>VWZK01019283.1:18740-40921 GCA_013396935.1 Baryphthengus martii | reverse complement strand
CTTCTCCAGTACCTCTCTTGTCAATCACCTAGCTTCTGAATTTCGGAATCACCAGCAATCTGAATTTCTATATAACCAGATTACCTTTTAGCATTTTGAAGAATAGTAGTTGAATATGTTTAAGTACTTCTTATGGATTTTTTAAAGTGGAATAGATGTGTGTCAAAGCAACCTACTGTAACATTGACTAATTTGTGTGTATTAGCTGTAATTGTATGCATCCTCTTTGTCTCACTTAATGGAGAAAATCAAATACACAGAGTATTTTGTTGCTTTCAGAAAGTAATTGTGGAGAACGTTTGTTTTGTTTGTTTGCACCCAGTTGCATTAATGTAGCTGCTAAATTATCAGTTTTATATCTGCACTCCTAGTAGTTGCGTTCATGACTTCATAAGCTCCTATTTTTCTCTGATTTGGGACTATAGATTCAGCTAAACTATGCTTAAAAGAAATCTAAATACCCTTTGATACTTTGTCATGGTAGATGAAGAAAATGGAAAGGGAAGAATCATGTAGTAATAAATGATTTTTTTCTGTTTCCTGTGAAAGCAAAATGTTAGATTTTATAGATCTGTTGATGCAGTAGAACTGACTAATGAGTATCAAATAGTTTCTTTGACTCTATTAAAACCTGATTAATGGAGTATTTCTAATGAATTTTGCCGCTTTAAGTGATTGTTTCCGTTGCTCACTGCTGTTAGTAATCACACCTATGTTGCTAAGATAGTGATAAGATGATGCTTTTTGGCTTGTTGTAGAATATATATATATATATATAATGAAATGAGTGTCCATCACGGTGTTCCATATGGCATCTTCCTGCAGTAAGTAGTCTAAGTGGTAAATGGCCTTGGATTATAATATAGTATTACTAGTGATTTAAGCATGGACTCGGATACATTCTTTCAAAGTATGAAGAGCTTATTAGCTGTACTAATACAACTTTCTTTTTTGCAATAGCTAAACAAAATTTCATATAGCTAGGCAGACCCAGATCTTTCATGTCATAGAGCTATTGAAAAAAAGGAGCAACAGTAATGGAGGGCTAGAAGCAGAGTACAATGAAGAAAATGTTCTAGGTTTTAATTCACAACTTTTTTTGAAGTGCAGCATGATCTTCACAAGTGTAGTAGTGGAGTAAAATCTAAGTTGGTTTCGTAATAGTCTTTGCAGCCACAGAAATACTTTGTCAGATGTCTGCAAGGAATGACTTTTTACATTCAACAGCACAAATCTATCTAGTTCTGAAAAGTCCTAGTTGTTCATTACTGTTCTGAGATGAGTTTATAACTTAAATGTAATACGGGTGCTTTTTCATACAGTGACCTGCCCATTAGGGGTTTGAGTTGCAATGGGTTCTTGGTGTTAATTAGGCAGCACATGTTTTAGTTAAAAATTAGGAGTCTGTAATAATGAAAAAGTTAGAAGCAGTCTATAGCCTTAGTTAGAATCTTGGAAAAGTTAGAATGGTTTTGATTGGAAGGCATCTGTGAAGGTCATCTACTCCACTTCTGATTTATCTTGTGGGGAAGACTTTCACTGGGGGAGTAAGTTCCAGAGCAAGAGATCTTTCTTCTAAGGATGTGTAAAATGCTTATTTTCCTACTCCTACCCAGTCCTTAATTTTTGGGGCCTAGCTTAACACTGAGCACTTGCAGCATGTATGCCAAGGTAGTGAATTTTTTTTATTAAAGAAAAAAGAAATCTTGAATTTTTGACTTAGTTACAAGAAGGTATTTAATCGTCATGGGGAACACATGGCAGTTACCACTGGAGTTAAACTTATGCCTGTCCTTTGAACTTTAGTAACCTCTTATTTATCAGGAGGAGGAGAGAAGAGAGGATGAAGGAGTGTTCCAGTCCTTTTTTCCAGTCTTTAGATAATGTGCAGATCAACATTTACGTAAAGATCTGTGCAGTTGTCCAGTTTATATAGGCCTACAGTTACGGTGTTATTTTTCGTACTACCTGCAATTCTAGGTGAAGAGCTGGTGGTTGAAGCGCTGATGGAGGGTACTGAAGAATTGACGACTTGACAGCAGTAGTGACAAACTTGAACGTACAATCTGAAGGACCTGGCATGTTGAACAGTCCATGATCTGACTATAAGGATGCCGCATCCATCTCAAATTGAACTGGAAGTTTAACCTTCTATGGAAAATTGCAAGACAGGGGAGAGGGAGATTGTTTGGCTCCTTAGGAGCCGAGAAAGCTGTTTCAGTCTGCCTCATAGAGCAGCAGCTCCGAAATGGAGGGTGTATGAAGGCAGTTGCTGGCCAGATACAAACTTGATTTAATGCAATACTTACATTAGGCTTTTCAGTCATGCAAAAATTTTGGCTGTAGGTGGGAAAGCAGTAGGAAAACTTCAGAAGGGAAGTGCCAGAGCCACCACTGTAAGAGACAACAACCCAAATTTTCTATTCCCAAGCAAGCCAGGAAAGTAGCAGTACAGACATCAACCCTGGCATCCCTCAGAGTTTCTGGCTGTGCTGGCCATGGCACCGTGGGGAGATGATACCAGTGGTGCTGTGGAAATGGTAAATGAGATCTGTTAAACGATTGTACTGGTATGGAGGTTTTAGAGTTTGTTGAATTTCACAGAGTGTTCTGAAAGTGACAGAAAGAGGTTATTTTAATGATGATTCACTTGGTCATCTTGGTTTTAGAAACTGAAACTCAGATTTGTGACGGTATATTGAATGCTTTATGAAAAGAGTATGCTAATGAGGGTCTGGTCTCCTGAAGAATCTGTTTCTTTTAGGAAAGAGTCTGGTTATCAACTTAGGTAACTTAGATGTATAAAGAGACTTTTGTTTTTATGGGAGGTACTTTTTGTTTTAAAAGCAGATGACAAAACCATTCTTCTGTAATTTATGATCCTCTTTTCCATATTTTGGCACCTTATTTGAACTCCAACAAATGTTGTAATGATGAGGCTATGGGTGTGTTCTGTGTACATCTTAGACCTAACTGCATTATTCTGGCCTGCTAGCCAGGACCACAAAATAAAACTTCGTGTCCTCAACATAATGGAGTGTGTGGCAGTACTCCACAAAAACTCACCAGGCAGAGTAAGCTTCTCAGAAATAGATCCAACTACTTGTAAGCAACTGTTTCCACTCTTGCCAATGGCTGTGGCTGCAGACTTTCAATAAAACCTCATGTTAAGCTAAATGAAAGGCAGCTGACAGGTTCAATTAAAATAATAGCAGCTTTTTTTAAAGCCTCATCTGTTGCAAGGAGTTGTATTTCCCCATGAGGACTGTGGGAGTATTTGTGACAGTGTGGGTGGTATGTATTCTCTTTTAGAGCATGTACATGAGACTCACCAGAACAGCAGCGCTGAAAGAGGAAGTCAACCAGTTGAGGTCCTGCGCATAACTTCTTGTTGGTTTTGGTTACACTTTGTTAGCCTGATACTTGCTTTAAAACTCCATTCATACAAGTAACAGAAAGGGAGCTGGTTTAAACTCCAGCTTGCTAGGAATGCGTATGTTTTGGTTTTGGCTGGCGGAGGAGGAGGAGATGATAATCAGCTCTACCTTTTTTGTGTTTTGGCATGCTGCTTTCTCTGTTTGCGTTACTTGGAGATTTGGTGGGGGGGCAAAAATGAATAATTGTAGAATGGTGGTTGTGGTGGTAAGTTACATATTACCACTTCTGTGTCTTCTGTGTTTAGTTCTGGTGCAAAAAAAAGTTAATGCTTGGATTTGAAACTGTTGTAGTTTTGTGCAAGGCCCTTTAATACCCTTAATCTTGAATACATTTCTTAATTCTTTTTCACAGATCCATGTGGATGATTTAATAAACACATTTCTGCATCCTGGTTGTTCTGTGGTTCCAGTTCAGAAACTGATTCAGACTCCTGTGTTGTGAATTGGCGGTGGAGGAGTGTTTCGGGTAGGTGACTCTTCCGATGTGTTTCAGCAGATGAGAGGAATGAATTGTTTTGGGTGCACTTACTGTTTTAGTTACTCTACAGTGTACTGATAATATTTTCTCTTGCTCTCTCATGTAAGAATGACAAACTTCTGTTTTAACTGCTGAATTTGTATTACAGTAGCTTGTAGGGAAGATTTGTAAGAACTATGAATTGTGGTTGCTTTCTGTCAAGAAGCGCTGGGGTTATTCGCTGCAGCGGCGCAATCTGTCACACTTAGGTTACAGAACATTGTCTGTGTGCCTGCAGTTTTAACATGTTAAATGACTCTGTGTGAGCACTTGTGTGTAGGCAACCTGGCTTCCATTGCTTCTGCTATAAGATTTTGTACTTGCTTTGACTGCTGCGTAATGTATGGAAGGGAGTAACCCATTTTACGGTAATGTATTCAGGTAGCTCTGTGAAAAAAAATAAAAGCAGTTTCAAACAAATATTTCTGCTCTGAGTAAGCTAGTTTACATGCTATTGTCCTATCTAGAGGAAGATTAATATGGTTGGGGTGGGGTTTTATGTGTTGGTTTTTGTTTGTTTTCAGAGGAGGGAGGTTGGCTTTAGGGTTTTTTTCCAGTTGCAAGCATGTACTGTTTTGGTTCTGCGTGCTTGTTGTATCGTTAGTGGTGTGTTTTGTGGGGACTGAAACAGGAGTAGTTTTGTTGATGGTTTTTTGTTTGTTTGTTTTGTTTGTTTAAATTTATTTTTAATCCCATAATTCAACAGCAGATATGTGTAGCTCCTTGTAAGTAATTATAGGGGTAATATAACCAGAACGATTTGGTGGGCTTTCGGTAAGTGTATGCCTCGTTGAAGTACCAGCAAAATCTTTAGTAGATCACGTATGTTTTGATCTTAATATCCTGGAGTGGGATCTCTAGTAGGATGAATTTAGTCTTCATGTACTGTCGTAGTCCTAATTAGCACTGTTGAGCAAATGCGTTTTTTCACTCTGCTGTCTCCATCTCTTGTTCTGATTCAAGAGTATATGTTGAGTATACTTACAAATATTTGTAACTATCCACAGGAAAGGTCTGTCTTTTGAGAGGGAGACTATTTTAATAGCAAAAAATATGTTTTAAATGTTCAATAGTATTGTGGAAATTATGTGCGTGAAAATATAGGTGTCATGAGATTTAATTTAGAAACCATTATGAAAAGATAATACAAGTATTTAAACTTTTGCTTGAAAATGGGTTTGTGGGGGAAGAGTGGGTTTCAATAAAAGAGGTTAGTAAAGAGGAAATGCAAGAATATCTGTTTTGAAGAGGTTGTTTTGTTTTTTTTTTTCTGTAAAGGAAATAAACTGTCCTGTTTACTGCCAAGCTAACAATAAAAGGGCAAGAAATTCAGGCAACAGTGCACAGCTTGGATTCAGAAAGGGTCATTTGTGATGCTGTTTATATTGTTCAATAGTATTCCTTAATATGTTTAGGAGAATAGGCTGATACACCTGTTTGAATGTTGAGAATAATTTTATCTTGAATTAGAATCCTGTTTTATAATCCTGATTTCGTTGTGGATCTACTTGTTTTCACACTGAAATGCTTATTAAGTCTTAATAAGGTAATTCAAAGGGAATGGTTGTGGTGGGTTGACCTTGGCTGAGTGCCAGGTACCCACCAAGTCACTCTATCACTCCCCTCTACTTCCCTCAGTACAACAGGTGGGAAGAGAGTAAGATGGGAAGAGCCCGTGGGGTATGATAAGGGCAGTTTAACAGGAAAAGGCAAAAAGCAAGCTGTGCATGTGCAAAGCGAAGAAAACCAAGATTTTATTCTCTACTTCCCGTCAACAGGCGATGTCTGGCCTTTCCTGGGAAGCAAGGCTCTGGTATGCATGGCAGTTGCTTGGAGGACAAGCATCTTGACAAATGGATGACCCCAACCCCCTTCTCCCTTCTCTCCCTTCTGTACTTGAGCTGACATCATACAGTGTGGAATATCTCTGTGGTCGGTTTGGGTCAGCTGTCCTGACTGTGTCCCCTCCCAAGATCTTGCCCATCCCATACCACTGGGCAGTGGGGGGAAAGATGTTGGAAGGACGACCTTGGTACCATGCAAGCGCTGCTCAGCAACAGCCACAACATGGGCATCTTATCTACCTCCCAATACAAAGCCCAGCACCATAAGAGCTGCTCTGGGGAACATTAACTCCAGCTCACCCAAACCCAATACAATGGTTAATCTAGAGTTTATTTTTTGTTGCTTTGCAGTAGTGTGCTCCTATTTTATGTCTAGTTCCTTCTTCACTCCTAACTGTTGGTTTGTTAACAGGCTTGATTAATGAGCCTTTCTTGGTGAAAGAAAATCTCTGCTAGCTAAAAACAACAGGACTGGGAAGCTGGCTTTGATGTTGGCGTGTGGCTGCAGACAGATCTGTAAAAATTGAATTGTAAAGCGTATTATGAAGTATTTACTGTAGGTATCATAAGGGGTCTAGTAAGTGGTCCTGATGGTTTGTGATCCTCTTGGATATAGACTTCTTAATGCCGATTGAGTGTGTATTCTTCAGCTTCTCAAAGTTTTGTAATGAATAGGTTTCTGGAAAAAGGTGCCATGATTTGTCAAGCTGATAAATCCGCAATGAGCACACTGCTAAATGCTTAGGTCAAACATGAAGGTTTCAATGCATATGCATATGTACAGATACTGACATGCATGGTGAATGTACAGAACATAAATGAATTCTTACTTTTGTACTAAAATTTGTCAGATATGTGTGTGTGTGTGTGTGTGTATATATATTTATATATTTATTTGCAACTTCTTATAGTCCGTACTCTGGCCAGTAGGTGAATTTGAGGAGTCCCTGAATTCTTCACTTGGATAGAGTGTTGCGACTTCTCTTGCAATGGAGTGTATTTGATATTCTGACTATGCTTTATTTAAGAATGCAGTTTTGAGTTGTATGTAAGTCAGTTAAGGAAAATCCTGTTTCATTATCTTGTCATCAAGACTTCCAAGACAACTTTGCTAGAGAGGGGACCCTGTATCCCATCCTTTCAACATTCTTGTGCCTCCTTTATTTCTATAGGTTTTGAACGTGTTCCAAGCTTATATAAGTTCTGCTTTGCATATTTACTCTGTAAGGCCTCTTGACTTGCTGATTCATTTCTTCTTGTAGCAATAAATGCTTGCCCAAATCTCTCCCTTCTTAGTTCTATTGACAGGTTCTGGCATGAAGTGCCTGCTCACATGTATCTCGGGTGGGTCAGCTGTGAAAGTTAATCCAGTCAGCACAAGATGTGTTTTATCTGGGCAGTGCACTATGGGAACTCATTCTGTCAGCCTGCTGTTCCCTGTAGTACAGAAAAGGTGTGGACAGGCTGTCTTGATAGGTGAAATGATTCTTAGACCTAGGGACGTTTCAAAATTAAAATACTTTAGACTGCTTTGCTGAATGTTATTTTAGTTTAAGGACTTACGAGTGATAGTAGTTAGTTTGTTACTTGAAATATGTGCACTGCTAACGGAGTCCATCTGAAACAAAATTAGGTTATTGGAGGTTTGGTTTGATAACCTTCCTGGTTGTCACATAGCAAGGGTTGGATATTCTAAGGAGAACACTGTTCATCCTGACTGCATCTAGGCAAATTTGTTTAATTCCATGCAAAGGCTAGGTATTGGGAAACTTGCTCTTGCATTGCGTAAGCAATTCTTTTTCAGCCAGCAAGTAAAAAAAAAACAACCCTACAGTGCCATAAACATACATGGTGGCTTCTGAGAAAAGGTATGCACTGAATACTTCTAATTTGTTTAAATAGCATGGTGCACTCTGGTGTCTTGTTCCTCTTTCCTCACAAAATCATGGAATGGTAGGGATTGAAAGGAACTTTTGGGGATCATCTAGTCCAACCTCCCTGCCAAAGCAGGGTCACCTAGGGAAGGTTGCACAAGACCACATCCAGCAGGTTTTGAAAGTGTTTAGGGAAGGAGACTCCTCAGCCTCTCTGGGCAGCCTGTTCCAGTGTTCCATCATGCTCACAGTAAAGAAGTTTTTCCTCATGTTGAGGTGAAACTTTCTGTGTTCCAGTTAGTGCCTATTGTCCCTTGTCCTGTCACTGGGCGCTGCTGAGAAGAGTGTGGCCCCATCTTCTTGACACTCACCCTTTAGATATTTATAGGCATCGGTAAGGTCTCATCTCAGTCTGCTTTTCTCCACACTAGACAGACCCAAGTCTCCCAGCCTTTCCTCATAAGAGAGATGTTCCAGTCCCTTAATCATCCTTGCAGCCCTCCATTGGGCTCTCTCCAGTAGTTCCCTGTTGCTCTTGAACTGGTGAGCCCAGAACTGGACACAATACTCCAGATGTTGCCTTACCAGGACAGTGTAGTGGAAGAGGAGAACATCCCTCGACCTGCTGGACACGGTTTTCTTAATGTACCCCAGGATACCGTTGGTCTTTTTGGACACAAGGGCATGTTGCTGTCCTGTGGATAACTTACTGTCCACCGGGACTCCACGATCTTTCTCGATGGAACTCCTCTCTTGTCTTCTCTTCCTTTCCAGCTACATTGTTCGGTGGAGTTAGAGTTCAGTGCTAACTAATGTATGCAAGCAAACTTCCTTTTGACAGTGGTCTTTGAAGGTCTTGGACAATGTAGTTTGTTGGTTCAAGAATGTTGATGCCTCTTTCTTTAGTTACGATACAGCTTCTGTGTCACTGACAGACCTCATTGGTTATTTCTTCCTTTGCTTTTGTTTGTTCTGTTTGTTTATTTTTTTCCCCATGAATATTTTTTTTTAATGATGCAATTGTTTCCATTATAATACAAAAGTATGTTTTCTCGCAAATGGGAAGAAATGATAGTAAGGCAGAAATACATAGTAAAATGCTTTACTTCCAGTGATGTCATAAGCAACTGTGGGGAGCTATAATGGATGTGCCGTAATTTGTTTTCTGCAAAAATGCTTTCTTTTATATGAAGTACAAATTGTATGAGTTTACAGGTTTAATCACACAAGTTTATATGAAGTACACTTCTCTTCCAATACTTTGCTATGTCTGGAGGATCCTACAACAGTGGTGTGTAGAGTTGCACAGAATGATGGTATGATCTCTTACCTACTTTGTGTTGGTATGAGAAGCGCTGGCTGTCACTAAATAAGAGCAGAAAATGTAATANGGCTTTGGGCCAGGAGGTGTGTTTTGATATTACAATGCATGATCCGTCTTCTTGACAGCAGCTGCGCGGCACAGCTTGGCCGTTTCTTCTTGTACCAGGTGCTTATACCAAACTCCTTGTACCAGGTAACGAAGAATGGTACCGTACTCCTCGTACCGTGCAATTCTTCTTCCCAGGGTGTTTGTGCCTTGGTATCCATGGAGATTGCATTCCATTCTGTAGATCAATAACTGTGTCTCAGGCAGGCCGCTGCGGACACATGTCAAGACGTTAGCCTAAGTTTCGGGGTACCTGATTGTCCAAGTCTCTGATGACAATGTTGAGACAATACTGTTCTTCGGACCGACTCTTACATAAGCTAGTGTGTAGCTAGCAAGTCTGCAGCAAGTTCAGACCAAAGAAGCCTTGTAAACAAAGGAAAAAAATTACTTGCCTTTGATTTGTAGATAAATGGGTAATATGGAAAGAGTGCTGTGTATGTAGGAATATCTAATTACCGTAAAGTTGTTATCCTGCAGATTTAATGTTCGTAAAGATCTTTAGCCATACAAGACAGACAGACTCTCATTTTGGGGGATTTTACACCAAGAGAATTAGGAGACAGTGATGTATGAATGGACAAAAGGCAGGTGCACAATGCGTCCGGAGGTCCAGGTGATCTGACGTTTCTCCTGCTGATGAGCCAATGAGGACAAAGGCGGATGATATGCAAATGATGACTAGGTAAGTGGTGCAAAAGGCTGGAGGCGGTGGGGCCTCCCATTATGGAGCAATAGCTTGGTTTTAGGGCAAAAAGAGACGACAGGTTTTTCTCTGAAGAGAAGAGCTTGAAGTGAACATCAGTTATAGAGAGACAAGCGGAATAGCTAGTAAAACGTGCTGAAAGGAAAAAGCCAAACTTTATTCTAATACAGAACTAAGGTATAGGAAATACTGCTCATCAAGGACTGATGAATAATTCTGAACATAGAGAAAGAAGTATTAGGTACTCAGTTTGGAGGAAAAAAAGGAAGCTTGTAATTGGTCTGTTTAGTATTGCTGGCCATTGATGGGAAGAGTGATGTGTTCGATGTTTAAAATAACTGCCTATAATTTAGGAAGGACAAAGTGAGGGAGAAGCAGGAGAAGCATAGTGCTATTTAGATTAAATTAGCTTTACATATTTACCTATTTTTGACTTTTGAGAGCTGAAGAAAAATTAATACTTCTTAATTGGTGTTCTCTCTGGTAAGTCACAGCATAAATAGCTTGCTACAGAGCCATCAACTTGCTGTCACGTACAGGATGATTAACTCCATAAGTACAGGAAACTTATTTTTTATGTGCAGGTGGTCTTGTACTGCTAATACTAAAATGTGATTTTAAAAAAAAATGGTGGATGCAATATTTTTAGAAGTCAGTAGAGAAGGATTTGAATTTGCACCTGATATTGAAAGCTGCCAAGTAACCAATTGCGTATTTAAAACCTCTTTGTGTTTCATAAATCTATTCATAGTCTTTTATACTTTTGGTTGTACATAATAACTACAGAGCTTAATCAGCAGCATTTATTTATTCCTTTTTAGAAAGAGCACTTGGAAGCCGTTCAGCTGAATCATCTCTAAAGAAATTCCTTCTCTACTCCAGTTTTAAAGGAAAATCAGTTAAGGGTGTTTTACTAGATGCTTAGGAAACAGCAAATCTAAACCAGTGTAATGTCATAGTAATGAAAGGTGTCTATCTGTTAATGAAATGAAGAGAAAAAAGAGAAAAGCTATAGCAATAAGTTATGGGTTAGAAGCTAAAGAATGCAGAAAGTGACGGATGCAGGAAGCCCACCTGAAATGTATTACATGCTGATGTTAGGACCACTAAGGTGCTTGAGAATGAGATAAAAATATATCAACCCTTTGGGGTTTTTTTGTGTGTTTAACAAATACGTTTCAGTTGCTTGGCAAAATTGGAGCCGTCCATAAATTAGAAAATTGAGAACTTGATGATCAGACTAATTCCTTTGTGGGCTTGTTCAACAAACAAGTGGCTTTCCTGTAAAATTTCTTGATCATTCAGAAAGTTATTGGATTATAATTGTATGATTAATTTGGTTCAATCTCATTTTAGATTAGAGGATTCATATGTTCCCCAGTATATAATGTGAAGTAATGTTTTAAACTTATGCTACCTTTCTCTCCCCGTTGAACTAGTTGTGTGTGTGAGAAAGGAACACTGCTTATCTTTTACACGTCACTGTTGCTGTTTGAGGATGTGAAACTACTTGATCTGCCTGCTATTCTTGGGCAGATAAAGAAGCCTCTGTGGTCTTTTTGCTGGTACCAGGCAATGTAGAGCTCAAGCTATTCTCTTGCTTAATTTAGATGCCATGTATGGCCCCTGATGGTCCTTCATTCCTTCCCTACCTTTTGTGCTTCAAGTAGAAAGCGTTCTAGACTTACTTGGAATCTCTGTTCACAGTTACAAAAGTGTTCATTTATTTAGGAGCTGATAGAACTCCCCTCTAATTCAGAGGAAGAAGTCTGTGAAAGTTTTGACCTTCTTGGTCCGGTCCAGAGGAGGACCACAAAGATGACCAAGTTGCTGGAGCACCTCTCCTGTGAGGACAGGCTGAGCGCATTAGGGTTGTTCAGCCTGGAGAAAAGAAGGCTCCAGGGAGACCTTAGAGCAGCCTCCAGTATTTAAAGGTGGCCTGCAGGAAAGCTGGAGAGGAGCTCTTAGCCGGGGAGTGTAGTGAATGAGTTTTAATCTGTAAGATTAATCTGAAAGAGGGCAGATTTCAGTCGAGCGTTAGGAAGAAATTCTTTACTGCGATAGTGGTTAGACACTGGAACAGGTTTCCCAGAGAAGTTGTGGGTACTCCATCACTGAATGTGTTCAAGGCCAGGTTGGATGGGGCTTTGAGCCACCTGATATAGTGGAAGGTGCCCCTGCCCCTGGCAGGAGATTGGAACTAAATGGTCTTCAAGATCCCTTCTAACCCAAACCATTCTGTGGCTCTGTAGTTCCTACAGTTGTAACTGAGCTAATAGGAGCACAAGGGGAAAAAAAGCCCCACACCTTCTTTCATTTATCAGGAAATTTACTTGACTGTTGCCTTCTGTCATTGCTCTCAGCATGTATCAAGGTATAATTGTGGCCTGATTCCCCCAGTTTGTTCTTCTCTGTGTGATATTGGAAGACAATCAGGACTTCCTGCGTTTCTTCTCTTTAAGTTTACTAAAAAGATAAAATTAATTTGTATTTTTGCTTGCTACTGTTTGGGACAGTAAAGAAGCAGATCAGGTAGATAGCTCTGCTTTGAATTTTCTAGTTAGAGAGCGAAATGTTTGTACCAGCATAACTCTACTGGTTTCATGCGCGTGTTGGTATAGATGTAATGTGTAATGCGTTTTAATGTGTTTAAGAGCAGGATGGGTAAAATCAATATTTTCCTCAACAGTATGATCACCACTTGTGATGATGTAACGTGAAGGGGTTTTAGTAAACAAACTGGAGTCACCTATCATGATTTAACATCAGTGTGAGATAAACAGATTTTATGTCCTCCACGACAAGTTAAAGTGACCTGGATGGATGGAGGAGCACATGATGTGCAGAGTGGTGGTGGGAAGTGTTGCTTGGCTTTGTTATTTGTACATCAGTAGAGTAGTAATTGTCAGGATTTTATTTTTAAGCATTGTGAAAATGAGATAAGGAAGCGGATGAAGGAATTAATAACAAATTTGTTTTATATACCTATAGGGGGGGGGGCTGTCAGATGGTGTTTTGGAAAATTCGTTATGTGATGGAAGACAACTGTTAACTTCAGATGTGTTATTTTCTAGATTTGTATAGTTTTATGGGGAAGCTGAACTGTATGTGTTACCGTATGCATTAAAGCTGTGCTGAATGATTTTATCCATGGCATTATCAGTCTGTCTCAGTTCTGATCCCTTAATGGTATTAAAATGAAAGCTGGTATCTAGAATGGCATTAGTCCGTTAATCTCACTACTGATCTTTAATACTGAGATTTTTCTGTACTGGAAAGAATTTCTAGTGCTTTTTCAGCTCTTAACACGGATGACTGATATGTTAAAGATCAACCTGTTGGAAAAGATTGGGGCTTTTCGTATATTTTTGTTTTAGTTGCAGTGTCTTACTGCTAGATAGAGTACTGCATTGAGATGTTTTCTAAGAATTTAGAAAATTCAGTAATCTGCAGGTAAACAGATGATAGCTTTATTGCTATGAAAGCTTTAAATACAGACAGAATTATTTTGTCCAGATCTTTTATTGGCCTGTCGGAGAAGATCTGTAAGATCCAGTAGAATTTATTTAAGATTAGGTTAAACAGATGTGAGGTGGTTTTTAGAGCTCAGGTCTGATTTTCACTTTTTTTTTTTTGCTTAGAACTGAGAGTGGAGATGTATCTAAAAAAAAAACCCTAAACCCCTAAACCTCTGCTTTGTTTGGCTAGCAGGTCTAATAATGTATTTCATATATTGCTGGAAGATACTGTGAGCTGAAATGGGCAACTTCAGTAAAAAGGATTTTAGAAGATGCATGAATATAATCTGCAAAATGTGTTTTAGGGCATGCAGTTTGGTGACACTTTTATCAATGTGGGAAGGGCACATTCCTCCAGGCAGTATATTTCTCCAAGATAGCCTTTCAAAGAATGAGAAATTGAGAATAAGGAGAAACCTACTGGTGATTTGCAAACCATGCTTTAACAGCAGTTTCTGCATGTTATGCTTATGTTACGTTAGTTTAAATTTAGTTTCATAAAAAGCCATTAAGAATTGAGGCAAAACAACCTTCACTATAACCTCATTATCAGAGGGAACACAGCAGACTTGTATCCTGTTCTTTTCCAGATAGCTGTTGTTTTCCCACAACCAAATAAAAATTGTATTCTTGCTTTTTGCAGATTCAGAAGCCATTTCTGCATTGGCTACTTCAAGTTCAATCTGCAGAGTTTTTTTGTTTTGTTTTTTTTTTTATAGACAGGGGAAACTAGGACTATTTCCCAATCTATTCAATTCAACGTATTAATTTCCTTAATTTTTCTTGTGAGCTGGAGGTTAATTACCTTGCATTTCTGCAATTTCAAATGATAAAAATCTTTATTACTGTAATGAACTGTTTACTTTTTAGTTCAGGTGGCTTGTGGTCCTGGATTGTTTTTCTGTGTTAGAAGAGGATTGTTATCCTGTTACACTGTAAAAATACAGGACGAGAACATTATTTGCAGAACGTAAATTAGCTTGCAACAGGGGTTTCGATAGCTTTAAATTATATGATATCTGCTCCTTCACCACTGATTTTCAGGCAGGTAGTGAGGACATCTGACAACAAGCCAAGGCTTAATGTTTAGGAATTGGCTCAAACCATGAGATTAATCAGCAGCATTAGTCTTTTTAAGAGTAATGTGATAATGTCACGGAGAAACGGATGATACCTTGGTGGCAGATGGCAGATGCCTGTGCGCAGTGTAATGGGGTGAAAATACATTGTGATTTGACGTTTTATGTGTTTAGCCACAATCAGTAGCTGTTGCAGTTAGTTATGAATTTAGTATGGATTCAAACAGGAAGCTTCAACTTCCAGTAAGATACCTGTTCAATCGTTCACACCTTACTAAAAAAATTTAGTACTGAACACTTGCCTTGGGAGTATATCCCTACTTCAAATAGGTGTATTTAAAAAAGTTCGTATTTCTGATCTCGCTTTGTTCCTGCTCCGCTAATTGCTATTTTGAATGTAGAAGTGTATTAATTCCTCCTGGTGTCTTCCTTTGTTACTGTTTATAGAGAACACTGACATTCAGGAATTGATATTTATAATGTGTATATGGGGTGAGTTAATGATACGCTGTTATGACAGTTTATTGATGTGCACAGTAATTGGCACGTGAAGCTGTAAAGGGTACCTGGCCGTTCCTTTATTCTTTAAACTCACTTTAAGCCATAACACTCCAATATTTTTGCATCACTTTGCATGGTAAGAGCACAGCTGAGGTTAATGTTATTCATAGCTGTGAACATTTAGCAATTTTGCAAGAAAGTTCTCAGTTTGCCAATTGTATCTGGTTAGTGGTGTCTCCCAATTCAACTTTGTAAAGTAGTGAGGAACAAAATAAATGCCGAAGGAAGTAAAATGTTCATAATGTTAGTTGGAAAGTTATGGCTGTACACGTGGTGGTGGTGGAAACAACATCTAAAAATAGGTTTAAGTGTTGCTTGACGAGCACTGTTCACCTCTGCCCTGGAAGGAAAGGGAACTCAGGAATTTGTGTACCCTAACAATGACTTGGCTTGTAGAGTGAGATCCGTTATTATTAAGTATACAATTATAGCAACTGTTTGCTGTTAGTTTCTTCTATTTTTGAAACAATTTTGATTTGAAATCCCTACTATGCTATGAAAATGTGTTTCTGAAATATGAGAAATCTAAAAGATTTGTCCAGTTTCTAACGCCTGTTTTCTAACCTGCTTCAGACAACTACTAGGTGCTTATTGATTCTAACACTTTAGTATTTTATGTATCATTTGATAAATTCAAATATAAATCCTCAGAGGGTTAGCAGCTCAAACCGTGTTGCAGAATCTCCTGGACTAGACATAAAAGGCCACAGGCACAAGACAAATTTATACTTTTAGAGTGTCACAAACATTCACAGATTCTGTAAAATCTGCAGTTTGAATTCGGTCTATGCCTAGGTTTGTGCTGCAGCGTGTATCTGTAGTCTTCTCTATTTTAATGATATGAAACAACTCTAGAAGACGATTTTATGCATAAGCTGTGGCATAACTGGCAAAGTTTCTGCCTGATACAGGAGAGATGTGTCGAGAGTGTGTCTATCTGCCCAGGCTTTAAATGGAGAGAAATGTACCACCTTTATTCTTATGAATGGGGTATAAAGTAATAGGTGGTTCATCTGAGGTGTTGGAAACCTATACCTAAATGTTTTCCAAGAGAGCTTGAGCCGCAGGTCATTTATATTTTAGAACAGGAACGCACACTTGTGACGGTATGGGGGTCATTCACAGAATCATAGAATAGTTTGAGTTGGAAGAGACCTTGAAGATCATCTAGTTCCAACCGCCACTGCCATGGGCAGGGACACCTCCCACTAGACCAGGTTGTGCAGAGCCTCATCTGGCCTGGTCCTGAATACTTTCAGGGATGAGATATCCACAGCTTCTCTTCAGATGAATGACTCGTCCTGGGACTTGGTTGATTAAGTTCACAAGTTGATAATTGAAAATTCTTTGCCAAAGGTTCTTGTTATCCGTACTTTCTCTTCTTCTCATGCTTGGTAGTCATACTCACTTTAGTATCCAGATCACTTCGATCTTCCTCATACTATGTCATTAACAGTCATTATCCGTGTTAGTGAGTCAGCATCTGTTTAATGTTCACCCCATCACTCCTTGCTTAACAGAATTGTGGGTGTTGAGTGACATGGGCATTTTATACATGCCCATGATCCCTATAAGACATGTTATTAAATACTGTGTAAATAAAGTTAAATACGTTCCTCCGTAATTTATTGCAGTATCTAAGCAAATACGTGAGCTGTGATGTAGTAGAGGAGGAAAAAGGGTTTATGGGGTGAATGGCAGTAGGGAAAAAGAGATAAGGGTCGTGATAATAGCATTGTGCAATTTAACTGCCTGTTTAATTTAGATCAGATATGTCTTATCTAGAAACAGTGGTGTACATTCTGGTGTATTTTAGTGTGTGTGCCTATGACTCCATTTCGGTTTTAATTACAAATCTTACTACTGATTAAATTGGTCTATTCCATCTCTTAAGTATTCTTATTTTCTTGGTCACTTGTTTTCCAGATTTTCTACATTCCTGTGCTTTCCCATCATCAGTCTCTCTTGTGCTGCTGTGAAAGAAGGCTGAGGTCTGAACACATTTGCTAACAATAAAGTCCTGAAAACGCTCTGACCTTTTGGAGCTGTCACTGTCTCAGATCCATGTGCTGATGGGAACCTCTTAGGAATAGAAGGGGAAAAAAACAAGTGACAAGGAAGGGGGTTGCATAGGAGCAAAGGATGAGGGCACCACATCTAAGTAGTTTTCTCTTGGATTTGCAGCCTCACTTGTTATCCCAAGTGCTCATGTCACATTGTTTGTGGTGCTAATTGGCCTCCTGATGTGATGTGGGTATATCCAGTCCTCTCTAAATTTATTGCCAATTCCGTAGCAGCAGTGGAAATACTTGAAACGGCTGAAACTTGGATGAGATTTGTTATAACTTGCAAAGAATGGGGTTTTTTTGGTGTTTGGTTGCTTTTTTTGTTTGTTTGGCTTGGTTTGGGTTTTGTTGGTTGGTTGGTGGTTTGTTTTTTTTTTCTTTTTGATTCATAGATTTAAGTCCAGTTGGATTCTTTGTGTTACCACTAACAACAAATCTTCCTCAGACTTAACTAGACCTCAGAGTAGCTTGGTACAGCAACTCACTTACAGTCAATCAGATAGCGCAAATGTCACTTACAGAAAAGTAACTTGGTAGGAAATTGTGACAGTGCAGGGGATGCATACAGTTTCTGGTCTGAGACATGCTGGTTTGGTGGCACCTAAGCATGATCTGAGAGGTCCGGATAAGTGGTCCAGGAAGCTATGTTTTCTTGATCAAAGACCTCAAGTAGTTTTCTGCCACACATTGTTTTCTTGGTTGTTTTTTTTGTTGTTTTTTTTTTTTTGTTTGTTTGTTTGTTTTGTTGTTTTTTTTAATGTTCAGATGCCCTTATATTATGTACTTCAGAGACAAGAAACAAATTGATATGAAAATAGATCACTAAGCATGTTCATTTTGAGTAAGGTAAACCAAAAGCCTATATTACTAAATTAATATAATATTTAAAGATGACAGGCATATTGATATTTAAAATGCTTGGTCTTAAAGCCTTCCTATAATTTTTAAATTTTAACTTTAATTTTGGAGTATAAAATTAGTGTCGTCATTATTGTCTTTGTTTTTGTTCTTGGCTTTGTCTCAGGCTATTTGAGCTGATGTGAGGGCATCACAGTAACAGAGCCAGTAAACATGAGTAAAACCTTAAGTCGAGTTATTACCAACAATATATAGCAACTGTTTAATCCTCCTCACATTTACTGTTCTACAAAACAACCTTGGTTTATAGAAATTAACAGTTTACAAGTCTGTGAACACTGGATCTACGTTGGTGAATGTATTTGTTACCTCCTTGTCCTGGTTTGAGTTAGAACAGAACAATTCTGTTCAGTGATTTTACTTTTCAGCTCAGTTCCTTTAACTAACTGCACTGTCTGAAGTGAGCAGCCTGTTTTCGCAGGCAGTTCCTGCTGCTAGCACTGATAACACTCCATGTTTAGGGTTAGTACCAGGGACTGGTGTGCAGACCAAGGCAACTGCTAGATCCTGTGTACCACACTTGAGAGGTGCGGAAAGTAAAAGGCCCCCGGGGTATTCCATCCCACAGATGTCATATTCGGCTGCTGGGGGCCCTTCCTTGGTCGCTCTCGGCTCGGGGGCTCTTGCTCTGGGTCCTTGCTCAGATTCTTCCTTGTTCCTTTGACGGCTGGAATCCAAGGAGGACTCTGTTCGTTCTGCCTTCGATCCTGATCTCTGTATTCCTGAATCCAGCACCAGAATCCAGCTCCTGAACCTGATTCCCGTTTGCTGCTGGGCCCTGTCTGGGACTTTCCCAGTGCCTGCTCCACAACATCAGTGGTAACAGTGACATTGCTCTCAGGGGGGTTTGTGTTCGATACTGATTTTGTATATATTTGTATATATTCCATTTTATTCTTACTATTTTCCTTTTCATTAAAGCTGTTCTAGTTTCCTTTTCTAATCGATAAGTCTCTCTCCCTTAGTCCTTTTCTCTCCCCCTCTGGAGAGGGAGGGGTGTTAACAGAGAACATCTGTTAGAGGTAGTGGGCTGCCCTGACCCTAAACCTTGACATTCCTGTAAAATCAAAGTACTTTCTGATTAAATAGTGATTTCCCTAATTTCATTTTTGTCCATAGATATAACCATTTGATTCTATAAAGGGATTTTCATAATGCTTTTGTCATGGTGAAAAGGCTACTGAAATTACTGTGAGATGAAGCATTGTGTATCATGAATTCGTATCTCCGTGGTTCATGGAAAGTGCTAAATCTCAACTTTCTCTCCTGGAAATGTTTCCAAATAAGCTAACCAACCTGCTTCCCTTTGTATATGCTGCCATTGACCTTAACTCTAAAATAGCTTTTGACTTTGTTGGATCCTACGTTGAAGTTGGCCCTAGTGTGGTACTGTTGCTAGGTAGTGTGGCTTGGACCCCATGTAACCTGGAGAGGTCCCTTCCAAGGTGCATCATTCTGCGATTATAATTACGTGGGGCAAACAGTGGATAATAGTGCTGCATCTTGCTGCTTTGTGGGGCAATATTTGGTTTATAGGTAATTAAGCTGCAGTATTTTTCTGCAACAGCTGGGTCTTCTGATGGTGTTGTAGATACAATTCGTTATGCTTAATAACAACATTATGTTTTGGTATTATTATACAGGAATTTCTCAGAATATGCCTGCTGAGGCTTATGCTTTCAGAAACAGGGACCTTGATTTGTAAATGGTTCCTTGCAGTCTTAAGAGATGAGAAACATATCCCCTCCAGTGCATTTGCGTGATAACGGTTTTTCATTGGTTAGGTCAGATTCAGCCATATTGATAATTCCTGCACTAGTAGCAGTACTGTAAAGGGGGATTTTGAGCCCCAGGGAATTTTTCTTAATCTGTTTATGTTTACTTTGTTGCAAAGCTGCATTTTGCACTCAGAACATTTACGTGGCAGGAGTTTTTGCAGCTGTATCTGTGCAGGTGAGAGAAATAATCAGGAAATTTTTTCTTTTTAAAAAAATGGAAGTAATATTTGCACTTTGATGATGCCTTAGAGACCCTTCTTTGATCAGCTTCCCGAAGGGACAGCAATCAACAACAGAATTCAGCAGTTACGTTACAGCTGCGTATGTGCAGGACGAATGCGTTTCCTTTACCATCTTGAACAGAAGTGCTGTTACAGTCTTCTAAGTAACGAAACAAATTTAGTTTTGCCAGCCTCTAGGCGTTTTGTTCAGTTTTAAGATAATTAGAAATTACTTTAATTGAACTGTAGACACCCTGGCAAAGCAGTAAAACTCCTAATATATAAAATATAAGTTGCATAGCAAGTTAGCTAATCAGGGACCTATAAAGGTGCCTTTTCCATTCGAGTGTTGTTGATAAGCGTACCCGTTTCCCTTGGCACAACACTTCTCAACTGCATATCCCCTGCGGTATATGAACAGTGTAGCCAAATACTGGTTATTTTGGGGCACACTGGAAGCAAATGTGAATCTTTTTGTGCTCACTGAGAATGTGCCATCGGCCGTCCTCTTCCTCTATTGGAGGGTTCTGGTTGACAGCATGAGTACGAGGAGGTAACAAATCCTCAGGTAGGTCAGTCTTATGCTGCTTCAGCTAATGTATCATATTTAACATCTTAGACTTGTCCACCCAAGGCCAGTGGGAAGAAGCTGCTGCTCCGGAAACTTGACAGTTTTTTGCCAGTGAGGCAATCCATTCAGCAGAGATTATTTGCATCACTGGCTTTGGTTTAGACACTGAAGTAGTGAGAAACAAGACATGGTGACAGCATCTATTCTCAGGAAAAAGAGAATGCACTCTTTCTTGAAGTATGGTCTTGAATCACCTGTGTCTCCCTAGTCCTCCACTCTTGCCCCTTCGTGTTCCTCAGTGTGGGAATCTGTGGTTAACTAAATGGCCTGTGGTCTGCAGACCTTCCAACTTTGTGTGAAATGTCTGTTTTCAAAAGGTGCACTGTCTAGAGATAAATATTTTGCCTGCTGTGTTTATTTTTATTTCTTCAATCAAGATCATATGTTAGTCTTTTTTCAAATCCAGTGCACCGTAAGACACGTTTCTCACCTGTTGTGATTAAGAATCTTGCTGCTAACCACTGATAGCAAAACTTCTGTATTATTGTTGTGTATGAAATGAGTATGCACAGCTGGATATACTCACCTGGTACTTCATTAGAAAATTCTGGTTATGGATATCCTTGTACAAGCAAAACCTGCCTGATTGAGGACAGTGATATTGATTGTACATACAGTCACACTTCCTTGATCTGTTTCAGAGCCTCTCATCTTCCTAGTCCCTGTCCCACAAGGAAAAAATAAAACTATTTTTATTGCTTCAAAATTATTCTTGGTTTACAAGATGGATTTGAGCGCTACCGTATAGTATCTGTTTCTGTTTAATGTACGTCTCTGCTATGGATGATCTTGATAAATCTAAAGTCTTTATAGCTAAACATGCTTTCTTACTGAATGTAAGTGGATGTTTAAGCACAAGTGTAGATGATCTGTTAATCTGTATTTTAAAATAATCTCCTTGAATTATTTCAAGCATAATTGACCGTTTTCATTATTCAGAATGGAGGATGGTTGTCATCGGCCAAAAGTTGCCTGAAATGTCTCTGAAGCAAGCGATTTTTAAAAGACTTGTTTCCGGCCCTTCCTTAAATGAAGAGTATGTTGTGATTTCCTTGTCCTCTTTCTTTTTCTTCTACTTTTTTTTAAAACTTTTTTTAAACTTTTCAAGACAGTGAAAACTGCTTTGTGATTATTTGTCATGCAGCACACAGAGTATAACCCTATTTCCTGATCTCTTGTGGGAAAATTTGCCACTAGTGTTCTGACTGCATCAATATCTGTTCCAGGTCCTCCGGTAAATAACTGAAAGAATGATGAGGATTTGAGGTGAAATGTATTTGTGAGAAAATTAAACTGAGGAAGATGTTTATTGAGTCAGTTGCAGACCTTGCTTGCCTGAAAGCAGAAATACTTAGAGATACGAGCAGCCTCCAGGGCACAGTGGAAATGATCAGAGAAGCTGCACTGGAGTGGTCCGATACTCCTGTCTGGCAGCCTTTTTCTAGCTGCACTTGGGTTGTACTCAAGGAAGAGTAAGAACAGGATCAACTCATGTGGTTGTTCTCCAAGTGCTCTCTCCATACTTTAAGCTGAGTGTTAGGCTCTTCCCCTGTGCCATTTTGGTTAGAGGCACCTGACAGATATTGAGACTCCAGTCTGATA
>VWZK01019283.1:0-18723 GCA_013396935.1 Baryphthengus martii | reverse complement strand
ATATGGTTGATACCATGTGCTAGAGCAGGGTTGAATGAGATTTCGTTAGGTATATTTACCTTGAGAGGAATTTATCACTAGTCATCTAAAAAGCACCTGTTACCATTTCTGCAAAGACGCAGGAAACTGGAAATTGGTGACCTAAGGTCATTGAGGTCATGGTGTGTGGTTACCATGGGCTCCTCTGAATGCCCTGGTCCATTTTCTTTGAGAATTTGTTGTGCTTTCCTGGAGACTGGACCTGGCGATGTGAAGATGTGAACTTGTGGAAGCCTGGAGGAGTTGCTGCTATTGAAGGCTTATCAGTGTTTACCGTTGTAGGTACAGCACACTCTTAACCGTGGTCTTCTGATACAAGCTTGAGGTTATCTGACCCTGTGTCTCAATTTTACCTGATGTTAAGGTAACGTCGGTGGCAGAGACTTCATTGTTGTCCAATTTGGTAACTGTTGTCTTTTGTTTGGTATATAGCTGCTTAATCTCCAAAGCAGAATAACCTGAAACACCCAGGTGGTGGTGGTGTGTTCCTCCCACCATGCACACAGATCCCACTTACTATATTAGCTTCTGTGGATGATTGGGCTTGAATGAGCCCTTTCTCCTTGCTTTGGAAGTCTGCAAACAGTTCATAATTTGGTAATGACTCCCTACCGCTGTACTTATTCCTCAGGACGTTTCAACAGAGGCAATCTAGCAGGTGTCAGGAAACGATGCAAGAGTAATCCTTTTTGGTTTATTTTTTTGGTGATGATTATGAGGCTAGCTATTTCTCTGATCATTTTTCTAGTCTGAATGCTCTGCCTGCATAGCCTTGACCTTACGCCTTTTTTTCTCAGAGACACGATCACCTGACTGTCCCAGTGTCAGATCTCTGGATTAATTCTGCTTACCCTAGCAGCGCTGTTGCAAACGGGCATTTCTTCTGTTGGGGAGCTTGTGTTCAGTGCCTCTGAATAGCTTTTGTAAGGATTAAATAGGTTTTCAGTAGGAGCAAAGCATTATGGGAAAGGAAAGAAGCATGCAGCCATGGCAGTTTGACAGACTCTCCTAAGATGTCAGATTTCAGTGTCTGGTTTGATCCTTGCCGTCTGTCTTGATCTTTTTGTTTTTAGTGCTGCTCTTGTGTATTTCTGTGGCTGGCTAAACTGATAGAGGCTTCTTTTCAGCAGGAAACTTGAGACTTAAGGCTTTAGTGTTACTTTTTCCCCCTTGCTAATTGCATGTCCTGGTTGTCCTTCTGTGGAGAATAAATGAAGAGATTTAAGCAGTATAGTGTGGTGAAGTCTGTTACACATGCAGAAGCTGGCGCCAGTAACTCCTGAATAAGGAATAGGACATAAAATGTGAAAGTTGGTTATAGCAAAATCCTGCTGTGGCAATCCTGACTTCCAAAGGAGTTCGTTGTTCTGTGATTGTACTGCTGCTTGTTTCTTACTCTAAACCAAGCAACTTTCATTTCTTCTGGAACAGTTTTGATTGAAAATATGGTTTAGGATTTATTTTTTTTTGAGAACACATTTGCAGTGATTTTATGATAGGCTGATTCTGCTTTTTCTTGGAAAGAAATGAAATATGGTTCCATTTTATGGGTAAATCCTTTGAATGAAGCGACTACCTATGCTTCCCACAATTTTTTTTCTAGGTACTGCACACTTGAACAGATTGTATTCTGCTTGACTCAGCTTCTTAGCTGTTCTACATGAGTTCATACTCAGTTAGATGACCTGTTTGACCATGGTGAAATTTAATCCCTCTGAAGAACTGTTTTACTTGTGTCTTTGGAGGCAAAGTTTATTCTTTCCATAGGTCCAGCCACTAATTTTGAATATGTTCCATTGAGTGCACTGGATGGTTTTGTTGGTTTATAATTGTTCTACTTCAGTGAAGATAGCAAGTGCCAGTGATCTGATATACCTTATTAAATGTGTTGCAACTTTCAGAAAAATTCTTAAAGTTAATGATAGTGTGCTCTTTTCATGTTCTGTTAATTTTGGTTGTATTTTTTTCTTAATTTTCTCCAGAACTGTGTGCATAATATTAGAGATTAAATAATTTAATGCAGCAACTAAAAAATAGAATAGAAATTAAACAACTTTGTGGACAGAATGCTGTAAAACAAAAACTAAGGTTGGATAAAAAGCAATGTTTTGTACTACTAACATGCACAATGTACTCTCCTCCAAAAGTATATATGTAATTTTTCCTATATTGAAAGTAAAGTTCTTTGAAATCTTCAGGCGACTGTTTACACACGTGGAACTCTGAAAGGAAGATAAACAAGAAAATGTCAGTTTGTTATTACCTAGTAGGGGTAGTATTGACTAAAATATTTGTATCTTTGTTTTAAACAGAATGTTGGCTTTGAAAGCTCAGGGAAGAAGCAGCAGGGAGAAAAAAGTAACACAGTGGTAAGTATCTTGTTTTTCTTTCCTCTGAATCAGCTGCACAGTATATTAAAATGGAAATCCTGTTCTTCTATTCTGCATCATCTCTCTTGTTGTTCTAAAGGCAATATTTTTTTTTAGTTATAAATATCTGTTGAAGAGTTAAGTGAATGATATGTATTTACATGCAATTGTCCGAATGTATAGAAAGGGAGATACATGGGAAACTTAAATTGCAGGAAGGTAATTCCATTTTAGAGTTCAGTGTCCCTTATTAAATGTTTTAGCTTGTGCAGCTTTAACATCTTATACTGCTTTTGAATTTTTTTTTTGTTAGTTCCTGGGAAAGATAAGCATATTTTTTAAAAGCTTGGATAAAAGGTGCTTGAAAAAAATGCTTTGAATGCTTGTTACTCCTTTTACTCTCCTTCTTTCTGGTTTGCTGATCTAAAACCTGAGTGAACATTATATCATATTTCTCTTTTACTGCTATATTAACATTCTTCAGCTAAAAGTATTAAGAAGCCAAATAAAGTTCAGTTTTCTGGTCAAAGCTCTAAGGAAAAGCAACGCATATTCAGAATTATTATTTTTTTTTTTTATTAAATTATGCCAGTACAGATGGCACTAAGTTGCTTTTGCTTCATATTGTAAAAATTTCTAGAGGCAAGTATTTCTTATGAATAAAAGTAATGCTCGATAGAATATATTGAGAAGTCAGTTCAGGACTTCTCTGTAAATTCCTGTGGAGTCATTGCTTACCACTCACCTCCCCCACCCCTCTGTGGAAAAAAAAACAAACAGCCTATGACAGCAACTTCCATCTGCTCTGATTTTATTAATAGTGTTGCTCAGATGGTGGAAACGCTAATAAAAATTGACATTTCAGTGACTATAATTTTGAAACTTGCTGGAAAATACCAGTTTAAAACATGCAAAATATTCTACGGATTTTATCGATCATTGGTGCAAACAGCACTTACCTAATGAGGAAGAAGCGTCTGCACATGCTTGTGTTTTCCAGCCTTTAGTGTAGTTTACCGGGCCGTAGACTTTGCATGTGCTTTGGTGTTCTCTGCTGAGCTAAGAAACTCCGCTGTTGCCGCCCTGCCTCAGCTGTGCCTACTGCTCCATGAGCTTTGTTGCTTCCTATGGGCAAGTGACCAGCAATGCCTCTCCCTTTCACTTCCCCTATGCTTCTTCGTATCCTTTGACTTTGTCCTTGTAACTGGAGGAATTAAGACAATATCTTTTCCTTTCTGATTGAATTAGATGTTGACAGTATGTGATAACACAACATTTACTAATACAGTAGAGTCAGACAGAATCCCTCAAAGGACTAAACCCAAAGCACAAGCAGGTTAATACAGTTTTATGTCTTTTCCAGAGGCTTGCCATCACTTAGCCTGGTTGCTCTGCGTATTTAATTTTCCATTGTTTTCTTTGTATAGAAAGTCAGGAACTTGTTCTTCTTGTTTCTATGGATGTTTTTCACAGCAACAATGAAAGAAAATAGAGTTAATGTAGGAATTAGTGGATTCTGAAAGCAAAGTAGTTCTGAAGTAGTTTGGTGTAGCTACCTCTACCAGATAGCTATGATGATGAGCTGTACAGTATCTGTGTTTATTTCTACTGTATGTTTGTGGTTTTAGTTTGAGATTTTGTGGCGGTTTTTTTGTTTTGTTTTAAAAAAAAACAGGACATGGTGGCCAGTGGGAGATGGGAGTTTTCCTCAGTGTCCTCTCAGGATATATGTTCCTGGCTATGTATTAACTTAAAAGTGACAAACATGAAAACACCAAACATGTCAGTTCCAAAATTTAAAGGAGTTCTATCCATTTGAAAACATCAGTGTGGAAATACTGAAATATCAATGTCGTGCTTTTAAAAAAGCTCAGTTTTTTGAATATTCTCTCAAAGTTTGAAAGACTCCTGAAGTTTCCTTCAAACTTCAGTTTGTCATAGTAGATATCCTTGAATTTATACAGCTTTTTTGATTTGGGGAGAAGAAATGGCTGAGACACAAGCACAGTAGTTTTAAAAATCAGTTTATTCCTCTTAATGTTTTCTTAGTAACACTACAAATACATATGCAAAGAATATGCAATCAAGTCAAACATCAGAAATGGAGCTCAATTCTAATGCTGATCTCAGCAGCATTGTTAATGGTATACAATTAGAGACCATTCTTCAGATGAAATGATACAGTATCCAAACTTGGATAGATTGGCTGTCCAGATGGAAGTTAGTTTCTAGGGCTGCCTCCCAAAAAGAGCAAAAGGAAATGTGTGAGAACTGAGTTGCAGCTACCAGGGCTGCAGTTGTGTAGTGACAAGGTGTGTGGTACTCTGTAGTTATTATGTAGTGCTTATATGAAAAATCAGTATAAATATTTAAAAAACACCAAAATGACAATAATTTGGGTATCCGAACGTTAGATTTATTTTTTGTTGTGGACTTAATGTACAATTTTTACAATCCTCAACCTAGGATAAAAAAAAAATTGAATATTACTGCAATTCAGTTAAAGGCTGTACTTGAAGCAGAATATTTTATTGTCTAGGTGTTTACCAAGAGATCTTTTGCTTCTTTTCTTAGTTTAAAAATAATACTTTTGTTATTTTGCTTTTACAAAGTCAGTCTGGTTTTGTGATTGTCAAGTTTTTGGCATGATGAGGCCAAGTACTGACTGCTTTGTTGTATTGCTGCTTTTTCGCAGTTGCAGAAATGAATACAAATAAATGCTCCAAAGATTTGTTTTGATATATTTAGAGTAGGTTTTGCTTGTCGTAATAACTGTTCAGGTTTGTTTTAACGTAGACTGTTTAGATAAATTTCTAGGCTGGAAAATAACGGTTGAACAAGTAACTGGTTAGATATTCTGAGTTTATCTAAAGCAGGGGAATGCTGTTGTTGAACCACAAATGTGTTATTGATACCATCAACATCATGACAACTAAGTAAACAGGTTTTATAAAATGGTTTGATAAAGAACTTGAGATCTTAATTCTGTAAATGACTTCTGAATATTTTAAAGCAAAACAAAAAAAGAAATAGTAAATTGAAACCTGGTTAGAATTTACTTCATAGAATGCAAGAAACAGTTAATTGAAGTAAATGTCTCCAGAATGCACATCTGGCATTGCTCACCTGAAATCACCTTGCTGCCATGGTCCTTGGAGGTGTGTGGGTGGTTTTGCTTCTTCGGGGTTGTGGGGTTTTTTTGTTTGTTGGGTGGTGTTTTTGTTTTTTTTGTTGGTTGGTTGGTTTTGGTTTTTGTGTTTTGGTTTTTTTTAAATATACATAGTCATTGAGAGCTTGGAAAGTAGTTAATCCTGAGAGAAGCTTTGAGTTTTGTTATCAGCTTTGAGCTTTGTATTTTAGCAAGCTAGGAGTAGAGTATCACTGTTTTTGCTTATATCTTAGCAGCTGTTGAATCAGTAAAAGCAAAACTGATTTCTGCCCTCCGTTCCCTTTCTTTTCTCAAAAAACGTAGCAAACATCTCCCTCTTTTCTCAAAAAATGTAGCAAGCATCTTTCATATTTTTGCATTTAACAATTGGTTATTATTTACTGTATTTACTATCATGTTTCTTCTCCTGTTGTTAGCATTCACCATTGTTTCATGAGTAATGCCTTTATTTCTAATGCTCTGAGTGCTGTATGTGACCAATTACAGTGTGTGTTTTGGCATTCCCTGCCTGTGTCGGGACATGCAGCCATAGACGCAGTTGAACATTGTTTTCATATGAGGAGCGGGGAGGCATAGACTGTAGCTTCACACTAAAAAGGTGAAATGGTTGCAAAATCTCTGATTTTGTACCCCTTGTTCTCTCCCCCAGAGTGCAGCACTGCGGTTCATTGGTTTGTCCTGACCTGAGCATTTGCCGGTCTCATTTGGTGGGATGAGTGATATGACCAATCCAGTTTTGCAAAATACTTTTTTTTTTCCTGGAAGAGACAGAAGGAAACAATTTGGATGAGAGAGAGGAGGTGGTGAAAATACCTCAGCTTGGCATTATCACCAAATGGGGCTTCGACCCTCAAGAGAATGCCGGTGCCACTTCCACTTTTGCAAAGAGGCAGTCTTTTCACAGAATGTGCTGTGTTCTCGTTTCAACTCCTTGTCATAATTTCAGCCATACATTCCTCTCCTAAAAAGAGCAAGAAGAGGGATTGCAGAGAAACAAACTTCCAGGCTAGGGTTTGCAAGGTGCTGGTAATTTAACACCTTGCCTTTCCTCTCCAAGGGGACTAAATTGATTTTTGGGGGAAGCCTGAACCAAACCTTAGCATCCCCCCCAGCTTCCTTACATGGTTTACTGATCGAACAAGAGGTGCAAAGGCATTTCTGAGATGAAAGAAGGAAGGATTATTGTGTTCTTAACTTTTCTGTAAGACGATGTTTTGTTATTCTTGAAGTACTAAGATGTTTACAGCTTCCCCAAATTCATGGGGGCTAGTGCTGTTATTAGCTGAAAGAGATTTATTTAAATTGTGCTGTGAGTTTTCTCAATATAGCGCCATTCATCAGAAAGCTAAACAGCCTGTGTCTTGGTGTGTATGCTGTGTGTTCCCTCTTGAAGAAGGGTAAAGCATTTTAACGTCTCTGAAGACAGATGGTTTGTATTTTTATGTCAAGTGTAAGAAACTTAATTTCCTACTGATTTTTTTTTTTAACGTAGAGGAAGTAATAAGGTATTTTGGTTGGGTGTTTTTTGAGTGGATTAAAGAAGATAGTTAATAATTAAGAGTTGTGGGTGTTTTTTTCTCATAATCTTTCGTTTCAACAGGGGTATGTTGGGACTTATGTCAGTTGGCCAGATAAGCCTTCTCATATTTGTTGGGTTGCGTGTTAGGTTATGTGCTCTCCAACACAATCTTTCCCTTTCCTATATTTACACATCCTCAGCTCCATAATTCTGACCTTGTTTGTGCACTAAAGAGAACCTGGCTAGATATTTTTCTGCGTAGTTATTCATGTCTTTCTGTACAAACATTTGATAGCTGGCTTCGTTTTCGTCTCTGATGCTGATGTAGCTGGTAAACACCTTCATGAAAGGCTGGAGGGGGGAGGTGGGGAGAAGTGCTTTCACCAGCTCAGAGTGTGAGTGATAACATCATGTTAGCATCAGACAGGAAATTTAAGGGACTAATGGTATGGTGAAACTATTCCTTTTAGAGCTGATCAACAGAGATTAGGAGCAAAGTTACTGTGATCTTAAGTTCTACTTACAACAAACCTGAGTTCAGAATTTTCAAAGAAATGTGGTATCTGAGAGGCTGTGTGGGGTTTTTTGATGTTTATGGGGTGAGGTTGTTTTTGTCTGTTTTTTTTGGTTTTTTTTAATAGGCAGATGTGGTTAAATGAAGTGCCTCATGGGTGTATGACAGATGCGCAGGTGCTGTTGGGCTGCCAGGTACATATGTGATGAGGGTGTGCAGAGAATCATCAAAGACTTGCATGAAAGATGCTGTCTCTTCTGGATTAATATGTACTGTATGTCTAAACTCACTCTTGATTTTGCTTTCTTCTGTTTGTCCCATTCTTTCCAACTAATGCTTTCCTTTTTTTGGTTCCAGTGTTTTTATTCTATTCCAGAAATATGTTTCACCTCTTACAGATTTTATTGGGTTCATATGTCACGGTTTGGGGAGTGGGGCTGCAGGGATGGCTTCTGTGATAGTATCCCAGAAGCTGCCCCATGTCAGATGGAGGCAATGCCAGTCAGTGATATTGGTAGAACCCTTGTAATAATGTACTGGAGCAGTCTGTTCCTGAAGGGTTGCAGCCCATGGAAGGGGCCCATGCTGGAGAAGTTTGTGAAGAACTACAGTCTGTGGGAATGATTCGTGTTTGATAAGTTTGTGGAGGACTGTCTCCCATGGGTGTGACCCCATGCTGGAGCAGGGGAAGGAATGTGAGGAGGAAGGAATGGCAAAGACAGTGTATGATGGACTGCAACCCCCATTCCCTATTCCCCTGTGCCACTTAGGGTGAGGGATTAGAGAAGTTGGGAGTGATTGAGCAGCTTGATGGGCACTTGGCAGGCAGTCAAGGTCAATCCACCGTAAAGATAAAGTCCACAGTTGTTACAGTGTGAATGTGATAGAATTATAGTCTTTACTTTGCCCTAGTTTCTCCAATTTTCTCATTTTTATTTTTTTTTTTTGCATATTGATTAGTTAGACAGTGTTGTCCGCTTTCTACTTCACTGACTTTTTGCAAGTGTCAACCAGAGCTTCTAACTGTGGAGGGCTGATAGCTGTAATTAAATCAGAGGCTGGTAGTAACTGCTCTGTCTACTCTTAGATCAATGAGGAGGAGAATCATGAATCTGGAAGTAGAGAACCCTCAATTTCAAAATGGAAGAGTTGATTTTTTTTTTTTATTTTATGTTTTTTTTTTAATTGGATATTGTGGCCTTCTTGAACAAGGGCCATAATACCTGCTGATCGGTTTGACCTTGCTTATCAATTCTGAAACTTTTAAGTGCTCCAAGTCATCCATGATCTTAAACAGGATAGGCTATATGAACTGTTATCTGCCTAGTTATATAGGTGTAAGGCAGAAAAAATAAGGTGAAGATTTGCAGGTGATTATTTTAAGTTGTGTACAGTTTCACAGCACAATGTCTTTGCGCTGTGAACTCTTACTTCCTGTCTTTTTGATCATACAAGTTAAGCACCTCTGTTACACCACACCTACATAAACTACCATAGTTACACTAGAAGAAACTTATGTTTTCTCAGGAATTTGTGACTTCACAGAATGGCTAGCCTTCATCACCATTGAACCCCTGAGGAAAGCCTGTCTGCATGGTTGCTGCTACCTACAGGATATAGGCAGGTCAATGGATAACATTTTCCTTAAATAAGTTCGGAAGAGGTGGTGTGAGATAATTATTCGTGGAGAAAAAAAAAAAAGATAGAAATCTGACCATTTATAATTAGCAAACATACAAATTTAAACCAGGTATTTTTTTAGCACTTAATTTTTTTGGGTGGTAGGTAAGTGTTCACAAACACAACACAGTTCATCCTGCCTTATGCCTTCCAGCTTTGTCCTATTCCTTCAAGAAGTAAAAAAGCCACAACTCTATGAACATCCTAATTTTTCCTCTGTTGACTGTGAACACTGAACCTGAGGTAAACTTATGTTAAAGCTTTAATAGTTTAGGGAACAAGGGGGATTTCTTTGTGTTGTTTGTTTTTTTTTCCCCCTCTCCTCTGTGTTCTGTAGTGTATCTGCCTCATAAAAACTTGGAGTTGTTAAATGGTGAAGAAAAATAAGCCATCGCAGTGTTGTAGATCTGTGAAGCAGTTCTGTGTTGTTTGATTTGTGCCTTCAGATGGTCTGTTGTTGTGGTATATTATGAAATGATGATTTTTTTGCCTCCTAGCCTTCTGTCTTTTTGTGGGAAGGGAAGCAGTGCTTCATGGTCTCTTCTACTTTCTGTGTATTTACCCAATCTACCCATGGAGAAGCCTTTATTTTGAGCAATGTAAGAAAAGCACATGTACTATGTGACGTGACATTTTACCATCTTTGGTAATTGTAACAGTGGACTCTCTTATGTAGTACATCCTTCCTTTTCTTCATTGCAGTTTTTCTGCTTGGGCAACTGACCACAGAATAGGTGGATATACAGACAAATGGGGCTGGGAGTGTTTTTTGACGGTCATCTCTATATATAAACACATGTTGTGAAGAGTGGTGGTGTGGAATACTTTCTGCCACACCCATTTCCTAGTATTGGCAGCCGTGTCTCTTGTACATCGATGCTAACCAGTTCTTCATGTATCTGTAGAAGTAAAATTTGAACAAACATAGGACGAATTTGAACTGAATCACATTGTATAGTTTCCTGCGTTTACTTAAATGCAGCTGTTTTGGATTATTCTGGTTTTTGAAGTGTTACAATAAGATGTTCACACAAATTGGCCAAATCAGTGATTTGGGGGCAGCGTCCCTTGTTAGGTGCTTAAATGTGAGATTGACTTTTTGGCTTAAGGCATGAGCTGTGAGTTTAGGTACTTCAACATGATTGCTGGCTGGAGATATCACCCAATACTGTGATACTGTGCAGGCTTTTGTTTATTGATCTGTTTATACTGCTGTGGATGCACCTGATCTTTTTTAAACAAATATTTCCTCCCTACTCCCCACCACCCAAAAGCTCAAGATCTCGCTTACAAAATAAAGGAATAAATTAGGAAACCTAGGTGTGTGTGTTTTGCATTGTTAGGCCTTCTGAGTTTTGTTGCTTTAGAAACTTTTGAGACCTGAGCAAGTAAGACTAGGTGTGAAGAGAACAGGCACTGAGAAAGAGAGTGCAAATAGTATAATGTATGCTTTTTTTTGAGGGATTTGAATGAAAAAGAGTATTTCACTTCATTATTTGTATGAACCATGTAGTGAACTTTTTCACGTTCTGGAAACCAAAACATAATTCTCAGAAGATGAAATGACTGGACAAAATGAATTTATTGATGGTGAAGCTAGTATGATATAGGTGGATCTTCACCTGCCAAACTACTGGTAATCAGCACATACACAGTCTCTCCTCATTGTTTCCAAGGTGTATGTTCTTCTGTTTATAATCTTGATGGAAGAGATGTTGGTGCTTCTTTCTGAAGTTGTGTATTTTTCCACAGCTCTGCAGACCTCTGGAGTAAAAAGAAAATGAGACAGTATTTCTTTTTGATTATGGCTTTGTCATTTGTAAATGTTGACCGTGGAATTCCTCTTGTGTCTTCACACGCAGCCTCTGAGACTTGGAGAGGGCGTGGGTAGCTCTGACCCAGCAAGCACATCAGCTTCCATAGCATCTTTGGCATCTGTCTCTGTGTGGCTAGAGGAAGTCGTGCTGGAGCCTGTTCCCATGGAAGAAGCAAGAGGGGGTTGCACTGTCTCTTTAGCTGACTTTCCTATTCTGTGGAAATCCCCCACATGGAATTTGTGGTCTCTAAACTTTGCATTGCAATACAGTTAAATATTTTCTTTTAGATCGCTTCTTACTTAAGTAACATGATTGGAATTTTATGGAATCTGTTAAGCGTTCTGATGGCTAATCAACTTTGTAACAAAATCCTAGCAATTTCGAAGCATTGTTAAAAATGGAAATCTTGACTTCTCACAACTTTAATGAAGAATTTGCTTCCATCTTTTTAGTGGATGGATGAAGAATCTGACTGTATGCAGCCTGAGTGATATGTTGTACTTCTGTTTAGTGAAAATATAAAAGTACAGTGGTCCCCCAACCTGTTGTCATATAAGTTAAGCATATGATGAAGTACTTGGCAAGGTGGGTGCTCATAGAGAAAAATCAAAGTGCGTGACACTTTTTTTTCTTTTTTTTTGTCTTAGTAAGCAGAAGGGTCTTGCAGCCTGTGACTTCATATAGTGCAGTGCCCATGATGTTTTATCTTTCCCCTGTATTACCATCATGCTCTCTGAAAGTTGAAGTGCAGTGTGCTAGATGTGTCTGAAGACTTCTTTGGCACTTGAAGAAGAAAGTTTCCTGTCAGCAATCCAGAAGTTGAAATTTCAGCAATTGCAAAAGAAAAAAGGGGAGATTTTTTAAAAAGCATATTTTAATTTGGAGTGTTGACAATTCGAGAAAATAAATACTCAGTGTTGTTTTGGAAGAATGTGTATTTTTAGACCAATTTCCTGATCACGTTGTTCATCTGCATATGTTGGTCTTTCCTGAAAAGTTGTTGAGTCTGTCATCCAATTTCAGCCAAACTTGAAACTTAAGGTGACATTTCAAAGATGATTGTTTCTGAATTTTATGAAAATTCATTGCTAATTAGAAGAGAGAGGCCTAAACTTGTGCTCTTACTGGGAAGACACAAAGGAGAACATGGTTGACATACGCCATCAATAAACAGCTAGTCCATTTAGATTTATTGTCTCCTGCTGAGTAGGAGTATTGTAGAAGTCATGGGGAGTAGAGAGGACTGTTGTAGGAATGATTTGGTTTAAAGGAAGAAAGATCCATTTCCATAACAAAGTGAAGTTTCTTTGTTCCAGTGTGCACACTGAGATGTATTGAAATTTTCCAAATGGAATGGAGTTGCAAAAAGAAGTCAGCTTGGAAACTTTTTTAATTCAAACTATAGATACAACAGAATCATAGAATGGTCTGGGTTGAAAGCAACATTAAAGATCATCCAGTTCCAATCCTGCTGCCGTGGGCAGGGACACCTCCCTCTAGACGAGGTTGCTCAAAGCCCCATCCAGCCTGGCCTTGAACACGTCCAGTGATGGAGCATCCACAACTTCTCTGGGCAACCTGTTCCAGTGTCTCACCACCATAACTGTAAAGAATTTCTTCCTAATGTCCAATCTAAATCTACCCTCTTTCAGTTTTTAAAACTATTACCCCCTCTTCTTAGCACTACACTCCTTGAAAAAGAGTCCCCTGCCCAGCTGTCTTGTAGCCCCCTTCAGATATCGGAAGGCCTCAAGAACTATGCTGGTTCTCTTTGTTGTATTCTGTCTTCAGATGAGGGATTTCAGATTGAGTTACATTAATCTTATTCATCACCAAAAAAACCCCAACCCTTTCCTATAGCTACGTTTTAGTGTTCTGTAGAGCATGGAATTTATTATATCAAGCAAATACATCATCCCAGTAACCTTTGTAAAGGTGTAGGGATAAGCTACGTTGTCAATCATGTCTTTACGTTATAGAAATGCTGCTTCAAAATTCTCTGCTGTGTTAGCAGGTGATTACAGGCTAAATTTTGACTTTATTTTCTGGGATCTCTAGGTATTTCAACCCCATTTAATGCCACTACAGATACATTGTGTTTGAAAGAAAATGAGTACTCTCTCTCCCTGCTTTCTTTCATATGTGTGTATACACACACACATGCAGATATGTATATACTACTTTCTTTTTTTCAATGTTTAGCAACCAGTGGAAGCTTGAGGAGCTGTCCATGTTAGTATTTCTGTATTTGTCTTGGTTTTTAAATGGATGAATTTCTCTTTTCCAGTGCCTGAAAATGACAACAAAGCGGAACTTGTTTGTGCGGCTGGTGCCATGCCGCTGTCTGCGTGGAGAGGAGGAAACAGTTACTACACTTGATTATTCTCACTGCAGCCTGGAACAGGTGCCTAAGGAGATTTTTACTTTTGAAAAGACCTTGGAAGAACTCTATTTAGATGCTAATCAAATTGAAGAGCTTCCAAAGGTATGTTGGTTTATTTTCCTATTAGTTACATCTGTTAACTCATTTGCTTCATCAGCATTGTAGAAACTGATAGTGACTTGCTTCCCACTTCTGGTTTTTGGGCTGCAGTTTGCCAAATATTTTTAATTAAATGTTTGTCCCAGAAGAAGCAGCCCTGGTGGTAGGAGTGTTTGTTCCAGCTTGACTAGTTTGCTGCTTAAGCAACTGATTCAGCCTGAGAGAGTTAGAAAAGGCTGGCTACTTTATTTCTGTGGCAGTATTTAATCAGACTTCCTAACTGTATTCAACGAATTGCAGCATTATTTTGAGTCTCTGGTAACGTTTTCCGAAAAAGCAGATTTGTCACCCAGTGTGCTGTAACTCCAATTCTCACAGGCTCAGGAGAGACATTGCTTATTTATTTCAGAGTTGCGCAAGCCTGAGTGCTCAGTAGTTTGCCACAAATTGAGCACACCAAACAATGCTCTGTGTGCTATGTTTATACACAAAATGTGCAAAGTTAGTAATTTTCAAGCCCACTCTCTTTAAGATGTTTGATTAGTAATTTACATACAATGCTACTGACTCCATTGGTCCACTACTACACATGCTCAGGGGAAGGGTCTTTTTAACTGTTGGGTGTGATTTTTAATATTATAATGAGGCTAGGTCACTTAAGAACAGCGCAAGTTATTGTTTAGCTGATAGTACAAAACTGCATAAACCAAATATAATCTCAAAGTCTATATGGTTTATATGTTTTCTAGGATGTTTCTTGTTCAGGGATGGCCAATTCTTGATTAAAAGTTCTCAGACTAATTATGTTGACAGCTTCAAGGACAATCACCTTGTTATATACACTAATAGTTATCAAAAGGCCTAACTAAATTTGTAAGCGAAGTTTTACGAGTCCTTCAGCTACTTGTTTGTTTGCCTCATTGTTTGCCTGGTAGAGAACAGTGACATGTGAAGATTAGAAACAGCAAGATTAATGTCTTGTTCAGATCTCTGTGCCCACAAAAGACAGCTCCAGTCCAAAGTATCTGTTCCCTGAAGTCCTGCTTTCTTCTTCAGGAGGTGGTCGAAGAGACATTCTGAAGTATGTCAGATTACTTAAGTTCAAAACCTAGAGAGCTGGAATGTCACTTTGATTACATCTTTATTAGGAAAAAAGCAACAAATATTTTTTCTGAAATCTGAAGACCAGCTGCTTACTGTATTGGTGGTATACTAAAGAAAAGAATGCAAATTTTTGCCAGTGAGTTAGTCACTTTAGGTTTTACTAGCCTGCTTTTAAAGACTTTGTATCAGCCTTCGAGCTTTTGTCTCAGCTGATTTCAAAACTTCATTCCTATCTCTCATTCTTTATTGAAGAATAAAATTGAATACTTACAAAACAGAATAAAAGACATTTCTCAGCCAATAAAAGGTAATTTTTCAAAAGTCTTCTTGCATTAAATTCCTATTTCCCAAATTATATGAACATAGCAAACATCTTCCTCCCAAATTCACAATTCTCTAAAAAATTCATTTTATTAATCTAAAAAAGAAGAAAGGCTGTACTGTGGTGATCAAATGGGTGCATGTTGGCGTTTTAGACTAGAAGAGGTGGTTACTCTGCTTCATCTTTGTGGCAGAGACCAGGCTGCAAAGCACAAGCAGCTTACCCATTTGAGCTTTACTTACAGGTTTAAGTGCAGCACTCCAGCCCAGGTTTTCCTTGGTACAATGAAAGGATGCACTGCTACAACTTAAAAGCAGGAATGCACTATAACCTAAAAAGCACACTAACTATTATATGCATGTTAGCTAATCGCCCCTGGTTACAAATTTACAGCATGCTGAATACTCACTTTTCCCTCCAGGGAAGGGCTCTGAATCCCAGAAAAGTGACCTTGGCTGGTGACCTGACAGGCGAGGTATATAGTGTTGGAGAAACAGCTCCCAATTCCTAACCTGAACCTTAGGGCTTTTATTCCCTAATTTATGTTACTGTGGCAAGACTATGCCTGAGTGGACTAGGTTACACGAGGTTGTTGACTGAAGCTGACACTGAAGCCCTCCAGGTTCTCTTTATCGTACTTTCTCAAGCAACTGAAAGTGGCTTGGATTGAGACTCAGGATGTATTTGTTGGGGGATTTCAAGAGTCAGCTCAGGTTTTGGTTCTTTGCATGACGCAGCACTGCCCTTTTTGGTCTGTGGCTTATGGACAACTCAGGGCTGAGCTATTTACGCAGCTCCACTTGGGTCATCTCTTCATAGATAGGGCCTCAAGGCTATCCAAGGCTGGGTCTTTTTCACAACCTCCGTGAGTCACCTGCATGTTCTAGACATTACCGAAACTTGTATGCCAGCTGTGAGCCAAATGATCCATACAGTCTTCCTTTTCTGTTAGGTGCCATTTGATTTCATTAGTCAGTTCCTGTATGAAATGCAGTTTTGTTACATAAGTAAACTGAGAGGTGGGCAGTCCAGCATTTGTCTTAGACTAGACTAAGATTAAATTACCCACACAATTAGAATGACTGCTTGAATGTTTATGGCTTGTTCTTTTTCCTTGTCTTTGCTGAACTACAGGGTCCTGTAATAGCCAACACTTGTTTCATGTTGATGTGTCTGTACAGTGTAATAAGTCATCTTTATAGGCTTGTTTTTCAGAAACGAAGCATTTTTTTCAGCTTTTGAGATATTTTGGTCAGTATTTTTCACTACACTTTCAATTTTCAAAAGAAAAACAACAACCCACATATAAAGTCAAATATTGTAAAGGAAACAAGCATGGAGATTAGGGAATAGTGAAGAAAAAGAAAAAAAGTGTTTTATTTAATCATTTGACAGAAGTTGTAATCTTAAAACTATCCATAGAAGATCCATAAGGGAAGGCCTGTTTGAAATTACTCTAGCCGGTTTGGAGGCAGAGGTTCAAGCTGTGTGTGCCTTTTCTCTAACTCAGGCTTTTATTTAAACTGTAAAAAAGGCTTCTAAATAGGTCATCTCAAATGAAGGGTGCAGTACTTAAATTAGGCTTGTCTCCAGCTTTCTGAAGCCTGGTTAAGACATTCCTACTCTCCTCTTTGCCCCAGTGGTGTGTTCTTATCCCTGTTTTGCAACCTACTGCCCTTTGTATGCCACAGCACAACTGATTTGGGGCTGTCTTGTCGACCTGACCGCTGAAATGGCCAGTCAGTGTGTGTGAAAAGATTGCCTCCAGTCTTTTCAGAATTTGAGTGTACTTCAGAAAATTGGTTCTTACAGTACAGGTCCTGAATTTAGTTCACTGGCTGAGGACACAGCATGAGCAAACTGTGGTGGAAAGATGATGGTTGGAGAAGGATTTTGCTTTACACAAAGCGCTGGTGTGTAATCTCAGATCAGACATGGAAATACTTTCATCTTATGTGCTGGATCACATCTGAAAAGGGACCCTGTTTATCCCAAGCGCTGTGGTGTGCGCTTAAGCTGAAAAGCTCAAACTGTAGCAGTTCTAGTTTCCCTCACACTTTGCTCTTTGGAAGACATTGGAATTCTACAGTAAAAGAGTCCTTAATTATAGGACTTCCCCTGTTTACTGACACTAATGATGATCTACTCAATCACTGAATATGCAAACATTGAAGAACAACAACAACAAAAGGAACAACTATAAAAAGTCAACACCATACAAAACTCCCCTCTCCCATTTTTTCCATTAGGGATCTTGCAGTTCCTTGCGCTGCATTTGCTTTCACTTGACTTATTTCTAATGATTCCAAGAGTCCAGATGATTGTTTTCAGGAATGATTTTTAAGGATATATTCTTGTTTGAAGTACTGAAATAAAGGAATGACTCCTAAATACATGAGCTCATTGAAATTCTTCTTCCCATATAATATCCTGAGTAACTTGTAACTCTTCAAAGCCTTAACAATACCAACTAGTTCTAACAGGTGTGCATTTCTGAGGAATTGGTAACATCAGTAGGCAAGTTAAAGCTCATTCCTTGAATGGTCCATCTTGCTAATTTATGTCTGCTTTTGTTCTGAGGTGGTGTATGCAAACATGTGATTGGGGCTTGCTCAGCAGCCTGTGGTTGAAGTAATTGAGAGACACCCAAGAAATTGTGCTTGAACTAAGCCCATTGCTATGATGTTGATTGGGATAAATTTTTTAAGTCATAGAACACTTCCTGGTTTTGTATGATTTTTTTTTCTCAGAATTCCAAGAGAAAAGAGCACTAAGTCCTGGTATTTGAGTGATCTTACCTAGGATTTTTGGGAAATGAATGTTCATCGTAAATTGTTCAGATGAACCTTTTCAACCACTTTCTTAGATGTATTTATTTTGTGCTATCTGTAAGCTTCCTACATGTCATTTGAGGATTTTTCTTCCTTTACACTGATTTTACTTGCCCTATTGTGCCGATTTGTAAAGCTTTTGGGTAGGAATATTAAGGTACTTTGTATATAGGAAGAAAACTGGCTCTGAGCTAGTATTTGACACAATTTATAATGCATGTATACAGAAAAGGTTATACAGATTTCTATAATGCATGTATACAGAAGAGGTTGTACAGATTTCTATATCCTTAGATCAAAATTCCACTAGTTTTCATCATTACTTAGTTAGATTTTGTGTACTTGACCTAGGAAGCATGAAAGAGGAAAAAATTCTAAGATATAACAGAATGAAATGTAAACTTTTGGAGAAGATCAGTACGCACTCAAATCCTGTGCTCCAGAACTATGTGACTTTAAAAAAATGCATATATCATTTTTAAATATTTTAATTTTTTTAAAAAACTGTAATTATCTCTGGGATATCACATGGTATGTGTATTGTGGAAAATATTTTGCGATGTTTACAAAACTGTGTGTAACTGCAGGTCACAATTTCTGAGATACTGGAAGGAATTTGTAGGAATGCGTTAAATATAGCTGCTGGCTTGTTGTGACAGTCTGCAGCTTTTTGCTTTCCTAAGCATTCTAAACTTAAATCAGTTTTAAATAAAACTAGTTAATAAGTTTTTGAAGTCAAACTCTAAATAGTCTGGCCTTCAAGCTTTGAGGTCAGAAGTTTAAAGGGTTTGAAAACAAAAGCTATGTAGAGGAAACCGAGAGAAAGTTGCATTCACCTTTTTTTTTTCCTTTGTTTCAACAGCAACTTTTTAACTGT
>VWZK01019282.1:332168-408143 GCA_013396935.1 Baryphthengus martii | reverse complement strand
CCCGCAGGTCGGTACCTGGCTGCGCCTCGCCCCCGCTTTCCCTTTCCCCCTCTTCTCCTTTCTCTTCCTGCTCCCTCTTCTCTCCTCTCCCCGCTGCTCGGTAACGATCCCCTGCTGTGGGCTCCACAGGGGCCGGCGAGCCGCCCGCTGAGGAGGAGATGCCCGAGCTGTCCGACGGCGAGGAGGCCTGGGAGGAAGAGGAGGAGGAAGGTGCAGCCACCGAGGGCCTGCGGACCCGCTGCCTCTTCTGCGACAGGTGCGGGGGGTCGGGTTCGATGTCCTTGCGCCTCCCCTGCCCGGCTCGGGGGCCTCCTGGAGAAGGGGGGGCTGGGGAGCGAGCGCCCAGAGGTGGCCCCCTCGGGAGCATCGCTAATCCGGAGTTTGTGCCTTGGTGATCTCCTGTACGGCCTCTCTGGAGTGAAACGTCTGTTAAATCCAGATTGATGGAGGGAGTAATGTGGACAGTGGGTAGTTTCCCCGCTCTTCAACCTGGAGCAGTGTGTGGGGATTCGCTTTTGAATTATTTCTGTTATCTTCTTCTATCATCAGTAAATAGATGCCAATTTTTGTTTAGCTGCAGTACATCTAGCTGGTAAAACTGACTTCGTACATGTGCAGTTATTAGATTTAGTGCTTAATGCTGTCTTTGCTCTCAAGAAGTTTTTGGAAGTTAAAGGGGTTTGGGTTTTTGTCAAACGGTTTTTGCATCTATTACCTTTTACTGCAAACTTTTGCAGACAAGGGGAAAAGCTTCTTTGTGAGGTGTACAAGGAAACAGGTGCCTGGTCATCCTTTCAGAAAGGCAAAAATGATGTGTTCTGAACATACTGCCTAGCAGTCAGAACAGCATATAAAACTCAGAAGCGTTGCGATTTCTAAGCGTGTTGATACTATATATTTAATAATTCCTTAATTGCAGCTTGTTTAGTTCTGCTGAAGATGTGTTCTCCCACTGCCAAACAGAGCATCAGTTTAATATCGGTGACGTGATCAAGAAATACGGTAAGTTTTTTTCACAACTTGTCATTTCCTTCTGTGTGTCAACGTCTTGTTTGAAATACATTGCAAAGATCAGGTTAGTTCTAGCCGATTCCCTCTTTATAGCTGAAGATTCCAAGATTGAACAAGATAAGCTGTAGTAGAAAAATTCTTACATGTTATCATTATGCTGACTGTTTCCCATATGCTTTATCTACTGGTAGCTAGTACTAGTAACAAGTGCTAGTAGATAATCCTAATAACAAAAGTAAGATTGATCTCAGCTGGCTTCTGCAGAGTCCCAGCTGCCTCCTTGATAGACCTGAGCCAGCCCACACTGCCTGCTGGAGTAAAAACTAATTCCTGAGGTCTGTTGGGAACTCCTGCCCAACGAGCGACACTGTTGTTGGGCTCGGTAGCTTAGCAGAGGCCAAAGTGGATGTATCCACCAAGAGGTCTGGCAACTGAGCTGTGCTGCTGGTGTCTTTGAGAGAGTTGTTTGCAGTCTTGGCTTAAGTGCCTCGGGTGGTTGCAGGAGGGTGTGTCCGTTTCATGCCTTCCAAGTGAAGTTTAAGGTTGGCTTTCCCATGAAGCTATTATGTATTTAGGCCCAGTTAGTGGCAGAAGGAAGGTATGTATAAGAAATTGTATGTGAATTGGGGGGGCTCTTTGAAAGAATTAGATGAGCGCTGAACTACTGAGCCTGAAATCCGTAGCTTACTGCATATAGAGGAAACCTGGAAAGCGGAGGAAGGGGGACAGTGTTGGAGAAGCGCTATTTTAAAAGCATGCCCTTAAAAAGAGTGAGAGTGTTTAAGCTGCTGTTCTTTCTGAGCAAGGTGGCAGTTTAAAATCAATACTGGTGTGCTTACTCAATGAGTGGAATCAGTTTACATTTCATGAAGCAGAAAGCTAAAAGTATGAACAAAGGAGCACAACAGCAAGGCAGGTCATAGGAGATAAACGTGACTGTCCTGGTTTAGCTGAAATCCCTCTTCATAATCCACTTTTGCTCATGTTTCAATCTTAATTTGTGGCAAAAAAAATTTGTCCCGAGGGTGAGAATTTCCTGGTTTAGTCCTAAGGTGAGGAGAAGCGGAGACGGCAAGTTTAAGATACGAAGACCGCGCTAGGTAACGGTGTACACTTCAAGGGGAAGTGGGCCAATTAAAGAAGTGATTAGTATTCATGTGATTGTAAAATGTGTATGATTTTCCATAACATAAGCTCTTTCTCACTTCTGTCTTTCTTTTCAGGACTTGATTTTTATGGATACGTTAAACTAATAAACTTTGTTAGATTAAAGGTAGGTGTGCCTCATGCTACTTGTCTAATCTCAGTCTGGGGAATGGAAAATCAAGATGCTGTGCTTTCAGTCTGCCCTTTTTTAAAGGAAATTTTGTATTTTATTTCTAGAGAGAATTCAAGGCAATTAAAATAGCTATTGATTGGTTTATTCACATGTGAAGTTGTTTTCATTTGAAGTATATTTGATTAATATGAGTTGTACTCTTCATATAAGAGTACGTCCAGACTTGCTAGAAGCTCACAATGTGTAGTATCACCTTGCTCTGTTAATTTATCTCAGCCTCTGACTCTGCTGTCTTGCTCCAGTAATGGATTCACTCCTGGATAACTGAAGCTTCTCAGTCCTTGGGTCATTGTTTGTGTAAGAGTCTGTCCTGGGGATGTGAGCTGGCCAGGCCCCTGCTGCACTGTTAGTAAGGACAACACCTGATCCCTTAGGTCACAGAACCTAAAGTTAATCTCTGCGAAAATGATACTACAATCAGAAAAGCTAGTGGGGACTTATTAGATTTGGGTATATTTTGCGTATTCTGTGACTTTGAAGTATGTTCTTCAGTTGTTCCGTAAAAGTTTAGGTTTAGTTTTAATACTGTCTTACTTAATGAAGCAGTTTTTACTTATATCTTCAAATCTGAAGTCCTCATATAGTTATTTAAATCATAAGTAGCTATGTAGACTAAAAACAGAAATGGAAAAATTGAAGTACAGAATCTGACCTCTCCTTTTCTGATCAAGTATTAACTGGCCAGATGCAAACAGGAGAGAATGTAGAATTTGTGTGGAAACACTTGATAGAATGAGTATCTTGGCTTTATTAATTAGCCCTGTTGTAGGCTATGGGTCTGACTCAGTCAAACACCTGAGTAAACTTGATTACTGGTGGCTGTGTGTAATCCTACAAGTATCCTTCAATCTGCTGTGCTTTACTGCTGCTACTGAATTCCTTGATCCTGAAGCTTCCTGGGCTTTGGGACCCAGACTTAGCTCACAGGTGGAGTTTCGTGCTCTTCTCTGGTCAGCGTGGTTGTAGGGTCAGTATGTGAAGGTGAGCACTCGCTGTCAGAGCCAGGATGGAAGCCAGAAGTTAATTTCTCCACCGTTCTCACTAGTCATGCCTCAAAGTAGTATCTATCTGCTTTTGTTACAAAGCTTCTTTAATAATATCCTATTTATTTATAAAGGTGGAAGAACAGATCTTTGCCTTATTTTCTTTTGTCTTATTTTCTTGAATGAAATTGAAAGGCTGGGGTTTTCAAAGCAATTTCACTTACATGCTCTTCTCCTTCTGTCTAGAAACCAACAGGAGCATATTTGAGTTCTCTCAGCATCCCGCTGCCTTGGGAAGGAGAAGAATATTTGAAACCAGAACTAGAAGATGATCTCCTACTTCAGTTTGGTACTGAGCTAAGTTTCAGTATGACTGTACTGTGTTGTGGGGTAAATGTGATGTGGGCAGAGTTGATGGCATCTGAAGCATCAGCACTATTATTCAGTTGATTTATGTACCTGAGAAAGTCCACGTGCTAGCTGAAGTCATGACATTAAGTCATGCTCATGATTTTTTTACCACGTGTTCCATGTTGATTTTTAATGACTGAGATTTCCACAGGCCCATTTATTATCTGCATTCACTTATTGTAGATACAAGGTTTATAGTGTAGATGCTGTAGATAGTAATTAAGCAGATGAAAGAGGGACTCTGCCCAACCTTCAGTGGAAGACTTAGGAAGCTTTTAAAGCTTCTAAATGTAGGTTTTTAAAATCGGATGCATTCATTCAAGAATGTTTGCTGAGAGTAAATATGATGTGTGGTAGCAGAGATAATTCATGATAGAAGACATTGGTTGATTACTTCAGGGATTTTGTGTTTTACTGTATGAGCTCCTGCGTATTATCTGCTCTTTGCCCAAGCTATAGGCTTTTGAGGTGCTGTTGCAGTTGCTAAAGGGTTTTGAGGGTGATCTGAACCTCTGAAATAATTTTTTGACTATCTGTGCTTTGTTTCAGTCCAATGGCCCAAATAATCTTCCATTGTAAAAAGGAATAGATAGGTGTTTGTTTTTTTTTTTTTAAATGAAGTCATTTGCCCAGCAAGCTGTCAGTAGCTTCTTACTATATCCAAAACCACAGTAGCACCTTGTTTTTTTATCCACTAACATCTGCTGACATCCCCAGTTGAGTTTAGCAAGAGTTCAATGGGACCTAGTGCCGAGTTTGGGTTTTGGTAGTTAAAAAGCAACGTTTCATCTAGATTCATTCTGCTTGTGCTCTTTTGAGTTTTGTGCATTCATAAGCTTTATAAAAGCCCAAGGAATTGGTTTGAAAATTGAGAGTTACTTTTGAATTAAAATTACTAAGACATTTTAAGTTTTTATACCTTCTTATCTTTTACCTTTGCAAGTAACAGGCCTTTTGGCCTCAGAATAACACAACTGGAAAAATCGAGTATAGGACTGTAAATAACTTAATTTACAGTCAAAAACTAGTATCTTTTTTATCAGTAATCAAACACTGGCATTTAAAGAAGCCTGAATTCTGGATTTATTTGCTTTTTTAACTTAGAGCTTGCTTCTAGCATACTTGCTTTTTACTGAGTAGCATTGTTGTTATTCTGTTATTGTTATTCTATTCCTATCAAATTCAGTCATGGTTCTTCTAAAACAGGCCATGTTTACAAATCATCCAAAACCAGAAATAATAACACTGAGAACATGGTATGTTCCTGAGCTGCTGTGAAGCAACTTGTGACTGATGGGTGGTGTTTGTTTTCTTTCTTGTTTCATCAGATATAGATGATCTTTGTGACCCTGCAAACATTTTGCCGTCTAATGGTTTAAATGATACCATGGTGCTCCTTGAACAATTAAAACACGCAGAGCACAGGGCAAGACTTGCAGAGGCAGCCTTGGCTAGAGCACAAGATGATCTTCAGAAAATGAAGTAAGTGTTTGAACTGATCTTTAGGGGTTTTTATTTGATGTGTTTTAGGTGAGAGGAAATGTTCATGTTTTGGGACCAATGGAAATTCAAAGAAGTGGTAGAATGTAACTGGGATAAAACTCATGACTTGTGTTGGAGCTGTGGGTTTGACTTATATCTAGTAGGTGATGATTTAAAAATGCACAAATGGAAAGAGCAAAGTATGCTTAGAAAAGCTAAATAAGCACATGGCCCAGAAAAACTTTTTTTGCTTCAGACCACTCTTTGTTTTTCAGACCCTTTTCAGTTAGTCCTTTAGGTATGAATTTAAACATTGAAGATGTACACAGTGGAGAAGAGGGAGATATTGACAAATTAAATACAGGACTTTAAATATTTAAAGATCTGGCTCCAAACAATTATTGTTAGTAGAATCCAGGTACAGTTGGGAGAAACCCTCAGTGAAATTAATAAACCAACTTTTCAGCTACTTTTGTTTTCAGTCTCAGGGATGCGTTCTGTTAGTCCATCACAAGGAGGAATCGGATGGATCAGGATCCGTGGCTGTACTTGCTACTTGGAAACCTCGAGGCCATCAGAATATGCATTTATGATGCTCATGGATAAAATGGGAATATAAACTTCTTCTTGGGTCACATAGGATTAAATCTTGTACAAACTTGAAATTTCAGAAGTATAGAAAGTTTCTGATACTGACAAACTTCTAATGCAAATTCCCTTATCACTTTTCTTTCCTCATCCAAACTAGTTAAGCAGAGAAGTATTTGATGTGTCAGGACTGAAATAGCATTTTTGGTTGTATTGTTCTGTAAGGATGATACTGGTAATGAGATGTTACCTACAGCTTCTATACATTAAGCTCCTATTTAAGAAAGTACGACCACTGTTAAAGGTGAGCTTGACTGCTTCGGAGTGGTCTCGGATGCAGGTGTTTTTGGTGTTGAATTGTAGGCTGTGAAGGAATATTGTCTCACTGAAACATATTTGCTTCTTCACTTCATTGGGGGCAGAGTATGAGCCGCTTGCTTGTCAGTTTTCAATTCTGTTTTCCTGGCAAAATCCTTAATTTGTGTATTTTGTCATCAAAACTGCTTTGAGATCTGAGAACGTGTATTAGGAACGCAAGGCTGTGGAGAAGGGAAAATAAGCAGCATGAAATTGAAGTAATAAATGGAATTTTAAGCTCCAGTTTGTTTCCACCCAAGTGCTTCAGTTCTCAAGTACTTGCTTCTACCTTCCACTAGTCCTGCAGCGTACTACAGTTTGTAGTTCTCGTGCTGTTCGTTGCGCTGAGTCCATATCTTCACTGCATGGCCTAAAATATGTCTTTTGACCTCAGTGGCACTAGCCTTTGTACTAAAATACTACTGAATATTTTCCTTTTAAAACTGGAAATGAAGTCTGAGTGTTTTACTGGTGGCATTTGCTAGTTGCAAGCAAAAAGTGGTCCTTGCAGGAGGTGCTGGACGGGGAACGGTGGTGCAGCAGGCTGGAGGTGCCGGCAGAGGGAGGTTGTGCACGCTTAAAGCTGGTCCCATTGTTGTGGAAGCCCCCTGTGCAGCCTGGATTCCTTATCTCTTCTTGGGCCCTACTCCCCCCCTCACCCCCCTCCTCCTTTTCATGGTCCCATAAACGTGTCTCAGGGGTGTATTTCAAATTGATTACAGGCAATTTGCACAGGATTTTGTGATGAGGGCAGATGTCGGGAGCAGCTCGTCGTCCAGCGCCATTGCAGCCCTTCACGAGGATGAGGATGGCGTTTACTTCAGCTCCTATGGGCATTATGGGATACACGAAGAGATGCTAAAGGTTAGAAAGTCATCTCAGCTGCATCTGAGTAGGACTAAAGAGGAAAAATGGAATGAAGTGGGCTGTGCGCCCATCTACTGCAGAGCAGCTGCAGTTTTAACCCTTTCTGTACGTTATAGTGTTTTCCTGGTTGGGTTGAGAGATCTTTTTTCCCAGTTTTATTTCATTTGTATAAATTCTGTTTCCAGGGAACATTAGGGAACATAAAATCATTTACACATATGCTTGAAGATAAAATATCTGTACCACACCCTTACCTTGCCAAAAGTAGCTTTTTCTTGGGCACTTAAAAGATAAAGAATAAAGCATGGTACAGACAGTGAATATTTTTCTTCAGTTTACGTTTTCTTAACAATTGAAACTGTTTAGGCAAAACCATTTCTCAAATATTATGGTTTCCTGTTGCAGTAGGTAAACAGAAATTGTTGGTGTTTGTGCACAATTCCGTGTGTTGATAACATGACACTGAACAGCTGGAAAAATCTTATGATCCTTTTATATCATAGAGATAAAAAATGAAAGCTTAAACCTTTTCAAAGGCAAACTTGTGTATGTCCTTTTAACTGTAAAAAGGCAACCAGACACAAAACCCAGCAACATATAATTATACATAAATCAAAGCCTCTTAATGCTTACTTTCAGAGAAAGTATCATAGTTGCGAAAGTCATAAGAAGTTTCATCAATTTAAGGTGGAAATAAATGAAATTTCTGCCTGATCTAGGGACAGAATACTGAGCTTTGAAGTGACTTTATCCATGTGGATAGGATATAAAGTTTTCTACTTTGTAAATCATTTAGCGGCTCCAAAGTCAAAATACGCATGAGACTGTGTTAAGATTAGTGTAAGCAAGGAGGAAGGATTTTACACAAGCACAAAGATATCTGCAAAAGTAAAAGAATGTTTTCCAAAATGTGTAGTCTAAAGATAGAAAATTTAAGTCTAGAGGCTGAGTAACAATGATAGAAGTTAGGTTTTGCAGTTGTATAAAGATTGAGATGTCACAGGCTATAGGACACAGAAGCCTTTCTGTTTGCAAATGAAGTTTATAATAATTCTGCATCTCTGCACAAGGAGATTGATACAGAATTGTATTTTATTGGTCTCAGGGAATGTTTATCAGAATGCTTTTAAGAAGACTTTTGACTTTCCTAAACATAGGGAAGCAGTTGCGTTTTATCCTGTGTGCATTGATTTTTTTTTTTCTGTGTGTAAGCATTCACTTTGATTTTTATTTCATTTTATGTCTGCCTTTTATAAATACAGTGGCTTTCTACATTGAAATTAAGAAAGGAGCCTTACTGTCTGAATTTTAAGTCTGTTTCTGATACTGCTCAGTTTTGAAACTTTTTTTCTTATACCTATTAATGGTAGGATGAAGTTTCAGTTTGGGTTTCTTTTTTTTGTCGCAAATACTTCTGAGATGAGTGAAGAGTATTGTCACTTCACACTGGCCAAATGGCTAGTGATTCCCTTGCTCTATTTTTTTTTTTCGCTTGAGAATTTCCTGACTATCATCTTAACAAATTTCCTCACCATTTTATTTAAAACCCAAAATCATTACATGGGAATGGTGAGTGAGAGAACGGAATTGATGAGTAGAGTGAGGTGAAGAGAACGCCCGTGGCTTCCTCGAGCAGCAGTGCATGTACTGGAGACAGCAGCTGGAATTGTATTGATTAAGTTGGAGCAGTGCTGAGGCAGTGTGAGCTGAAAGCTTTCCAGCTCACTGCTTTCTCAATTGATGCTGAACATTCCAGGATGGTTTTTTTTTATTATTATTTTATTATTTATTTTTAAACTTTTTCAGTCTTTTCAGCAAATCCTGTAATAGAAGGGAAATACTAAAAATAGTTTCTCTGAATAATGTCACAGAAAAAAACAGTATGGATTTTAAAGGATCAGTTTCTTTTATTCATGTTAATTATGTATAGTTTTAAAGCACCATTTTCTGAAACCATTCTGAACTGTTTCTTTGGGTTCTGTGTTTGATAATCCTTCTAAACTTAAAACTGGATTTTAGGATTTTCGTGCTTCAAAATAATTTGGTTTGTCTCTAGAATTTTTCTGAGTACATCCTTTGTTCTCAGGCTCTGTTTTTCTTATAAAACTCTTTGTTCTTTCTCACTGGAGAAAATGTCTATATTGTTTCTAAAAATCCTTGCCTGCTATAATAGGAAAAATACTAAATATAAGCGGTTGGATTTTATACTTCAGTATTATTTATAGGCTTGTCTTCACTAGAAAAGAAATTGGTTAACATTTTTTTTTTTCTTTACTCTAACACTTGAACTGCGACAGCAATTCCAGAACCTGTGCTTGGCTGTCAATTTGTGTACCTGCTGATGCATATTAAGAGAATCAATGTTTTAATGGATTACCTGGCTGGTAGATTGAGCTATACTGCTAGCTTTCATACACTAAGATACTATAAATACTTAGTTATATGCCTGAAAACATTCCAGCTTCTTAGGTCACGTTGTATTATAGCTGTTTATTATATTGGGCTTTCATGGACTAGGCAGTACAGCTTCAGTTACTAGCTGGTTGTTAGCTTTGTTGAGAAAAAGGAAAGGTTGATCTGATCCATATATTTTTTTTTTTTAAGAGATCTGTCTGTCACAGGAGCATCAGAGAACAAAATGATACAAAACCTTTTATGAACTTGTGACTCAAATTTTTTAGCATTGCGTAGAAGGGTGTTGGGCGGAGTTGTTGCAGTATTGCCACTGTTACTACTGTTTCTAAAGGTGGTGAAGAGGTGTTAAGAACTTTGAAACATCCAAAATAAATGCAGTAGGTCAGGAAACTGTAAGCCAGTTTCTTATTTTTCAACTAACTTCATTTGCAGAGATAATAAATGGGAAGTGTCATCATTGTAGAGCCCTTTTAAGTACAGTAGCCAGAAAATGTCTGTAGGCCGAGTCAAAAAGCAATTTTTTTAGCATTTTTGAATGATATACTGTACCTAAGGAGAAAAAATGAACACTTTTTGTTCTTTAAATCCTAGGATAAAGTGCGTACGGAAAGCTATCGTGACTTCATCTATCAAAACACAGATATCTTCAAGGACAAGGTAGGCAAAACAGCTTGGAAGACGCCATAATTTCTACGCTGCTTTTTTTTTTTTCCCTCAAGTGGTAGAAATCCTTCAGGTTGTCTACTTTGTGGCTTGGGGAATGGAATACTGCACGGATGAGGTTTGATTTAGTGTCCTCTGGCTTTGTGAGGTGGTAGAGTGCTGCTCAACTGCTGGAGGGTGCAAAGTGCTGATAACAGAAGCGCTGATGGCTATTGTCGTTGCTCGATGTGCCATGTCCGGGTGTTCATTAATTATCTCAGCAGGGTTAAGTTGAACCTTTCTTGTCCAATATATTAAATGGAATCTACCTTAGGGGCCCTCTTTACCAGAATTGAGGTGAATTTCATTTTGTGCCCGATGCAGTAAAAGCATCCGAGAAGTATGGTGTAATTAGAACTGGGGAGAGAATTCATATGCGACTGATTTATTGAATTAGGGTGGTTTAGTCTCTCCAGACTACGTTGTTATTAAGGGATTTAGAACCAGGAACTCATATTTCACTTGCAGCGAGGAGAGATTACCCTGATCTTTGTTTATGATCTCGCTGGGGTTGTGACCCCTGTGCAGTTAGGATCCTCTTGTCTTCTGTATTTTTGCTGGCTGTTTCTGATGAATTTGTTGTATTCTGAGCGGTGCTCTGCGGCTCTCTGTTCTGGATTAGCTTTCCTCTGCTTTGTGCTTACCATTCTTCAGCTGCATAGGGATGCTTTTTAGTGTGTAACCGGGATGGCAAGGTTTATGAAAGAAAATCACTGTTGATTTTTATTTGGGTTTTGGTTGAGACTTTGTTAATAAATGGTAATACAAGACTTCAGAACAGTTATGGAAGTAATAAAAGTGCACCCCTCTGGTCATTTGTGAGTTGGAAATTACGCTAGATATCTTTTTGTCCTTGGCAGGAGGTGTGTCAAGGTAGATAGCTCATACTCTTTGTATGGCTGATCTCCGTTTTCTTTCGGCAACTACAGCAGAAGAACACCAGGAAAAGAGTTTTCTTCCTTTTTTTTGCTTCAAACCGTGTCACAAGCCTGTTTCTACTAAGGATTTCTAAACTCTTTAGTTATAATGTGAGAACAAGTAAAGGTGGTGTAGAAACTTCATGCTTGCAGCTACGTAAAAGATGCATAGATGGGCAGCTCATCCAGCAATGCAGAAAGATCAATAAAGGAAATAAAACCTCAGTGGGAGAAATTCCATTTCACAAATGCCCTTAGAATTGATAACTGCAGGTTTTCATGGGATATAAGACCGATCTTAGGTTACATGGAGTGTGTGCCCTTAAAGTTTGATTACAATTTAAAAAATAATGAAAAATAAAAGTCTGATAGTGTGTTTCCTAGAGCTCCCACATGATATTACTCCCTAATAGACAGTGATGCTTTTATGTTGTTTCTGAAAGGACATCTGTGAGGTGGGTCAGGAGGAGCTTGTTCAAAGAGCTTATTTGATCGTACTGGCTTTTGATGCAGATCTGCAGTGTCCCAAAGAGATGTGGTTACACGGTAACAGGTGATAACAGGATATCTAGGTTTGTTCATTACACACACTTTATTCAGAACCAGCAATTTGTTTGTGCTCTCTTAGCTTTGAAAAGAAATTATTAAAACTTGAATAAATCCTTCTTGCTTGACATGAGGACAATTCAGATTATGTAGCAGGAATAGTTAGAGTGGCCTCACTCAGTAACAGGAAATATGATCCATTTTCCAGTCAGAGTATTTTTTTTGGTGGAAAAATAGTTGGTTATAAAACCCTTACTGCTCTGCTTAGTTTTTAGTGCAGTTTTTAGTCTGAGGGAGGCATCAGTGCCATATTGAGGGGAAAAAAGAGAAGTTTTAAGTGTTCCTACTAGGAGTTTGATGATGGGGTTAATTTTATTGGCCAAACTGCCTGATGTCCTGTTTCTCTGAGTTTCAAGAAATGTTTTTTTTCTGCCACTAGAAATGTAGAATATTGGTTTTGATTAGACTGCAGAGAAGGATGTGATGCTGTGGTATATTATGGTATCATCAAATCACCAGTCCAGCTGCTCCAGATCTCTGGTGAGAGGCCATATGTGATCACCGCAAGAATGCGTTAGCTGTGGACCCATGTCCTTAGGCTAATTGGTGATGATTCTGCTTGTCTTTCCATTCCTCAGATGTGTTCGAGCTTGTAGGCTTTCCCTCCTGTGCCTTTTTCTCCTCCTCACCCCTGCCTAGGGCTAGATGAGTTCCATCTGGGTTTTTAAGTGACCAGGGCAGCTGTCCAAAGTGATGTCTGTTTTGATTTTTTTCCAATTTGGGGTGATTGCTCTCTTTCATGCAACTGTACGTCAAGATTATTCCTTCACAGAGGTTTATTTTTGGCTCTGACTTACTTCCAGCTTTCACAGCTCAGCAATTTTGTTACCTACCATGGGTAGAGCATTAGTATAGATGATATTAGCGGGCTTGAGATTTCAGCAGCTGCTAGAGCATTGATTTTTACTTTCTGTTCCAGTCTCCAGAAGACTTCAGCCTAGGGATTTATATAGCCATTCCATACTTGTACGTAACCTGTGAATGAGTTGTAGAATGGACTCCTATTGGAACACAGCTGCCAGGATTTGTGAGTGGACCAGGTACCTCTGTCCACAACTTCCGCGGCCAGCCTCTACACGTGACGCTGTAAAAAATTCATCGATGGTAATTCATCATGCTAATATTTTTCAGTTGGATTCCAGAGTGTAAGTTCCTCTATCAAGACAAGTGGCGGTCAACTCTTCGGCCATGGCTTCCCAGTAGACCACAACAGAAGCTGGCTTACACGGTGCGGCTGAGGATAAACAGCTATTTTTAGCTATCCTGGCTGCAGAATCATTATTCTGCGTCCATCATCAGAATGGATAGAATTGGATGCAAGGGAAGGCAAGCAGACCTAATGTGCAGAGCATTTGAGTATTTACCTTGCTACCATTTGTCAGGTGAAATTTAAAAGTTTCGGTTCTGCCGAAGCAAGAATGCTCCATAGCTCATAAGCTAGAAAACCTGTCAGCAAGGTCCATTATTGCCCTGAAATATTTCATAAAATGGAATTGTAATTCTCAAGTGTGGGATTGATCACTGAGTGATTTGATGCCACCTTTGGAAAAAAAAGTAATGTCATGAAAGCCGTGAGGATAGCTTTAACAGCACTGGGAGCTCTGCTAGGGAGAGACAGTGAAATAAGTGAGTTTTCCTTCCTAAGAAATTATTTTTCTGACTAGTAATTTTCACTCAATGTTCTTGTATCTTAGAAGTGTTTTAGTAAGTTGCGCTGACTCTCCTGTTGAGGTCTCTTGTATGGAAAATAAGTTTGTCTTCACAGTTCTGTTTCTGTTAGTGCTTAAATGCTGTACATGATACAAGTGACTGTACATAGTGTTTAGGAAACTTTTTATTTTCAGATTTCAGAATATTTTGGGGTTTAGTGCTTAGAATTTTTTAACATCATTACTAAAGCTTAACTATATGAAGTAGAAGTCTGACAACAAGAGCACTGGTGAGCTGGCCAGTGCAACAGAATGTGTCCCCTCAGCACATCTGCAGATGACACAAAACTAGGAGGAGTGCTTCATATACCACATGGTTGTGCTGCTGCTCAGAAAGACCTCCATAGGCTGGAGAGATGGGCCGGTGGGGGTCCTGTGCAAAATGCCTGGGTCAATCAAAAAGGAAAAATAGGTCTGGTACTATTTTCTTTGTTAGTTCACATATGTAATCTTTTCAATCTTCCTGCGGTAGCTAATATGTGAGATACCAAAACCAAGTATTTGCATGGGTCTTGTTGCTATGTTGAGTGTACTTTCTCGTGTGTGGTGATGAAATTTATTCTTCTTTCACAAAAACGTAGGGATTCTCTCTTCCTGAATTTTGTTGGTCCTATTTTGATTATAAATAGTCTTAGACGGCAGATATTTTCAGGTGTTGAAACTGTGCCAGTTACCATTTTGAAAGGTAGTCATCTTGAACCACGGCTGTTTTGAGGCACTGTTGCTGTTTCTAGCAGAGGATTAATAAATAAAGTTTCTGGATAGACTTTTAATGAGAAACTGCAGATAGACTGTGTTGGTTTTAGTGCCAGTGCTAAAATCAATTGTTAGTGATTCACCGATTAAAGTGGCTCAGGCTATAATTTCCTCTTTCTCTGGTTCGTGTAACTGTTTAGTTGTTGCCCAATAATTCCTTGGGATAGTTTCCCTTGTGACTGATTTATCTGCAGCTGGAGCTATTCTGCTTCTTTGTCTGTCTGTGCAAGGTAGTAGAGAGTGTGGTTGGAACTCCAGTTTGGCTTGGCTATCTCTGAATGTGATAGTAAGACTTGATGCTGTACTTGATTCCTTCTGTTAGAGTATAGTATATCACTGATGTAGGAAAATGTGTAGAAAAATCATAACAAGGGAGACTAGATGCTTATTTTTACCTTCGTTTATTCGTTTCAGGTGGTTTTGGATGTTGGCTGTGGAACTGGAATACTCTCCATGTTTGCTGCCAAAGCAGGCGCGAAGAAAGTGATTGGAGTCGACCAATCTGAAATCATCTATCAGGCCATGGACATCATTAGGTAGGAAAAGTTCCAACAAAAGTATAATAAATATTGCTGTAAAGAGTTTTTAAAATGCTGTTACAAGTTAATGATCACCTATCACTCTGTATGTGCTGGCAAACCAACAAAAGCCCCACCAAAACCCACACCTATTTTAAGAGCGTGCACAGACACACATGGAGTCTGCAGAGTCACTGAGAAAAGCTGTTTCCAGGAGCCCTACAAAGACGTTGCGTGCTATTTAAACTGTCATGGAATAGTACAGGGTGGAAAGGACCCCAGGAGAGTGTGGGAAGTGTGTCTCATCCAGTCCTTTTCTGTCAGAGCAGGCTCAGCTCCAAGAGGTGGCTCTGGCCTCAGCTAGTCAAGTTTTGAACATCTGCGTCTGTCTGAACTTCTCTGAAAAACGAGTTTTGTTTGACTAGCTGCACTCTTACTTTTGAAATACCAAATTGTAACTTCTGTGGTTTCAGTTTGTGTCTGTTGCCTGTCATCCAGCCCCTGTGATACAAAAGAGGAGCTCGGCCCTGTCTTCTCCTCACCCTTCTGGTAGACACGCAGAGACACGTTAGATACTGCTTCACACATCGAAGATGCAACACTTGGATGCTGTGAAATTATTCTATTAAATAAATAGCTCTTGAAGAAAAGTACCATGTTAAACATTAGGTACAACTTCAACTAAAATGCTTTTATGACACAAGAACTCATTCTGTAAAGAGGACTTTTCCCAGGAGTCCTTGACATCTTCAGAATGGTTACAAATGTGAAATAGCATTTCTTTCTCATGCATTAGATGACAAACTTAGGATTGTTCATATCTTTCAAAAAGTGCACAGCAAGTCCTTTATGTGTTATTTATACCTAGAGAAGGATAGAGGTATCGGCCAAGGCGCATTACCTTTGGTGAGGAGAAGGGCAAGCCTTTAGGAAAAAGAACAAATCAAAACTCTTAAACTCTTAAGAGTGATGAATTGCCACTTGAAGTACACGGTGAACCATCAGTAAGGCTACGCGTTTATAGATCCCTTCTGCTATAAAAGGTTCAGCTCACATTAAAGTCTTCAGCTCACATCAGAACAGTTTATATTTGTCTCGTTCAACCTACTTTTCCTAAAGGAATAAAGCTGACAAACTTGGAATGGAGGAACGAGTATTTATTGGAATGCTAAACAACTGTGTGTAGGTTAAAAATGACTACTGCAGTGTGCTTCCACCTGTGATTCCAGGCTCTGCCCAGGAGCTCCTGTCCCTCCAGAGTTCAGGTTCATTTCTACCATGCTAATTACTAGAAACAGTGCAACCCATGGCCTGAGAGGCATGGTTCTTTCCCAAGCTTCCATAATAAACTTATTTTTCATGAAATATTTGCCTTCTCTTTTTCTTCCTGTGAGTAGCTGCCCTTAAAATTTGTGGTGCAGCAAACAACTTGCTTTTGTCATTCATCGCTGCTATTCCAGAATAGAAAGTTGAAATATAATTCATAAATAGCATCTGGGCGGTATTTCCTACGATGTGTAAACTCCATTGGTTTGTTTAGGTTTTTTATAGCTTACAATTGAAAGTGTGTATGTAATCAATTAGTCTTTTTTTCTCTCTTGTTTTAAATCATGTCTTTGCACGTGGGTATTTAGGAAGTTACCTTTAGATGTCTCCTTGTCCTTCTTAAAATACTGTTCTAAGTGATAGCTCTAGCGGTTTATTTCTCATTTTGAACTTCTGGGTTTATTTCTGTTTGCAACATTAAATATGATATTAGTGATGAACTGCTACTCTTCTAACAGAAGACTGTTGTGTGTAGAGTATTTAATTGATCTTTCCAACAGTCCCACATGTTCAAGTAGCCCTTTGACCCTTTGCTTTCCCTCCCTTCATTGTGATCATTATCCCATTGTCTTTTAGATTGAATTTTTAATGTGATTACTGGTCTGCATTGAAAACCAGACAGAATGTAGGAGTAAGATATCAGGATAAGGAGGTGAGGGACAGAGATAAGAACAGCATTGGAAAGATAAATTTCTTTGGTGGGAATACTTTCTGCCCTCTATAAGAACAGCTATCGTAATAATGGCACGCGCAAGAAAGATTTACACGGCTTGCCAAGGAGAAAAATACTGCATTTCAATCATTTACATTTTTAGTAATCTCACTGTCGTGTAGATTTTATTTCAAAAACTGTAGTCACATCACAGTATCTTCCTCCACATACAATGGTGGTTGTACCATTACTTGCACATGAGGTAATACTTGATTACTGCAGTTACTGAACACTGCAGCTGATTTTGGCCAAAATCACAGTGGGGAGGATGCCTTTATTGTGGAATAGCTGTAATCCTGATCTAGAGGGAATGCTTGTTCTGCATGACTTCGCGGCTAGTTTTGTTAAATAAAAAACCAAGTCGTGCCAAACAGCTTTGTAAAAGAAGTTAATTTCCATTGCTGTCCTAGTGTGATGCGTAGGCTCTAATCACTGTAGACTTACACTCTGAGGTCAAAGAAGGAGAACTGGGAAAAAGCAACTCCTTAGTACAAAGAAGAGTTATTTTAAATTGTCCTCTTTTCTCTTTTCCTGGTTTCTGAAGCTTACACGCTGGCATGCACAGCATGTTGGAGGTATACAGATCTGCTGTCTGCCATCTTGCCTGGCACTTCTTCTGCTGTAATTTTTGACTACTTGGAAACGTGCCCTCTGAAATGTAACTGAGAAGAGGAATATTACATTTTAATGCAGTCATGATTAGTGGGGGGGAAAAAATGTTGCTGGAAGGAGAAACGCAAAATGTAAAACTCAGTATATTTCTCTTGACGGCATAAACTGGAGATACAAACTAATTTTGTTTATATTGTGACTTGCAGATTAAATAAACTTGAAAATATCGTTACGTTGGTCAAAGGAAGGATTGAAGAAGTAGATCTGCCTTTGGAAAGAGTGGATGTGATTATATCTGAATGGATGGTAAGATGCATGAGTATAGTTACTTGTTTTGTTTAATTTAAAAATTATTCTTTAAGCAATGCTGGTTTTTAACCACCAATCTGTCATACTTGCAAAGAGTGGTGTTGACCATGTGGGAGGTGGAATGACTATCCTGATGATGTGGTAATTGGGTACAATTCCTGATTCCTCCTCTTCGTGCTCTTTCAAGTCACAGTTCTCCAAGTACAGTTGATCTGGTTTGGGTACAGCAGTAAGTTTCTGTTATGTTGTTAGCATGTGAGTCTGTGAAGCACTCTACTCCCCTCTGATGCTGTTGTAGCTGCTCAGGTGAAAATAAAGGAGAAATATTGTGTTAGTCATCCAGCTAGATCATTCTGGTGAGTAAAATACTGGTAGTCTGCAAAGACAGCTAAAGACTATCCCGACTCCCCAGGAGAGGCAGTGAGGAGGTGAGGAGCATACGTGCTGGGAAACCGGCGAAAATAGAGAGAGCTTGAGAACACGTTACTAGTCATTGCAGTTCTTTAGCGTAAGAATAAAATATCTGGTTTTAAAAGTACAGGGAATGCAGTATGTGGTGTGTAAATGAGCCATTTGCTGGAATCCATCGGATTTCAGCCATTGCCTTTTACCTTTCATTCATGTGCTGGCTGATGACTGTTACCCAGTTGTGCTTGCTACCTGCCATTGATCCTAGTAAAGAAATCTGTGGGACAAGACCCAGTGCCAGGCTGAACTTCATAGCAATCGAATAAGTCTGTCCCTATCAAAAATGTGGTAGGAAACACTTCCGTTGTGACTTTTTTTTTTTTGTGGTCTCGTGCTATTCGGTCTCCTCACATCACAGACCTTCAAAAAGCACTTCAAAATACAGGTTTTCTTTGTGCTAGTTGCCTCTATTTGGACTTAAAGACAAATTGTTTTGTCCTTCAAATTTCAGATCAGTAACAAAAACTTAAATTCAAAGTGAATTCTGTTTGATGGGGGTGGGGTTTTTGTGGTTTTTTTTTTTGTTTTGTTTTGTTTTGGTCAGCTGTTTTTTTACTGTTATTTACAAATTGTGGCTGTTGTACCATATACAAGGGCCTTTGGGAGAGAGGTCACATATTCAGTATGGATCCATATGTGTCTAAGTAGTTTTCAGCTAAAGGTGGAAATAAATTGTTTGGGGTTTTCTGTGTTGTTGTGGCTTTTTGTGTGGGATTTGTTTTGTTTTTTTTAATAATACATGTTTCAATGAGCTGGAAATCTGCAAAGTTTTTCCTCCACTGCTATAATGAATGTTGTTTGAAGCATGAGCTTAATTTAATGTTGAGGTCACTAGTTCCAAGGGAGATTTAAGCCCTTGGCTTAAACTAGTGGTTTAAAAATAGTGTACTATGGTTGGTGATTTCTGGCAGTATAGGCACTTCACTAGAAATGCAATTATAGTTCTTTCAGGGAAACTTCTTATCGCTTGCCTAATATGTGCACAAAGAACAACGTTCCCGAAGTCACATTTCTCCTTCTGGAGCCCAGGATTTGGTTTTAAAAGCAGGTTGAGCACTTAAGAGCTTAAGTCCTGTTGTAAATCAGTGCCCCGAAGGTGAAGTAAAGGATTTTGAAAAGCAGCTCTTGTAAGAAATGGAAGTATTGAATGTTTCGCGCTTCCCGTTTGTGTGCTCATTTACCTTTTAATGTCATAATTATATAGCCATGTGCATTTCACTTAATTAGGCATTCTAAATATTTAGGAATGTTAGCATTTTTATAGGTTGCTGCAATACAGAGATAAAGAGGACAATGCCATGGAAGTAAGATTGATAGCTGGACAGTGTGCCCGCTGTTCCAACACTGTCCAGAAAGGAACATTATGTTGCCGAGATGCAAATGAAGATTCCTCTTTGTCTGACTTTCTTGTGTGAATTTGCTTTTCCTTTTCCTTCCCTACGTGGTACTGACCAGTGTGATATCTTTTGTTAATATTTGAATATAATTACTTGAAAATGTTGGAAAAGGAAAACACTACAGCAAAAAGGAATTCAATGTATGTCAGTTTTCAGCTCTTTCTTTAGTCTGTATGGAATAGCAGGAAAATTTTAATGGGAACAGTGTTTTTTCTTTGTAAGAAAAATATAAAAAGTTACTGTTCTGTTTAGAAAACAAGCTGCTTTTAGATTAGTTAAACATCAAACTGTTTTTGCAGAGCCATAAGGTTGTTTTGCTTGGTACTGAACAGTGCTTAAGACCAGTGTGCTGTAAGTTTTCTTTAGAACTTTGTCTGGAGCGTCAGAAAATGAAAAACAAGTGTGAAGGAACAGAATGGAGGCAACAGAGAGGAAAAATACTGCATCTCCCAGAAAAGTTTGTAGAACAGGCTTTCTGAGAAAGATGGGACGTAGAACGGTGTGTTGTAAAAGGTACCGTGTTGTGTTATGAGCATCTCCAACGTAATGGTGTCTGATGATCGTTCTCTTAATTGCCTAAGTGACATATGGCTTCCACAGACTGCTTGCTATTCCTACTTCTCTTTCATTTTTAAATTTGTTCCCTTAAAATATGCAAAAATGGGAGAAGCATCTTAAACATTACAGAGTGGGTAGGAGTGTGTGAGTTTATGTGTGTCTAGCCAAACTGTATTTCAAGTGGATATTTGCCATCATCCAAAATAATACTTTTCCATTTTAAATTCATCCGGATAGTTTTGTTGGGTTCCAGATTTAGAGGCTGAATGATGAGTAACTGTCTCTTCAGTGGCTTTATTTTTTAAGCCTATGAAAGACATTCGCAGTGATCTTGCTTTTAATGTAAAGACAAAATCTGAATTTGAAGGCTACATCTGAAGTATGAGTATTTGACGTAGTTCAAATCATACCATAAGTAGGATGTCTCTGTGGCTAAAACCAGCGTGTAAACCATGAGAAAGGCAGCAGGTGTGGTGAGCTGTGAGGTGTCCAGAAGGCAGATGGCTGAAGATTGTGACGCACCATCCTGCGTGGTTGCCTGGAGCTCTCCTAGGTGAAACTTTTGAAAGCCTTGAGTTGTGAAACTACAAATTACTGTTAGTGGTTACATTTTTTTTTTTAATTAGTCTGCTTGTACCATAGGGCACTTACAAAAAAATCTGTTATCTTCTCATTCAAACTGTACACTTAAATGAATTATGTTTCTAAGCAAAGTTGCCACTGATTATTTGTGTACGGCGCCTGATAAAAATAATTTCTGAACGCATGTCAGTGATTTGTTTGCACCTTGGTGTAATGAATGAAAACCTCTGTGAGTTTGTAGCTTGACCTGAAAATGGATTGGAAAAAGTACTTAAGAGCTGAATCACTGTAGGCTTGCTCTCAGGCATGGTCACATTTAGCCATAGTTTAACCAGAAGAAGGATTGAATTATTAATCTGCAGCTCACAGATAAGTATCCTAAAGATCTCTTTGCAAGAATTAATGTTGAGGATGCTGATACATACTTAAGGAAAAAAAAAAAGCCAAACAAACCAACTCTGAACGTTATTTGGATGGAGGCAGGAGTGCCCCAGAGCATCATGGGGAGAAGATGTTGGGTATAATTCTCTTTCCAGAAGGCACCCCTACAGGTGAGGCAGCAGCCTGTGAAATTACCTTCTAAATTACACTACGGATGAACACAGCACACTGAGCAAAACATTTTGGTATAATTAATAAATGACTTGATTCGGTACCATTGATGGTTTATGTAACTTAGAGGAATGCTATAATGAACTGGGTGGGAGGATGGAACTGGGAACCAGGGGAGAACCCACGGTGCCAGAGTGAAAGGAAAGAAAGTCAGGGAAAGAATGGTGAGAATATCACTAATTCTCGTGAGAAGATGTGTCTTTCAGCGGTGCTACTTGCATTTGTTTGGTAGACGTGCAGGTGATGGGTGTTCCAGGTAGGAAGAAATAAGTGAAGAGCTGATCTGTAAAAATGTCACCTTTTAACTTCCTGACTCTTGCTGGTAGCTAGTCTTAAGATATGTCCTAGAGGTACGCTGTGAAAACAGCTTGTTTTCTAGTAAAAGCATCTGGAAAGAATTTTTACGAACTAAACATGGCCTATTTTTAAATTTGCAAGAATAAAAATTAAAATAAAAAAGAAAGCTCTGGTTCCATTGTGTGCTTTTGGCCTGCAGTAGGCATAAAATCATCTCTGCCTGATGCAATTGGAGCTTCTGGCCTTTTCAACTATTTTGCAAAGCTGACTAAGGATCACACTGCTCAAAAAGCAGTAGTCTTCGTTTTTGGGTCTTATTTTAAGGACTTCATACAAGTGAGGCAGAAAAGTGATAGAACAGGCAACGTTTGGAAGAACAGTGTCCAGTAGAGCGCTGTCCTGTTACCAGAAGAAACAGACTGAGAAAAGGGCATTTCCGTTATTTTCAATCTATGTTCTTGTGGAATACAAATATGTCATGCTTCAAGATTTTCTGGGTTTGTTTTTAGTTCTGAAGGCTGCGGTGGGGATGGTGGCTTTAATGAGAGCGAGGGATGAAATGTGTTGCAGGATTCCGTGAGACTAAGGATCGTACTCAACTTGGTATAAAATCAGTAGATCAATTGGAGAAAAAAGGGCTGTAAATCTCTTTAAAATCTGCAGTTTACTTAAAAGGAGTTGAGAAACTGGATGTTTTAGATCAAATGCTTTTATGTGTAATACTACTTTATGGAATTGTATGTCTCAGAATTGTTTAATTAAGGATTTTTTTTTATATATTTTGAAAAATTACTCAATTGAGTTTTCAATAAATTATTCTGTAGAACTCTAGCACTATGATTAACCTGCTATAAAATTAATCCCAACAGCAAAAAACCTCTGCAGATCCAGTTCAAACCATTTTTAGCCTGAGAATTTTTGAAGTTCAGGTGCTGCTAAATGGTGTAGAACACCCACAGAACCCAAGTCTTGCGTATATGATTTATTTCCCCCTGTCTCAGTGAGCATTGCCCAAGCTGGTACAGGCTGCAGATGTGAAGCAGGAAAGAAGCACCATTTAGTGCTTCTCTGACAATAATTTTCATGTTACTTGCAATTCTAAGTGGGAAGGGATTTTTTCGGTGTGATGTGTTGTGTTGGTTTTTTTCTTTTTGTTGGTGTGTTGTTTATTTTATTAAACCTCAGAGTTATTACAGAAAAATCAATACATACAGCTTTTCACTTGGTTTGAGTTGATTTTTATTTTTTTGGTGTGTTTATGACTCTATCGTGTAATTATGTAAATTAAATATTTATTGCTTATAGCTTAATTCAGTAGGTGCTAGGTCCTTGCGGGAAATTAAAGATGATACTTCATATAATTAAAGTTTTGGAGCGACAGTGTTGCTGTTGAGAAATGTACTGGGGGCTGTCTCTTCTCAAGGTGTAGGGGCCTGTAAAGTTCTTAAACTGCATTGATAAAGTCTCTCTGTAAATTGTTTAGTTTGCACAGGAGCATAATGATTTCTAAATTTTTTTCTCTTTTCTATAAACAGGGGTATTTCCTTCTTTTCGAGTCAATGCTGGATTCTGTCATCTATGCAAAGGACAAGTACCTGGCAGAGGGAGGCTCAGGTCGGTGCACATAATTCTACTACTAAATTTAGCTCGGGGAGGGGGGGGAACGACTAAATGAACTCAGAGACTCCAAATAAGCTATGCATGGATGAGAAAGTTGCCCATCTAAATGAGAAATGTTTCCATTAGTATGAGCTTCAAGGCATTAATTTACTGTATGGGTAATAGAAGAACATTAGATGGGGTACCAAGTCCTCAATTTAATGGTGTTCTTAAGAATAGAGGGGGTTATTTATTCTTAAATACAGTCAAAATTTTTCCTGCCTACGTCTTCCCATGCATTTGGGGCATTTGTTTTCCCCTCTCAGAATCCCAGTTTCTGCATGACCATGAGCAGAGGAAAATACGTTCTGTTCTATAAGATGAGATAATGTTGGAGTAAGCTACTGTGAATTAGAGGAGAAGGGGATAGAATGTTTTCCTGGAGGAGGGACGTTGGATGAGGAGGACATAGTTTCAAACTATGTCCTGAAATAACTAATGGGATTTTACAGTGTTGCAGTTCAGCATATTTATTCTATCCTGGTGGAAGTATCCCCTTTTTCTTCATAGTTAGAAGGTAGGGAAGGGACAGAACAAAAAGATTTGATTTTGAAGTAGAGTTCCTTTATCCTTCTAAGTAACAGAGATTGTGGCATCTTAAGCAGAGTCTAAATGCCTGTATATTTTATTTTTTCCTCGCGCAATGCGGTTTTCTGCACGAGTTCTGCGTAGCCTTTATTCCGTGTGCTTAATTCCTTTGTGTCAGTATTGTATTTCATATTGACCTTTACAATCGTAGTCATCAGTCTGGGATTTTTTTTTTCCCCCCTTTTGTGCTAACCGTGCACATAGTTAGTTTCACTACACTGACTTAATGATTGGATTGATGACTGTGTAAGTGTGCTCGCTGCAGTGCTTCCCTTGGAGTGCACGGAGCTTTTGCATGTTAGAGCGCAGCACAAAAAAAAGGGGGTTTGTGTAATTGTTCAAGATTTGATCACAAAGCTGAATATACAAGCAAGGGATTGCTGTTCACATGTTTAAAATACTTAGAAGCCACTTGAACACGACAGAGTCAGACCTCTTTTGTTTGCAGTCGTGTAGAATAGTCCAGGCAGATCTGGAACACGATTGTGGTGTGCTCTGTATAGATGTATGCTGATAATTTAACATGGTGATAGGGAGCAGCCCCTAAAATTGTAAGGAATCGTTTTATGTTTAGCAGCTACTTCCAAAGCCTTCCGAAAAGGGCCAGAAATTTTTGACCTCCGTTGAAACTATGATGATATCTTGGTCTCTGTATTGCTGGCAAGTTTGCTGTCCGATGTTTCCTTTGAGAGATGGGCTATGCTGGTTCTGCAGTACACTTACCTTTTGTGGTCTGAGAATGGTCTCGAGCCTCAGTTTGCATACGATATTGTGCAGTCGCTGGTTGCGATGGCCAGATTTTAAATGGAACGCTGTTTCCTTAAGATGCTTACGATTCCTGCGCTTCTGCCAGCTTGTGTAGCAGGCAAATAAATGGCTGTGCCTAAGATTTGTGAGCCAGTTGCTTAGCAAGGAGACACGTCTGCAGTGTAGATGAATAGCAGCAGAACTGTGGGCACATCCAAATCCAGATGAGCCAAAATTAAGAGCTCATTCTGAGGTGAAGTCTTACCAAAGAAACTCCTCAGTCTGCCATAAAGCTTCATTTTGTCTCAAGCCACTGTGTACTATTGAGCCCAAGATCATTATTACAGGGACTGTTTGAAAGCTGGGGAGAAAAAAAAAAAGCAATAGCAGCAGCTGTGATTTGGCCAAATCTTTCAGTGATTGAGCTGGGAATAGAATCCAGATTTCTGGCTCTGTGTTCAGTCAGTCAGATCGTCATTACTTCAATTTAACCTATTGGCGTGATGCAGAGAATTATGCCAAACTGTCCAGGGTAATGTGTACAGTATAGAATAGCTTTATTTGGGAGCATAAAATTCTTGGTGCTCAGGACCCATCTGTTTTTCTTTGGAGCTGTTACTTGCCTGACTTGAGATTATTTTATTTTTTTTTTTACCTACACTTGAATGCAGTGCCTATTGGTGAGGGGTGACATAGGTCAGGAAGGTGTCATTCTCACGTAATGCTGTTGGCTCGTTCACGTCAAAATGACGCCGGTGTTCACTTGGAATTATTTCTACCTACCTGGAGGATTGCTGCCTTACCCTTCAGCATCCTGAAGTCGGTGAGGCATTGCGAAGGGATAAAGGATTTCCCATCGTATTGTTCACCACGTGAGCTGTTACCGGTGACAGATGACTTCTGGGCACTGAGTCGAGAAGGACACAGATGGTCAAAACGATGAATCTGAGGGAGCACTGAGGAGTGTGTGGGCTTTTGTCCAATCAGCGTTTTGTTCAGCTCACCTGCGAGGAAGAATAATTATTAAATTATAGGCTCAATCAGAAAAAAATGACAAGTCTGTCAGGATTGCACAGGAAGGTGTTGCAGAAAGAGCGGAGGATTTCCAAGGGGGTCGTGGGTAACGGATGACATGGCAAATGCAATTTTAAGCAGATGCTTTTGAACACTTACTAAACTCTACAGTGTTTAGATAATTTAGGCTGATACTTAGATAACATGCTTCCATTTCCAGTCAAACTTCAGCATAGCATATGCTTCTGGACAGGGGTGGGTTTGTAAACTTGGAAGTTAACGTATCGCTGTAGTCTTTTGCCTGTGACCTGTTGGTGGAACACAGATTTCTTTTTCTAAAATGTTAACAGGCATTGAGTGCTTTTTTTTTATTGCTATTGATAGGCTAAACTAAAAATACAGATTAGAGTAGAGCATTAGTCTTTCCATTTTTGCTTGTTCTTAAATCCTTTGCATAATCGATCGTGAGTTCCACTGCTGGTTTAAGGATTTGCTGTGTGGACAGAGCTTTAATAAAAACTGATGATGGTCCCACTCAAATATTTCACGCTTGATAGAGGCGCTAAACATTTTCCTATTAACAGACTATCCCAGTAATGCAGGTTAGTTCAAGGAAGGAATGTTATAAAGTAGTTGATCACTTTTTGCTGCGGTTTTCATTTTTGTTTGCGGTGTTGCCAGCACACTTTTCTAAGTATATTCTATAACTAGCGACTTTCAGTTTGTTTCTTTGTGGGATTTTCAGTTTCTTTTCATCCCTCTTCTTACCATACCCCTATGAAGAGCATTTCCCTGAGAAATAGTTCTTCCAAAGCTGCAGTTGCTTGCTTCTGTTGTCTGTCTGATACTTTTTTTTTAATTTTTGGAGCATCAGCAGTGGCTCTTGAAGGTTTGAAATGCTGGGAGGTAAAGCCAAATCTAATGCAGTTGTTGCACTAATAAACAGCAATGTGAAAGCTTTGAGAAATGGAAATCCTTTATTGATGGCTCCAGAAACTACTCACAAATACTCCTATCACCAGATGTCGGCTTTTTTTTGGTGTGTGTAACATCCATCAGGTGTGCTGGAACCCAGTGGTGTGTTTCAGACAAGACAGTCTGAACATCTTCCTGGTTTGAGTCTCATCCAACTGCCTTTTTACTGCTGAGTTAATTGGATGCTACTCCTGAAGAAGCCTGCTTTGAGTTCCTCATTTCCAGAGTAGAGATGATGATAGCCTACCAATGGGATTCCAATTTAAATCTGCTGATACTTACTTATTCATTCTGTTTTAAACAGTCAGAAAGTGAGAAAAATGACGGTGTGTTTGTATTTTGTATAAACTAGTCATCCCAAATGTAGAGATGGTTGCTTACTTTAATGTTTCCACATGAAAAAAATAAAAGCACTGCTTTAGCAAAGACTCTTCTTTATCATTAATATGTATAAGAATACTTCCTTTAGGCTAAATCTACTCTCACTGTATAAAAGGTTAATTTCAATTTACTGTTTCCATCTCCAGTGCTTTACAAGGTGAAAAATACTGCTTTTCTGACCTACCATGCTATACCAGCGATTCCTCCAGACTCATTTTGATAACACAATTTCAAGCAGAGCTGAAGACAAAATTAATTTTACAGTTCAACAGATTTTGGGGAGGAAAAGAGAAACTTAGCTTCGGTTTTATTAACACTGCCGCATTCACGTATCAATAAAAAAGAAAATAAGGTGTCTATTAGTAGGCATTTTGCTCTGCAACCAGATCAAGAATGCAGCGTATGTGGCTTTAAAGGCTTTAAAACCGTAAAACTAAAAAATAACAAAAAAAACCCTGAACCCTGGATAAATAGAAATTGAGCATCTCTTCCTATTTGATAGTGCAATAGAGCCATGTTCATAGCAGCTGTTCGTTGTGTCTTTTTCCAATCAGTGGTGGATCGAGATTGCCAAGAGATTGACTGATTTTGCTGTAGGCAGCTGTTGAAAAGGCAACTCTGAGTCTTCCACTGCTATTTGGAAAAGCTGTAAATAGGTACTTGTTCTGAAGATAATTTTGGGAGAAGGGAAAGCACAAATGTGAAGGTAATGTAGGAATGATAGCTGTCATCCTAAAACCGGTGGGGGAATTGATGAGGAAGTTCTCTTCTGTCTGTTGGGTCACTTCCATAGTCTTTGGATGAAGAGAGAGGAGTGGAGGTTCTTTCCCAGTACCCAGAAATAATTTTTTTGGTTGTAAGGCAAGTACCAGCCAGAGCTGATAAGAAACAAAAATAAAACTCTTGAGTAGGGATAGTTGCTCTTTTCTGAACAGAAGGTCCTTCCACTGAGGTTTCTTGTTATTTCAAAGCCTTATTCTGGACTTTCCTTTAGGTGTCTGTCTATAGTTTGGAAATACATTTTATATCAATCTCTGTATAGAAGCCAGAATAGGATGTTCCAAGTTATTTTCTTCAGACATCAAGTTTCCGGTCGTTCCTGAAAGTGGGCTCCAACTACAAAGATACATTATCATGACCTGGAAATACTGTTACCAGAGTAAGGTGGGAAAATTAAGTCCCGATGTCTGATCTTTTCTGCAGACAAATGAGACTTCAGGAAATACAGTAACAGAAAAAATGCCTTGTCCAAGGGCTGAAAAAAATTACTTTATTTGTTCTTTTAAGATGCTAATCACTTAAAGAGAAAAAAATCCTCTTTGTGCACATCTGAAATAAAATTTCATTAATCTGTTTCTGTGTTGTCACAGTTTATCCTGACATTTGCACTCTCAGTCTGGTGGCTGTTGGGGACATGAATAAACATGCGGACAAGCTGCTTTTCTGGGAAGATGTGTATGGCTTTGACATGTCGTGCGTGAAGAAGGCTGTCATTCCGGAAGCTCTTGTGGAGGTGCTGGATCCAAATACACTGATTTCTACAGCCAGTGTCATTAAGGTACCATGATTCTTAAATTTTTACTAGTCAGATTAGAAGTTTCCATTTTTTTTATGGAGGAGAAGGAAAAGATACACATGTACAAATTTAGGCATCTTCAAAATGGTACAAATGCAAAAAGATGCTTGATATTAAAACTGTAAGACTTTTTTTTTTACCCAGTTTGAGCTCTTAATGAAGTAATCATCCAATATTTAGATTGTTCTGTTCTACATATTCTTCTCTCTAACCCCAAATTTACTTGCTTTTTAGTAAGTTACAAGTTGTGTAACTGAAGTTTAAACCATATGAAAAAAACCTCTGGAATATGTAGTCTCTTCCCTTTTCAGCTCAGTGTAGTGAGTTGCAGGGGGAATTCTTATCTTTTCTGTGCCAAGCTACCTGGCTTTAAAGGTCTTTCATTGGGGGATCACTCACTGTCACCCTTTGCTCCATCCAACAGAAGGACCACGTCTGAAGAGGCAACAGTAGTTTCTGGCAGTACTCCGTGAATTAATTTCATGCTTGCTTTTCTGTGTTGTCTTTTTTTTATGGCAGCTTTGTGATGGGGAATAGCTGAGATATGATTCCAAAACACTGGGTAGTTTGAAATTCTGATCAACTTTGAGATTAGTAATAATTGGAGCAGATCAGATGAAACTGAGAGGAGGACTATTACAAGCCGAAATTCTTTGTCACGATATTCTGATTATTGTTCATATAGTTAGTTTACTATTATAAAACATTGAAGGCAGTAATATTACTGCTCTTTGGTGGGAATTACCTGTTTAGTAAAGAGGTAATTTCTATTTCAATGCATTCCTATCCTATTTTTATATAGAAGAAAATGGGTTTACCTAATTCATCACTGAACTTGAGAGCATTACCGAGGGTAGTTCCAGTCTCTTCTAGCGTAGAAACTAGTTGCTGTGATCAGTTGTCATCCTGCCCACAAAAGCAGTAATAGATGAAGTATGGTTTTGTTGTATGTATATCCTGATACAAGTTATTGTTCAAGCTTTTTTTTTCTATAGTGTCTACAGGGAAGTTTTAAAAGCTTTAAGTTTTTAAAATCAGATATTCAAATGTAAGAAGTACTGAGACTGATAGTTTAATTTGAGTGACTGTATTTGCCTTCTTGTGCATCTCTACTTTCTTTTTTCCTTTTTCTTCCTTCAGGATTCTTTATTTGTAGATGATGAAGTCATTACAGATGTCTTACATCTTACCCTCTGAGCTTGTTGACTCGACTCCCTCTAGAGTCAGTGAAACAAAATTCCTCAGGACACCTGTAATAAGTTGCGTGACTTGAGGCTTACGAGTGTCTGTTTTCCTTGAGTATAAGGAGAGGGTAAAGCCATCAGCTCAGTTGTTGAAATACACTTTGTAGGCTTGTCATTATAGGGAAGATAAATTCCACCCTCAGCAAATGAATGAGCACGAAACAGAGGTACTGAGATGAGGGATCCGAGGCCGTAACGTGGCCATCTGGCAGGGCTGGCTGTGCAATGAGTGAGGCACGGGCACTTTTCTCACCTCTTGCTTTTTGATAACATTTTGCACATTTGATGCAAGCGGAGGTGTAGTTGACAACTACTTGCAAGTAGGTCGAGTTTGGCATGCAGAACATGAAGAACATCTAACGCGCGCTAAGGTGAAAGCTGCATGAGTAAGTTGAGCTCTACCAGTTTGTTAGGCAAACAAGGAAATGGAAACATCTTAACCTGGGAAGTGTTGATGACAATAATTACAATTAAATATGCCCAATGCAGTCTATGAGCTGCTGTCATGTGAGAAGCAAAATGTGTTACTGATAATAATAATAATACATGCCCCTTTCTAGTATGTGGTGTCCTGAGCTGTCACTGTCCAGCTCAGGTGTGTGTGCTTTTTTTGTCATCGTGCAGCATTTTGCGTAACTGTTACGCTAGTGTTTTTTTATATTCCTTTGTTCTCGGTGGCAATTCTGTTTTTTCAGATAACCTCTAGTCAATGCACGAGCTCGTTTGCTGGAGTTACAGTACACAATAGTAAAATTAATGAGTTGAGCAACTGTGGCATTATAGGTAAATTGTTTTAATCAATAGCCATTCCACAGAGCAAATGGATTGTATTTTTGAGGGAAAGTTGTAAAATGTTCCAATTTATCATACGATGATTACTGAAGGTATTTTAGTGTGTTTGCTCAGATTAGCTGCTGCTTGTTTTGTACAGTTTATAATGTAACTTTTCAGGAAGCAGAATGTTCCCTAAAGAAAGATGAGGCGACATCAAGACACATTGATTAATAATGTATATGACATTTCACTTCAGCAGTACACGAAGTTTTTGGATAAAACATTTTAACTGAGTACAGAAACTAAAAAACTTCATACAGCAAAAAAATGTGGTGGAATTTTCGTGAACAACTGGAAACTGACGCTTATTGCTCTTTAAAAACTCTGACTTTGTATATCTAAAAGAAAAATCAGAATATTGAAATGCAGGTTGCAGTTTGATAATGGTGCCATTGTTCTGTGTTAATTTCAAAATAGTGAAGCAGTTCTCTACCTTATGTGTTTTTTCTCTTGTTGTATCACTCTGATATTCCACATACTGATCAGAAGGACCTCCAAAGGTTGGAGAGATGGGCCAATTTGGGTTCCTGTGCAAAGGGCTTAGGGAAATCAAAGGGCACTGCAAAACCCTGCAGAGGGGAAGGAAGAATAACCCTGTATGTCAACAGAGGTTGGGGGCCTAGCGGCTGGGAAGCGGCTTGGCAGAGAAGAATTTGGGAGTCTATGTCAGCACCAAGGTGACCACGAGCCAACACCGCACATCTTTGTGGCAAAGGCAGCCCACCAGCCTCCCGAGCTGCATTAGGAAAAAGACTTGTCATCACCAGCTCAAGAGAGATTCACCTCCTCTTGATGGAGCTAGAATCTTCTCAGTTGTGCTCAGGGGCAGGACAAAAGCGGTGGGCACGGATCGAGTGCCAGGCAAATTGCCTTAAAAGATCAGGAAACGCTTTTTGACTTGTGAGGTCAATTGAACACCTGCCCGGAGAGGTTATGGAGTCTCAATCATTGATAATATTCAAAAGCTGTTTGGACATGGTTCTGGTCAACCTGCTTTAGTTGATCCTGCTTTGAGCAGGGGGTTGGACTGAGTGATCCTCTCCCTTTCAACCTCAATTATTCTATACAGTCGTAGAATCATTAAGGTTGGAAGTGACCTTCAAGGTCATGAAGGCCAACCGTGTACTAAACACTATCATAACCATTAAACCATGTCTTGAAGCACCAGATCTACACGTTTTTTGAACACCTCCAGGGATGGTGATTCCACCACCTCCTGGGCAGGTGGCAAAAACTAACCTGGCAAAAAAAAGCGCAGGTTTAGCCCATATCAGTTTCATACTGTAATTTAGCATGTGGCTTCACGAACCAGGAGTAAAAGAGGTGAAGATGCCTATGAAAGCTACTTAATCTCAACAATGGGCAGATGTCATCAAAAGCAACTTTCTTGAACAGTGAACTACTGTGTCTAGTTCCATACTGCTACTAGTCAAAGTATCTGTTTATTTTGGCATATGCTGAGAGGGGGTTTAGGTGTTTTGTCAGCGTGCGGATAAGATTAGGTGGATTTTGAGTCTCTTCTTGCTTCTGAAGAGCTAAATTAGTATTGCCCTAGAAAAGTTGTCTCATTCTGGGAGCAACTGAACAACCTTCATCCAAAGGAAGATCTTCATTTAAACTTGGCTCTGTTACTGACAGAATGGTATTATTCCGTCCGACAGCGTATCGACTGTAACACCGCATCCGCTCCAGACTTGGAATTCTCTTCAGATTTCACCCTGACCATTACGACAAGCACAAAATGTACGGTAAGACAGCTTTGGTTTCTTCATGTATGGTCAGTATGTCCTTGGACTAATAGACAGTGCATTCATTAAGCTTCATTTATCATCAGTCCTTGACTTGAAAAATTTGTTTCTGCCACACAGAGGTGTCAAATGAGCTCTTTTAGTGAAGAAAGATGGGTGTAAAATTCCAGGAATAGTGTTACGGTGTAAGACAGGTAGGTGAGGAAAGGGAAGGATAAGGAGCCTTAGCATAAGGGTCATTCTGATTTGTTCTTTAGCCGTTTTCTGAAGTAAGAGTTTTCTTTGAGTTACACAAAGGGTGGACTTATAGCTCATGTAATAAATGGCAAACAGAGTTTGTTAAACAGTGAAGTTCGTGAACTTTGAAGAGTGAGAAGGAGCAAAAAGAGCATTAGAATCGGAGTTTCATAACTACATTTGGGTTGTTTATTGCATGCATTTATTTAAGTTAATACAACTTATATTCAGACGAAGACTAATTCTAGAAAGGCTGTGGGATTTGTGTGGAGGGGAGTTCCAATGACAGCCAACACAAACTTATTCACCTTAGTATTACAGACAATGCTGCGTTGAGTGAAGGATCTCCAGCAAATCAGAGTCTGTGATCTCCTGCATTTGGATATTGTTTGTCTAGCAAACGCTGGTCAATAGGAAAAGAAAGAAATGAGAAAAAAGAAAAAAAAAAATTCAGTCTGAGCTTTAGAATTAAATGAAAATTCAATAGGAGAGCGTCTTTCAAACACTTCTTTCAGGTTGTGCCTACATTGTTCAGTACCAGTTTGCATAAATACGTTCATTGTATGGCTTTTTGTCTTGGTCGTTCAGTATCTGGTGGTTAGGAGAAAACAGAAGTGCTGATTTTTGGATTAATGAAAAATATTACTATTTTTTTTTTTCTACAGGACCCATGCAATTTATGTTTTGTGTTTTCTGTTCCATTGTTGAAGTGTTAAGTCAATGAGGATATCTCAATATTTTTATTTAACATACTTCACTTACGGATGTGAGTCGCTTCTGAAATGAAGATGTTATGAATGTGTTTAAAACAAGTTAGGTATCCCAGCAGGAATATTTAGAAGTGTTTAAATTGGTACCTACATGAAGGATACCTTTTTGATTTTCACTTTGTCATGATGCACAGCTTGCTTTGCTGCAATAAAGGAAGAAAGAATTAAATAAAAGGATTTTTGTAGTGTTGCTGTTAGGCACGGCTGTTGCGATAACGGTGAGGTACAGATGAGAAAGCCTGATGATGGCTTAGATCAAAATAGTGCATTGAGTTTTCGAACGCTGAATGATAAGCCAAAGGCAAGATGACCCAAGTTTTTAGGGTTTTTTTTTTGTGATTGCAGTAAAATGCTTTTATTTTCAACATGTTATAAGTGTTCTCTACCAATTTATTAAAATAGCCTCTTCAGATTTGACCAAAGTTTATATTAAGCTCAGAGATCTGTAGTAAAAATGGAATTTCTTAGAGTCTAGTGTATTGTGCTAATTCTGCTGGGAGTTTCATGCTTAGCTTTGAGTCACAGCACATCACAGAATCAAGTCCAAAGGGGTAATTGGTAGCTAATTTTTAATATATTGTGAGAATTCTGCCACAACTGGCTCAATTTTGTATGTCTGTGTATGAAGAAGAGATGCAGGCTTCCTCTGGTCACAGCATGTGTAAGAGTTTGTTGAGGTTCTAAAGTGAAATTTCCACATGTAATTTTAAAGGCATTGTTACTAGTGTGAGTTAGAAGCTATGTACAAGTACTTCATAATTATTTGTCATCACCAAATTAAGTAAAGACACCATAATCTTGTTGTTTTATTAAATGAAAATATATATTTTTTATTATGCATTTAGCCAAAAAAAAAATAAAATCTTTTTTTAGTTGCCATAGAACCCTAGAATAATTTAGTTGCCTCAGGACAGAGTCAGCTTTGATTTCATACTGTTTTCCAGTGCAAACCTGGATTAATTTTCTTAATGTGGCCACTTCAGAATAACTGATGAGTTAAACAGAAATCTTTACAAGATCTTGGTGATCGTTTTGCTGTTTGGGTAGAACAAAATAGCTCATTTTGTAAACATAATTTTCCCTAGCACTAGACCTTTACGAAAACTTCATTTCTCTTCTGTGATCCTATGGTATCATTGACTTATAAATCAAGATGTGCACCTGCATTTCATGACTTGCAGGGAGAAGCAGAGGGAAGCGGGGGAAGAGCCATGTTTCTGAAATTTTGCAGTGAAGGCAGGTTCTAAAAAATGAGCAGAACTCTGTAAAGTATTTTGCAGTTCATCATTTAGGTTTATTGACACTGAGTGAAATTTCCACTCGTTCTGTGATGGATTGTAGAAGTTTAGTTGGGGGTTGACAGTTCATCCATCATATCAGGCTGCCTAACCTTGCAGTAAATGAACGATAAATGTCCATTATTTATATTGAGAATTTTTGAGGAGATGCTTTAGGATTGCAATTTTGGCTTTGAAAATAACATTTTCTGTTTTTCTTGTTTGCAGCTGTGTTTTGTTCTTCTACTGGCTTTTCGTTTTTTGCACAAAAAGAGAAAGCTGCTTTTCTTTCCCCAAATTCTAGCTTTTTACGCTTGTCTGTTCTGGTTTTTGCCGGTTTTGTATACAGAACTTTAAAAGTATTTTTTGCTTTAAATACAAAAAAAAAAAGATATTTCACAAAAATAAGAATTGGGAAATCCATCCTTATATGCTTGTGTATGTCAGGATTTTTTTCAGCTCACAACCTGAAATTTCTTTCAAAAGAGCTTTTTGGCAACCCTTTCTGTGCCGTAAAAGTGTGAAAACAGGCTTGTGGTGTTGCCATCAGTGGCCAAGCTAACTTCAGACCTGGGTTGCCACCAGAACCAGGACTCCCTCAGTTAAGTGGTCCGTCTTGAAAACCAGATGAGTGGAAAGCTCAGGTGCACGGTGATCTGTTGGGCGATCTGTGGATCCCGTTGCAGATCAGCTACCGGTTTGCGCCGTCATCGCGTTAATCACCGAAGAGCTAAACCTTCATCTGGCAGCTCTGGAGGCACCAGCCGTGTTGGAATCTGGTGCTTCCTTCCACCCAGCTGTTTGGATGTCTGTGGTAACAGGACAGTAAGCTGTAAAAGCTGACAGGAATCAGAGCCGTAATGCAGTCTTTTCTACCAGCTCGTTGCCACGTTTGCTTTGGTTATGACTTGGAACAGCCCCCCAGACCCCTCAGGCAGGAGAAGCTGCACTGCTCGTTTCTGTGGCAAGATGTTACATACCTCTAAAATCTGAGCTTAGTTTTATCTCAGTCTTATTTGTTTCTCCAATACTGTTTGCAATTCTGTGTTTGTTTTCAGTCTCGATTGAGAAGTTGACCTCATCTTGATTTCCCTGTATTTTATTTCTGTTCTTGTAAATTATTCTGGTAAACACTTCTGGGGGGATTTCATAAAGGCTGTGGGGAAAGCTTTGCCGAGGAGAGATTAGGAACAGAGCTTTTTTCCTGTACTTTGCCTGGAGGAAGCACGGGAAGATTAACGTCTCAAGCGTAATGTTAACTTTTGGGACTTGCCATCCACCTTTCTCAAATTGATTTGGTTTGATTTTTTCCTTTCCTCCCTTTTGCTTTGTCACTTTTTAGCAGAAACCTTTTACTTCCTGAAAACTGATAATACGGCTGCTGAAATAGATATTTCCATTTGTAGATATTATCACCATTCTTGCTCTTGGAAGGCCTTCTTGCTGACCTCTTGGCTAATTATCTGGTTGTCTGATAGTGCCACTTAATTGTACTAGAGGCTGTTTGAAAACCATACAATTCAGCAGGCAGCAGGATAACTGTTTTCTGCTTTTAGATAAATAGACTAAGGACATAAATTCCCAGAATTAGTGATGAACCTGTGTAAAAAAAAGAAACTGTGCAGGTCCCCAAACCTAAGAGCATAGTATTAATTGACACATACCTGATATGTCTGTCCTTTCACCTTTTTAAGTTGCTAACATTCTTTTGTATTAACAAAAAACCCCCACCCCAACAACCTAGCAGAGTATTAAATAATACTTGTAACAGATCAGCCTGATCTGTTCTGTAGGTGCATCGTAAGGGTGTTGCAGATGGTCCTGTAATGCATTTATTGAGTCGCATCCTTAATAAAATCCTTAATGCTTTAAATAGTATTTTTTTGTAATCTAGGTCCTCAAGCAATTAATTAAGTCTTCAAGAAGAAAATTCCTGATCAACCTGAGAAAAATGGAAAGATTGAACAAAATCTTGTATGTGGTGCTTAGTCTTCCAGAAGCTATGGGGGGGAGAGTCAAGGCTTTTTTTGAGCACATACTCTTTCTGTTGATTTTTCTTTTATTCTTCCTGTGGTTTACCACAAAGTAATATCTTTAAGCATTAAGTTTGTTTATTGTTTTTTGGCTTTCAAAGACTGCAGACTTTCAAAGCATGAAACAGTTGCATGGAATCATTATATGAAATTGTTTCAATGCCCGTCTAGTGCAAGTTGATGATTTCAGTCCTACAAAGATAATGGCCAAAAACAAATTTAATTAGCCTGTAAAAGTGCATTTTTCTAGTAAAGAGCTAGGGTTTGTCACTGCTGATTTTAATGAGACATCTGGCTAATATCAGTTAGTAGATGTTGCTAGGAAAATATTCCATTAATTGTATTCTAAGTTGATCACTGTGTGAGCTTTTCAGATAAAATATAATGGTGATTACCCTCAGTGTAAAAATCAATTGACAAACTTTCTCTTTTGTTTGTGAGCGTTTCCCCTGTGAGTCCATCAAGGTTGATCTTTCCTGGCTGAATAACAATATCCTCTGGGAGGAAAATGGCAGTATCTCTTCATTGCTCCCAGGAGATCTTGGCGAAGAGCAGGGGATGTGTATAAAAAGTGGGAGGGAGGAAGGGGGTGAAAGAAGGATAATGAACCTGAGAACGTGACTGATGTGTTAAAACCTTTAGGAGGAAAATGGAAGTTCAGAAAATTATTTTGACTAAGGAAAAATGTTTGCTTCTTAAAATCTTAAATGTTAGGCAGTTTCATTTCATAACGCCCAGTCTTCCACTTTGGAGCCAAAGGGAAGTGTTAGCTTGGAAGTCTTTCATTCCAACCTTTGGCGACAAACTACATTTTTTTAAGCTAAGAGTTGGAAATTTGGCTTTGGGTACCATGGTTAAACACACCTTGAATGCCTGATTTCTGTTCAAAGAAAAGACTATTCTCTAATGTTATGAAGCCGGATTTATCCTTCTGATCTACTTAGTTATTGGTAGCCTCCTCTACAGTGGTCTCCAGATTCTTAGTCTTTTTAAACCACAAAATTGTTAGGTTTTAATAGCGAGGGGTTTCTTTTCCCTCTGATAAAAATGCAGCAGCTCTGCCGGGCGGGTGACAAACATTCCATCTCCATGCTTGGATAAACTCCATCAAAAGCACATTATCTCTCACTTCTGTGGCCAGCTGTCTAATTGTATTTGTTGTAGCCACTCACTGTTAGAACATGATACTAGTGAAGAGCAAGAATGATAAATTACTCACTGTAGCTGATAGCGATGATGATAATTTTTAATTTCCTTGTTCCTAAGTGAATTGGTAAGGTTGCCTTTATGAGCTCTCATAAGGGATGGAGCAGTCTCATTTGTTTTATCCTGACAAAATGCTGCATGTACAGCCAGCCATTTTCTTTAGGAAAAAAAAAAAAGCCTTAGTATTCAGATATATTGGAATTAAAATTCAGATTCCTCTTCCCATTTCAGCTAAGGACCCTACATGGAAGAGTATAAAAAATATATACTAATGTGCATCTATTAATATTAAAGCTTTTTGTGATCTTAGTCAATTTGGTACATGGTACATGAATACATGTTGGAAAAATTAGAATAATTTGTCTGGGAGGGAAGAAAAATGTGGTGAAGATAAGTAAATCTTACTGGAAGGATGTGCTTTATTTACAATTTTTATAACATATTCTCATGAGCACCTTAGGAAACCCTCAGTGATGGATGAAAATGTAGGCTACTTTACGTGAGCTCATACTCAAAACCTGGATTTGCCAAAACCAGGTAGATGTTAATGACTGCTATGGTATTTTCAGGAATATTTTATTCTTAGTTGAGTTGAGCATTTTGTTGACCTTGATAGGATGATGCTTTGGAATCTCAGTATAGAATCAGAGAATTGTTTTGGTTGGAAGAGACATTTAAGGTCATAAAGTGCTCTAGACCTTTCCCCTGCTTTGTTGTCCTTCTTTGGACACACTATATGTACATCTATTCCTAAATATTTCCTTAGTTCTTTATTTGACCTTCTTAGTTCCCTGGATAAATACGGAGACTGTGTTCTGGGGTTGGAGTTGTTGTACTCATAGCTCTGCTTTTCTCCTGGCAATTTATTTGAGAACAGAAAGAATAATATTTCTGCAGTGTGTCCTAATATTTAACATCCTTTGAGGCTAGAGCATGTGTCAGGGTAGAGTTGTAGTTATTTATGACCAGTTAGAAAGTCATTATATTTGTTTTCCTCTTTCATGATATTCAAGAGACTGGCACTTGAAAGATTCTTCCAGAGAAGGCTTAAGTTCTTGCTTATTAGTGGTTGGTGAAGTTGTAAATGAGCTGTCAAAGGTGGAGCAAAAAAAGATGAAAACAGCAATGGAAGAAGTAGCAGTTATGGTTTAAAAAACCCCAAGTAAACAAACAAAACACCCAAGGCAGTAGTTGTAAAACATCGTCCAGAATTTATGGGGGCATTATTTCCTTGTTCCTTTTCTTTACTTCGACTTCTTGTAAAGAAAAAAAAATGCCAGCTTAAATAAAGACGTAAATTCCTAAGAAGAAGAAAGTAACAAACCCCACAATTTTATAGCCTACTTTTGTATTACCAGTAATTTCAACATTGATTTGTGTAGGATTTTAGATTAGTTAGATTTTGGTTTTAAGTGTGTGCACGACTGCTCGTTGTAGATAAAATTGTAGAAAGCATCATCCATAAATTACTTTTTTTCTTTTCCCAAGACAGTAACATGGGGTACCAGATGAACTTTGTAGTGGTGCAAGGCTTACACTAATATATCTTGAGATGGAGGGGGTGGTTTAGGGGGTTTTAGCACTTGCATTTTGGGGGATTGAAACAGGCTCTGCAGTGCAGTCAAGAGATTTTAGTGTTTTCGTAGGTCTTTCAAGGAAGACTTCCTACTGCTTCACGTAGAAGCAGAAATTCTAATGCTTTATGTAAAGCTTTTCCCAAAGCATTGAAAGGAGAAATAACTAGAACTGTGGTGTAGCTTTGAATCCTCCAATACTTTGCCAGTGACATAGAATCATTTAGGTTGGAAAAGACTTTTTAAAACATCAAATCCAACCATTAAGCCAGGACTGCCACGTTCATCACTAAACCATATCCCTCAGCCTTTTTAATCCCTCCAGAGACTCCGCCCCTGCCCTGGGCAGCCTGGGCCAGGGCTTGACAACCCTTTCTGGGAAGCAGTTTTTTCTGATGTCCAACCTAAGCCTCCCCAGGTCAATTTGAGGCTGTTTCCTCTTGTCCTATCACTTGTTACTTGGGAGAAGAAGCCGACCCCTACCTGGCTCCATCCTCCTTTCAGATATGTCTGCTTGGAGCTTTTAGCTTTCTGGTCCAGAATGTAGCTTGAGTGTCTCAGTTTCTCAGGAAGATGATTTCCTCCCCTAATTATGAATGTATTTTTGTTGTTGCAGCCTTGTTTTCCTCTCTCTAGTAGTCGTATCTTAGGTTATTCTTGCAAACATATCAACAGGATTGATTGAAAAAAATTTTATGACTTAGTAGATCTCTTGACTAATGTATTCACTACCATGTTGGTGAAATCTGCTCTACCTTTAAATTACACAGGCAAAATACCGGAATGGTTTATCTACCTTTCAGATTTTCTATTTCATACAGTTCATTTAGTTTGTTATCTTAATTTTGTGAGCATGTTTGACTTTGTTTTTCTGATCTCTGAGTCAATATGAAGGGCATGCTACAGAACTTGTCCTTTGTAACTGTTGAGAACAACCAGTTTCCTAGATTTAAGAGGAGAACACCACTAGTGCTTTGAGAGGAAGGTTATCGTGAGTTGTTTGCAGTGAATTTTCATGCAGTGAGCTTCCCATCATGGAACCGGTCCATACCTGGTTCACTGTACTCCAGCTGACGTGGAGAGGAGCCCTTCCTGCTGTTGCAGGGATTGAGTGTCCCCCGCTGCTGTAGTTGGAGTTCCTCAAAAGCTCTGTTCTGGGTCATTTCTCCAGGCTGACAGGTAATAGAAAAGCGTAACTGCCTTGGGCCCACTTGCTTTAGCCCTTTCATAGGAGACAGCAGGAAGCAAATAAAGGTGAGCACGGACACGATTTCAGAGGTGAAACAGGAGTGGATGGGCTTTTGGTAGCATCTTCCAGATCATTATTCAAATTTCTTGAATTTCTGGAACTCTCACAAGGCCTTTTTTGACAAAAAAGCAGGCTGGTATTAAACGACAGCGTAACTAATAGCGTTGGTATACAGTTTTTGTGTGCAGATATTTTGTATTTCCTTTCCCCTTCAAGCTGGAAGAAAAGTCCCTGTAATGAATTATGAGCACTGGGAAGGCCAGCGTCAAGCATTCATGAATCTTTTTCCTTATCTGTGTGTGTAGTAGAGGAATAAAAATATTCCCTGCCTGGTTATGCGCTGCCTTTGCTGCTCACAGGCAGCTTCTGTGGAAAATAGTATTAAGCCAGGCAGAGAGTGGACACCTCGTGCAGAATCCCTTGTGCTGTGTGGACATAGTGAGGTCGTGGGATGGTCACCGTTATTCCTATATCATATTTATATTTTCCTCTTTTTTTTTTTTATAGGCCATTGCTGGTTATTTTGATATATTTTTTGAGAAGAACTGTCACAACAAGGTGAGTGTTTGGAGTTACATAATTTAAAAATGTCTTTGAGACGTGAATGTTTTTGTATTCTATTTTTTTTCTACCGCAAGGTGTTTGGCAGTGAGTCTGTTTTGCTGTAGCAAACACTTCATGTGTGTGTGTGTTTTGGTAATTGATTGATGTGGTGTGATATCAAAAATGTTGTTCTTAATCAAACTCTTGAACTCTTCCATGGCAGGTCTTGTTTTCAACTGGTCCCCAGTGTACCAAAACGCACTGGAAACAGACAGTCTTTCTCCTGGAGGAACCAGTTCCTGTAGAAGCAGGTATATTTAATTTCAGTTGGGGTGCAACAACAGTTGTTACGCTGCTGCTGTTATTAAATTTAAATCTAAAATACTTTTAAAATTATGTGTTAAAAAGAACTAATAAGTAAATCTGTTCACTGCTGTTAAAGACGTCTTTTTCATCTCAGCAAAGCACTGGAAAATATCTATCTATGAAAAATTAATATTAAAAACACTTATAAGTGTCTGCATAGGTATTTGTAAGTGGACATATGTCTTACACTTCCGTAGCTCCACACTGTAATTCTGATGAGAAAACTTCTGTATTAAAGCATTTCTGAGGCAGAAAAATGTAAGACCAGAACACTGCTGTTAAGAACATTAGAAATGTTAAAATCAAGAGCATGTTAAGTATCATATTTGTCAAGTGATGGCACAGCACTCCTGAATTGTGCTGTGTTTGTGAAATGAGTCATGAATGTGCACACGGGTGTTGTACCTGGCGCCGTGGGATTACTCTGTAAATTGAAAACAGTTTCAAAGAACTTGCAGCCGTGAACTGATCCATTGAAGTATGGAAGATGTCATTGTGATACACTGCAATTTTAAAATTTTTTTTAATTATTTTTTTTCCATGAAGTAGGTAAGTACTGTAGTATGTTTCCCCTTAAATCTGGTGCAAGTAGAAAGGCTTTTATTGTCATCAGGGAATAACCCACCATTCAGATGATAAGTTGTTGAAATAAGGTTTTGAAAGACTAATGTGATGCTTGTTAGTGGGTTTAATTAGTTCTACTCGGCAAGTCTTGAAAATGCATTTCTATGCAAGTAGACAAACATTCTTTGCTTTATAGACACAGAAATATGTCTGTGACCATCCCAGCGTGGTCATGCAAGAGGATGATGGTACAACAGATGAAGAATTCTGAGTCTTGCCCTCTTATTCCCGCAGAACTACACTTTCTTTCAGACTCTTCTAGTAGTCTTATAATCAAATAGTGAAATTTTTATGCTGTTTTATTTACTTACCATTGCTGAACTCCTACTCAGTGGTGAATTGGTCATCTTTGAGGGACATTTTTCTTTACAGACTAGGAGGAACCTCAGAATGGGGCTCATTTCTGCTGGTTGGTTAATAAACGCATGACAATGCACGGCCCTGACCTGTTGATAGGTAGATTGGACATATTGAGGGAAAGCATACAAAAGCTTAGGTGGGTGCTGCAAAAAAAAAATAAAAATCAAGATATTTCAAGGTAATGTGGAGAAGTATTGACCTGGGTGGGATATTCTCTTTCTTGACAGACCTCATTATGAATGTACAATGGTGAAACCAGCATCTGCACTCAGTTCAGCTGCTCTTACAGGGACCTCCTCCAGCTATCAGCCATGACAGCTTTTTTACTAGGGACTTCTTTCTTAAAGGCATTATAGTCTAGGTTATCTGACAAATCACTTCTCTCTTTCATGCTTCGATTTTTATATTCTTAAATAGTTGTTGGCATATTCTCAGGTCCTGTCATTTCTTGGGGCCCGTTTGTCCTTGGTTTGTGTTTTCCTCAGTTTCTCTTTCTAGAGAGTCTGACTGCAATCACCTTGCTGCAACTCATTAAGTTTCAATGTCATAGTGCAAAGTGAAATTTTTTGAAGTGCGATGACATTTGTTAGAATATGCACATTCTTTAATATTGCATAGATCATTTGACATTTACCAAATGCGTGAAATTACTGGGAGGTGTGCCTGGCTCTAGAATTCTGGTCTAGGTGCGGTGACTTTCTGAAGGCAACCTCGGACGCAGTGTGCTTTGAAGCAGTGAACACAACCTAGTTGACCTTCAAGAACACTTTTGCCATAACTCTTTCCTTTCACTTTATTGACTCTTATTTCGTAAAATTATGTATATTTTGTATATATTATAAAAATATCTTGTTACAGCTATTTTTCTCTTTCTTTTTACCTGTCTCCCTCTCTTTGTAATAATTTAAGTTCCCTTGTCCCATCCTTTTACCCATTCTGCCTGGTTTTATATCTTAAATAAAATTACCACTTCATCTAGGTTTCTCTGCTTGTTATTTCTAGTGTTAGAGAAGGTTCTGAGAGAAAATCTTAATGTAATTTCCTTTTCCTATGTCATCCCAGTTTTAATTTCTGTGGAATATTTCTTGCTTATCAACGATAGAAGCCCATCAGGGCAGAAGGTGTTTCCTGATACTTGCATAGGAATGTTTCTTAATTTAGGTGATTTTTAAAAAAACTTCAAGCAACTATTCTCTCTGGCTTTGATCCTTCTCCTTCACTGTTCCAAAAATCTTTTTTCCTTGAGACATATTTCTGTAAGTACCAATTTTCTTATCTTCTATTTTTTCATATTTTTATTCCTTTGTGGAAATAATGACTTAAATATTCATCTAGGTAATTTGTTTATTTTTTGATTCCTTCAGTTTTTTTGCTTTCCATTTTACCAGCTAAACAAATTACACAAACTTCTTTTGCAGAATATCTACAGTTGCATTTCCAGATGTTTTTTTCTCTGTCACTTGTTAATGGATTAGCACAGCTTGTTATCATTTCACCATGCGTTGTTTCTGCCTGGCATGTTGAACTGAGCTCCGCTCCAAGAGTACTTAGCTTTTGGGGCAAGATTTTTGTCTTTAGATGGACTCCTCTCAATGCAAGTTAACTGGAGAAAAAAGGACCTGTATTAGATTAAACACATTTACATCATTTGAAGGCTTCAGCCTTTATGTTTATCCCTGTGTTTACCAATATTCATCGATCTATCTGTATTAATTCGTAGAGTAAGAAACGTATGTATGGCACTGGGAGGCACAAGGAAGACTCACTTGTGATTGTATGTATTAACAGAATCATTTAGTTTGGAAAAGACCTTTAAGATCGTCAAGTCCAACCATTAACCCAGCACAGCCAAGGCCACCACTGAACTGTGTCACTAAGCACCACATCTGTATGGCTTTTTTTAAACCCTCCAGGAATTGGGACTCCACCACTGCCATGGGGAGACTCGTCCAGGGCTTGACAGCCCTTTCGGGGATGAAGTTTTTCCTGATGTCCAAAGTAAACCTCCCCTGGTGCAACTTGAGGCCATTTCTTCTTGTCCTATCACTTCTTCCTTGGGAGAAGAAACTGACTCCCACTGTGCTGCAGCTTCCTTTCAGGTGGTTGTAGAGAGCGAGGTCTCCCCCTCAACCTCTTTTTCTCCAGGCTAAACAACCCCGGGTCCCTCAGCCAGTCCTCACAAGACTTGTGCTCTAAACCCTTCATCAGTTTCATTACCCTTCTTCGGACACGCTCCAGCTCCCTCAATGTCTTTCTTGTAGCTCAGGGCCAAAAACTGAACTCAGGATTTGAGGTGCGACATCACCAGTGCCGAGTACAGGGGGACAATCTCTGCCCTAGTCCTGCTGGCCACACTAGTGCTAATCCAGGATGGGATGCTGGTGGCCTTGGCCAGCTGGGCACATCCTGGCTTGTATTCCACCGGCTGTTGACCAACACCCCCAAGCTGTTTTCCACCAGGTGCTTTCCAGCCACTCTTCCCCCAGCCTGGAGCGCTGCAGGGGGTGTTTGTGACCCAAGTGCAGGACCTGACACTTGGCCTTACTGAACCTCATACAACTGCCCTTCACCCATCGATCCAGCCTGTCCAGATCTCTCTCTAGATCCTTCTGCCTGTCTTGATGTCATATGCAACCCTGTTTGAGTCAGGACAAGCACTTATCTTAGTAAATATTGGTAAATAAATAGAAATAATTTGATGTGAGTCGTGCAATCATCTGACCAGTGGTGGCATTTACCGTCGGTATTTTAATAGGTTGTGAAAGGGGAATTTGGTGCTATAAAATGCATTTAAAATGTTTTCTTCTTTTGAAAAGCATCTTCCAGATGGGGCAGTGGTTTGTTTGGGTTTTTTTTCCCCTCGTAAAGAAAAATGATGCCCTCAGATTTCTAATTCTGAGTAAAACAGTAAGGCTGACCTAAAGGCTCTATCAGATGCTTTATGGCTTTTGGGGATGTGCCTGAAGTGGTTATAAAGCACTGATTGTATTTGGACTTGCTCTGGAAAAGCAGCTGAGCTTACAGATATCTGAACCTGTTGGGTATTTAACAGGAAAAGGCTCCTTTATGCCATGGCAAAATTGTTTTGTTCTGCAGTGTGAACCAGCTCATTTTCTCAGCTGTTTGATGCCAGGCTATTTGTTGTAAAAATAGATCCATTTTCTCAGCCATAAAAAAGACGGAATGTTTTGATCTGTTCTAACGATACCAAAATCAAGTCATTAAAAGCCCAAGGATGGGACTTGGAGCTAATCCTGCCTCCTTGGCCATTCCTGCCGCAGCCTGCGCCAGGCGTGCAGTGTTTGCAGATTCTCTGGGATGAAATGGGGAGGTTTAAATCTAGGCCCAAAGATCTGGAGAGCGAGGCAATAAAAGTTAACCCTAATTAATACATCTGATTTGCTGCTGAATTTCAGCTCGATATCACTGTGGCAGACAGTGTTGTATCTAGTTTTAATGAATAATTTCTGCTGATTTGGGTTAGATTCCATGTGAGAGTGGGGGGATAGTCTGTCTCTACTCTTGTATTCTGAAAAGGTAGTTTTCCTCCTCACGGGCTGCGACGAGAGGCTTGAAGCTGATGTACAGTGAAGTAAAACCGAATAGTGTCAGCATGTTGGAGATGCTTTAACTGCTTAGCAAGCAGTGAAATTAAAGAAACTGGAGAAGGCAACCAAATGATGCCAGAAAACCTGATTTTTTTCAAACAAGAGAGTATTGTATTGTAGACTCCCTACAGAGTACGAGGCTTGAAAATGTCCTTATTTTGAAAATTGAAATTGAGATGCCAAAGCAGAGTCTTTTTATTATTAATGGTTCAAACATAAGTATCTTTCGGGGGTTTTTTTTGTTTGTCGAAATATTCCTGCTGTGTTTCACGAAAAAAATATGGAATAGTTTTTTTCATTTGGTTGTCTCAAGCATTTGCTAAATAAACCAAACACTCACTAGAATTTTTTTCAAGGGTCCTCAGAAGCTTTTCAGTAACAGTGCATTAAGTTAAACCCAAGATCTGTATGCAAGCAAAGCCTATTAGCAATAAACCAGAATATTGTCAGCATTTTGTGTCCTTGATATTGCCTTGCAGTGGAAATAAAACCTTGGTTTGTTTTTCTGTGGTGCTAAAAGGGGCTTGCACAGCAAAACTGAAGTAGAACTCACATGACTAAGCCCCTGTAAAATCTTTCATTCTCTTTAACTCCCCAGTCTCCATAACTGGGTGGCTGTTTGTAAATTTACAGACTGAAAAATGTCGATTTATCTAGCTGGAGAGTTTTGTTAAAAGTAGGAAAACAACACTGGCACAATTAATCTGTCTGAATGTTTTGATCTCATACTGAAATACTTCAATATCCTGCATCCCAGTTGGATAATTTGGTTCCTAATTGAGATTTTAGTGCCTGTTTTGTCTGTCTACAGCTGCAGCTTGATGTCTATAGAGCGCTGTCACTTGTTTACTTACAAGTGATACTTCCAAAAATTATGTTTGCCTTTAAAATCTAGTAATTGTTAAAATTTGAACGTTGAGGTCACACTAAATCTTACATGTCTTATGCTGTATCTTTTGAAATCTGCAGTTTAAAATCATCCTAGTGACTTTCTGGCAGCATTTCTAAGTCTGTATTTCAGGCACTGCCTTGAGAGAATCTCTTCCCGTGGCTGTTTTGTCTCATTGAAAGATAACAGTTCTGTATGTAGAAAGGAAATCTTTTTGTGCCATTCTTTGTGCTTTCCTTCAAGTTCTGTGACCGCAAGGAGGTATGGCTCATACAGCAACAACAGTCTAAACTGGAGTGAAAAAGTAGATAGTGTTTAAATTGTCAGCCTCAAATGAGGACAACCTTACGGTGCAGAACAGTGTCAGAGCTCACTGTTGTTGAACCGTGAAGGCACACATGACTACCACTTAGAACCTTGTGGTTATTGCCGTGTAGGGGATTTGTAACGATATTTCTCACCAGCAACCTGGTAGTTATGGTGTCTTTAGCCCAGATCCAGCGCAGTTTTCTAGCAGCTGTCTTTGAAACAATTCCAGTAAGGCCTTTTGTAAGGCTTTTAAATTTTCATGGAGGTCAGAATAAAAAAAAGAAAAAAAAAATGCTCGGAGTACCATGTTCTTACTCGGCTCACTGTTAGCTTTGTAAAGCTTTTCCACAGAAAGAGAAGGACACCTGAAAGATCTTGATTGCTGGCTATGTTCAGTAACTCTTGCAGTCATTTTGAATATTCAAAGAGGGAGGGAACACCGAGTTGTATTGAAAGGCAGGGCAGTTCTTAATGTTACAAATTCATCACCATGGATCATTTTGAGCCTTGAGTAGATGTTAGGGGTATGGACGTAGGAGATGCATGGGGTCTTTGAGTTTGGTCAAATCCTTTCAGAAAAATCCAGTTATGGGCTGAAAAAATATGGTTTGGGCCTAAACAGCTCTCGTGATAGGGCTCTTGCACTGAGAGGGGTCTTTGCTCACCAACTGCAGCCTTGCCCGATGGGTGATTGCGTTGCGCCAACGTAAGCGGTGGTGTCTTTCACTTAGAGTTTGCTGATGGTAGAAGTCAGAACCAAAATAAATTCTTGAGTGTTCAGAGCACCTCTCTAGAGTGTGTAATCACACGTGTATTACTTGTCAGTATGGACCGTGGGATGCTATTTGGTTTGGGTTTTGCTAGCAAGCTTGTGCAGCACTTGTGAATTTTTCAGTTGGTGGGTTTTTTTCCTCTTTGGGGACAAATCTCAGGACTCCCCAGGGGATAATAAAACTGCAGGAAGGGGATTGTAATGGATTCTGGTTTGTCCTAATCAAACTGCAATGGCACTGTGTGGTTTACTTGCATTCAGCTGAGCGTGATAAGAGCAAGGTGATGCAGCTGAGTCCCAGAGACAGCTTCCTCCAGGCAGCTCACAGGACAGCCAGACGGGGAAAAAACATCAGTCATTTTCTATCTACATGACAGTGATTAATTGTTCAGAACTGCCTCTCTGTTACTTGCTTGCACTGCTGTTGTTTGCCTCAGCCCGCAGAAAAGACTGTTTAGAAAAGCAGATTTAATGTGGTTACTGCATAGGAGATAGCTGAGAAAAATGGAATGCTGCTTCGATTCGTTAACTGAAGAGAATTACAAACAGAATCTGAGATTTCTGTTCTGTCAAGTCAGCTATAATTTATGAAATTATACGTAGATTTTTACTTCATTTATTGCATTGCATTTTATTCGTGTTTTAAATGGTACGACTGAAGTATGGATTAATTTAAATGATGGCATTGTCGTTTGCAGAGGCTCTTTAGTCTTACTGAATGTTTTAAGAATTGTTATTATAGGGTGTTAAAATATATCAAGTAAGCCATTTCATAGCAGTTGTGAAAATCTGTGTGTTCAAACTAGATTAAACTTCCTAGCTGGAGAGAAGCTATAATGCCTTTTTTCTTTTTCCTTTTTTTTTTTTTCCTTTACGTTGTCCTACTACCTGGCAAATCTGTCTCTGTTTAAATAATCTGTGAAACCATTTTTGCAATTTTTTTGCGTATCGCTTTGTATCGTATCAGTCATTTGTGTCCTGGTAATAAAGCTGCACAAGAATTGAAGTGGAATCTCCAACTATCTGTTAAATTATGAAGAAAATACAAAAATCTCAAAGAATGCCCTTTTTCTTTTTTTTTCTTTTTTTTTTGTTTTCTTTTTTTTTTTTCCTCAGCATTGGTACCACAGTCATTCTTGTTGAAAAGCTTTCTTTGGTATTTATCCTGCAGCCTTTGACGCAATGTCCTGCATTTATTATTGATAACGTGAATCTTGTGTCAGTTTACTGCTTGTGGATGCGACTGAGAATTGTCCCAAATGGAGATTTCTAATTTTTTTCTTGAATTTGAAACTGGCTTATTTTTCAAATTGCTATTTGTTTTCATTTTTGGAATAAGAATATTGAAAGTTTCAGCTTTTTAACAGAGCATAAGCAGTAGCTTTTGAAACCACAGCAAGCCCTGAACAGCTGAGAAATACTTTGGATCCAGTGAGAGAGAGAAGGGCGGTAACAGTGGATGTGACTGGTGTGAGGGATGAAGGTGAATGGGCCGAGGGAGGCGGAGAATTTACTGCCGTAGGTTGAGATCCTGCCCTCCTATAGCATGTTTAGTAGAATCATCTGCTTAGATGATGTTCTTGTGGTGTTGAAATGATGGTATGAAGTGGCTCAGCAACAGGCTCCCTAAATATTTACAAGTATAACTTAAATTACAGGCCTTATTAAGGCCTGAAAATAAATGTAGATGAGTTTTTTTTCCAGTGACCACAAGCAGCAATCTTCACAAAAGCACAATGACATTAAGAGATACACGCTCGCTAAGCTCAGGAAAAACAGGACTACAAAGCCTGTGCAGGTAATATTTCCTTGCAATATGAGGCAATATCTGTATTTACGGATTTTTTTTTTCTTCCAGTATTAGAACGTTCACTGTGTGTAACTTCCTAAAGATAAAAAGAATGCAGTGTGTGTGTGTGTTGTTCATCGAGCCAGAGCCAGGCTGTAGGAACAGAATTTGTCATTCCAGAGCTTTCGCAATGACATGTAAGTTGCGTAAAAGTTTGAGCTGGGACTTTGAATTTATTTCAGAATCTGAAGGTGCTTTTTAAAAGCTAGAACAGGCTTTTGAATTATGTAAAGGATAAGTGTGGAAGAACTTGATGTGCTGTGGGGATGGAACCAGGCTTAGGCAGCACGGGCCAGGACGAAATGTTGAACAAAACCGTCAAGGCCTGGAATTTCACTAGGCCAAAAGCTTTTAATTGAATCTAGTAACACCAAAAGTAAAAGTTGTGCCTCTCTAGATGCATCTCAGCTTTTTTCTTTCTGTGTCAAAGCATTCTCGCTGGTTTTAGCTGAAGCGCATACAGGCCAAGAGTTATGGTCAAGAAAACCTGTGAGTCTGTAAAACAAAACTCGCTATTAATAGTGTATCTACTTGAAATGCCAAGAAGATTTCTGTGACAATGCTTTCTGCCAGATAAAAACATGACATAATTAGAGCTTAAATGAAGTGCAGTGCAAATACAAACCGTGTGGCATATGCCGCAGAGAGTGGAATAGGTTTTTGTGGTTACTTGATTTAACTCAAAGTTCGTAGTGGCGGTGTGTTTAAATTAGGGAGCGCTGCGAAGGAATAATGCAATATTCATTTATGTAGACTCACAGTTTTGCTTTCTTGTGCTATTTTATTACTGCAAATTGGCTTGCTTTGTGGATGGAAATCTATATTAAAGAATTTCAAGATGTTATGCATCATTTTATGAGAAAATGAGTTGATATTTGAAGCTTGGAGGTGATGGGAAGATAGTAATATGGCACTTAGTACCTGTCCACATGAGACTTGTATGTGCTGGGAAATGCTGGTAGTGATGTGCAGATACAACTCAACCAGAGACAAAGAGAGGTTAATGTATCCAAGGAATATAATGTTTTTTTCCCACTAACGAGTAAACTAATTAACAGGTCAGCTCTTTGGGTGGATCATCTGACAAGGAAAGCATCACACATAACTCAGCACTTCACCAAGTTTAACTACAGTTAGTTTGACTTGTGTGTGTCGAGCTTTGAAAACATAAAGGAAACCTTTGTAGACTTGTTTAATTCTGATTAATTGGAAACAGCTTCTCATGCAACATACGGGTACGTAACGCATTTTTGCTGCTACTGTGTGTGATTCGGTAATGTAAGCATAGTAATTTCCTTCTTATTTTTTGCAGGAGAGGCCCTGAGAGGGAAGATAACAGTCCGCAAAAACAGGAAGGATCCACGATCCCTCTTGATAACCCTGTCGGTGAAGGACACACAGCAGACCTACAGCCTTCAGTGAAAATTCTGGGCGTAGAACTTTGGGAAATATTAAATCTAAATGTTAGTTTTAACGACTGGTAACTGTTTCAAAATGTCCCCAAACGGTAAACTCTTAGATCTGTGTATGTATATGCACAGACAAGAATATGAAGATTTTACCTAGAATTGAGAGAATACTGTTTGGATGCTTTTACACTGGGATATGGAGACTATGAGAACATCCTGCTCTTTCACGTGATGTGAGGGAAGGCAAGAAAGATGAGTTTGGGTGACGTGAGGCTGCTAGGTGAGAAAAATCAGATTAACATCTTGCTGTGAGGAACAATAAATATGATCTCTCAATATTGGTTTATTCTCCAACGGGCAAAATACCCTTGTGCAATTCATTACTTAATTTTTTTTTTTTAGGAAAGACGAAACTAAATCATGTGCCAGTGCACGTCACCAGTAGCTGGAATATCCCGGTGGGAAAAAGGTTGAAATTCTAGCTGCAGGATTTCAGCAGCGAAGACTTTATTTTTATTACACTTCTATAATTAAAAAGTTGTACCACATTTCAGTTACCTTTGTCTAAATAAATGAACCGAGTATGTTATAGAGTGCAGTTGCCTGTTTCCTTGTTTTCTAAGTAATTGGAAATTCTTCTATCTATCTATCCAGTGATGGCTCATTTATTTGTAGCCACAGTTTTTTCTGTACTAGCCTATTGGAGCATAAGTGGGTGGAAGTGTGTATTTTAGCAGCTTTAGGAAAAATACTGTGAACAAATAGCAGCACTTGCTTAAAGGGTGGATTTGATTTGGTTGTTGACAGAAACAGCCCGCGAGCAGTCAGGGATTGGGGTGTGTGTCGTGATGTTCACATGCTTTCAACTGCAGTGCACTTGGAACTAAGGGTGACGCCCTGCAGTGCATGTGCTTGTGTTGTACCTATATATTTGTGTTTAAAGTTGTTTAAAAACTTGTTTCAAGAAGCAAAGATGACAATGTTTTGCTAGTGATCTCTGAACCGCTGTTCAAATGATGTTGGGACCGTTGTAAAAGAGCTGAAGATAAGAAGGAAATTCTTTGCCTTGGAACGCGCTCAGCAAAGTTTAGGGAATTGTATATTGTGTAGTGGGGTAAAATACTTACTAAAGAAGAGTGTTAGCAGTGGTCATGCCAGAAAAGTAGAACCTTGCATTCTGAAAGCTGAAATTCTTCTGCAACGCAGCACTTGATTTCATGCAGTGAATTGGGAAGTGAGAGATGCTGCAGTGCTACTGTATTTTCAACTGATAATTGTGGATTTGTATTTCCTCTTACGCTGCTTTTGTCTTTCTTGTGGAAATGTGGTTTACTAATTTGCATCCATATAATTTCCTTGGCTTTAGGGGAGTGTGATGCAGATTCTTTCCTGTGTGAAAACTATTTAATTACCTTTAGATTCTGAAATGTCCTAATTAACATCTAGATGTTTGGGTGCTTGTGGCCTAGCACGTAGTCTGCTGAACTCATTTGAATGACCTAAGGGAGGGCCTGACCATCTGTGTTGACACCTTGGCTATTATATCCATCTACGAATAATTATTAATTCATTAATAATAATAAATCGCACTGATTTTTAGATCCCTCCATTTTATGCAAGTGAGACTGTACACAGCTTCAAATTGCACTTATTTTCAGAATTTTTTTTCAAGGTAGGCTTTACTATAAAAACTTCATAGCAAATGAGAATTGCACAGGAAAAAGATCAAAGACGAGATACTTATTTCACGGTAAGATCTGGCAAGTATGAACATTCTACAGTGACAGAGGTGATGCGTAAGTCTTGGTAATCTGACATTTTTCTAGCTTGGTGACGTATATTCTTTTAAAAATACATCGATAATATTTGATTGTTAAAATGTTTGAGCCTGGTTATCTCAAACTCAGCCTGTTCAACTCTATAAAAATTGACTTTGCAGATGAAATGCCAGCAACTGGCATCGGACTGATTAATGGAGTTCGTGACGGAGTTGTCGGTATTAGTAAATATGCAGGCTGGGAGATGAGCTGCTAAATCTGTCCTTTGACAAAAGGCACTGTAGAAATACAGGATTATTGACAGGCTGAGCAAAATTCTCATACGGTGTTCTCAGTACCTTGGCAACCAGAAGTCGGAAGAATCTGCATCTGATTTTGATCATCTGATAAGTAGTTGACTGGGAGCTTCACGTGGTGTTAGTGTGACCAATACTTTGAGATATTGGTGTTGGAGTAGATGACCTTGTTGACGTCCCTTCCAACTTGATTTTTCCAATGCTTCTGCAGATTTTTGTAGTTGTATAAACATTGGCATAGAAGGCAAGAAAGGAATAAAAGAAAAAAATGCAAAGGGAGAGCAGTGCAAAAGCCTATACGGAGTTTTTGTAGACTTTAATAGGGGACTAGAAATGAAAAAATGATTGAAAATGTGTAGAAGAAAAATGTAAAAGCTAACTATTATAAAAAACACCCAACCAACAAATCAAAACAACAGACTACATCAAGAAAAGATCATTTGATATCATTTAACCAGAAGGAAAATGTCCTGAAAAGACTTTTAATTAATGTAAAGCCTGAGGAGGGTCACTTGATACAGGCATTGGAGTTTCAAAAAACTTTAAATACTCATGAGTAGGAATTGATTTAATAGCTAGTGTAGCACGGTGTCCTGTGAAAACAGCCCATCAATTACAAGCAGCTTTTCTCAACCTAGCACTTGAATAATAAGGGATTCATCTGACAGCACAATCAGTTATTTACGTCTCCTAATTGTAATTCTGAGAATTAAACATTCTAGGAAACGTGATCAGTAAATACTCTTTTAAAGGGACTCCAATGATTAAGTTGAAGGCAGAGAAAGGGAAAGTAACTGCTTTGAGTAGAAATACCCCCGAATTTGTCCAGGGAGAGGTAGTAATACCTCATGCTAAGTGTGATCCTTTATTTTAAGGCATGTGGTCAACATGGCCAAAGGTGCAAATAATCTAATTGAACTGAAAATAAAATAAAGAGTGGCAATGGCTGGAAATGCCATTGTTGTTGTCTTCTGCATGGTTCTGCATTCTGCATGGTTCATGAGAACATTTCTTTTGCCAGGTGGTGGTAGCAACTTCCAGCTACTTCTGCTCCATGCAGATTCCAGGTCGTGTCACCAAGTACGTGTGTAGACACTTGATGTTTCGTGTCACTTGATGTTTCGTAGACGCTTTGACCTGTTTCGTGAAATAACTTCAACTCATTGCTGTGGGAAACAGTTGTCCTTATCTTGGGTATTTTCTTCCCAGAATGGGTGATGAGAATCATCAGGTTTATTTGTAGTCTCCATGTGTCTTGGTGCTGGTCAGAGGGTGCTGTTTGGTCATATTAATATGCACAGGCAGAGTTTTTTCTTCATTCCACATGTTTCTAGCCCGTCTGCTAATCTCTCTACAACTTGTGGTGTTCTTTGAGCTGGAGTTAAATACCCTCAGCTGCTTCTATACCGACAAAGACATTTGCTCCTTACATAACCTCTTTAAATTCCTGTCTTGATACGATGATGCAGCCCAGCTGTAGTTACAGAAACAGCCGTTTGTCAGTCATTCATGTATTGATTTTTCTAATATTTTTTTAACTGGGATAGTCATAGTTTCAGACCTAGATTTATTACTTTAGAGTGTATTCAGAAAAGAAAGAAAAATGGAAATTGTAGAGAGCTTGAATTTCACTGATCGTCTGACAGTATTTGTCTGTTAGACCAGCTGATACGAATTGAGCTGGTCTAGCTCACAGTATTTATCTTCTTAGTAGCAACTCTGATGTGACAATTTTCTTTTTTCTTAAGAAAAAAAAAATCAATATATCCTTAGGTTAGATCTCACTAGCTTTGAAATCCACATCTAGCATTTATTTACCTGCCTTTCTGAGGTCGGTTGTTTTTTCCTGTCTCCCCTTTTCCCTCTCCTTCCCTCCTACTGGTGTGTACAGGTGCAGTTTCTCATGCGTACAGCAAACCCTGCTGGTGCTGGGCTGCTCTTCTGGTTACTCCACTCATTCTTCCCCTTCTGTTTCTTGTCTGCATGATCTGCAGGGCTCTTTAATGCTGGCTCCGTTTCAGACCATGTCTCTCTTGTGCCTGGCCTTTGGATTTTTCCCTGCTCTGGGTTTGTTGTGGGTTTTTTTGTTGATTGCTTCGTTTGATCAACTTCTACTGTGCCTTGACAGCGTTCTCTTATTTCTGATGATCAGAGCTTCCTGTTATCTGAAGATTCTCACTCCTCTGTCCCACTTAGACTGTCCTTTCTCCCTGTTTCTTCTTTCATTCTAAGAGTTCAATGTGCACATCGTTCTTGAGAGATACAACAACCTGCGTACTGCAAGTGTAAGCTTTGCTTCAGCAATCCGCACTGCCTGCAGTGGGCTTGATTTACAGGCAAGACAAATGCAGATGCAATTAGACAGCTACAGACAAAAGGTTGTTATGGGCTTTAAAACGTTTGAATTAGTTGTTGCTAATGGAGAACTGCTAAAGCATGCTAAAAAAAAAATCTAATTCTATCTGTAATGCCTATCTAGGAGGCTATCAAAAAAATTTAATAGAAAGTTTGGTAGATGGGGATCCTATTGAATTATCTTTAATATCACCTGATTATTTCTACACTTAAGCTAGTGAATGGGAAATCATCGAGGAAAAAATGCTGAGTTTGGCTATAAAAGATTTTTTTTTTTTTAATTGGGAAAGTATGTTTTTGTCACACTTAACTTTGTTCAGTTCTGAAGAATGTTGAATGCACGGAAGTTTTTTGTGTTTCATCCAATGCTTAATCTGTTTCACAAGGAGTATTCTCAGCTATCAGTTATCCATCTTAATCCATGCTTAAGTAATTTACATAACACCTCTGACCTTGGGCTAAGTATAAAGATTGACTAGTGATTCATAAAATTTCTTTTAATATTCAGATAATACTGAAAGTTGCCCTACCACCTTCTACTTGCAAATCTGTGCCCAAAGTCCACGTACTTGAAGGTAAATAACCTCACCTGAGAAGAGTACAGGTGCTCACAGCTCCACTTCTTATTGAGAAGCTAAACTACAGACTTATTCCCCTTTTTATGATCTGCTGCGTATTTAATCTTCCTTGTCTTCTGCAGTGCTGTGGAATGTTTAGCTAGCTAAGCTGTAAAACCATCTTCTTGGTTCTAGTCATCAGAGAGCAGCTAAGCAGGACACGCTCGGAAGCTTCTGGTCCTTCATTACTGAATGTCTCTACAGTGTGCATCATGCTGGGTCTCTAATAGGATTTTTCTATGTACACCTTAGTTTGACCTTCTAAATTCTGTCCTGTGGGGTGTGTTGTAATGAGATAGACCCAGCTTCTGTCATCCAGATAAAAGCCAATGCCTCACTTCTTATAGATAAAGCTCTGCAGAGGATTTTAAAAAGCTGGTTTGGGAGATGCCGCTGCTAACTAGAAAAGGTAGGCTGGTAGTTAAGACTTTTTTTTTTGCTTTTTCTTTTTTTCTCTGCTATCTGTTTAATAGTGCCTGAAGTTCCCTGTAGTAATGACTCTTAACATTTTCTGTCCTTGGTTTAAATTATATGAAGAAATAAATAGCAGATGTGTGTATTGACCGTGATTAGGAGAGTGTGACAGCCTGGCTATGACTGACTTTCTGGAAGAAGTAGGAAGAGCCCACACACTCACTTGAAGAGGAGTTGGAAGATCAAGTTAAACTGAAGGCCTGTATGAAGACTGAAATAATGGTAATTTTGCTGTTAGAAACCAGGTTTGAGGGTAAAATTTGCTACTGCCTTTACTGATTAACTGTGTAGTGACGGCATTTAGGAGTTTTCAAAGGCAACTAAAAATCAAATCACGAGCATATCTCTTAGTATACTAACTTTGAAGAAAATACCGAAGAGGTTTTATGCTATTCTGTTTATACAGATATTGACAGATGTTAATGCCGGTGGAACAGTGGCATCCAGTTAAAACAAATATTCTACTACTTGAAAAGACAAGGGAAAGCACAGAGAAACTCTGGCATTTGGTGTTATGATCACTGCAGACAAATTTAGAGAAGGGCTTATGTGATGAGATAGGTTTCAAAAGCAGTCGGTTTGAGTTAAATTTGTGTGATTGGACTGAAACCTGAAGGTGGTTCAGTTTTCTAAGTTTAGTAAAACAGTTTAAACATACAGTGTTTGATCTATTTTTGACCTTGTATGAAACGTATATGTAGATAATTAAGCTCAGTTAATAGGGGTATTTTTAGTGGTAGTGTTGAGCGGCAAAGGCAGAAGGGACGAGGAGAGATCTTGCTGCTAGTGAGATGCTGTGCATGTAGAAATTCAGTTTTGTTAATAGATGTTTCAAAAGCTTGTGCTTTCTCAGTACATGAATCTGTAAGTAACAGTCTGTTTCCTGATGTCTACCAACTGCTTCTGATTTTTTTCATCTACCGTGCTAATTCTTATATATCAAAATGGAAATGAACTTCATTTATATCCCTTTTGGAATGGCACGAGCATCACTCAGTTTCTTTGACTTATAGTGCCTCTAGGTTCCAACACTCTCTGGACTCCACCATGATCAATTAAAGACACCCTCTCTCATGGAAAAACTGTACCAGGAAACAGTCAACTTAGAGATTTATAACATTTGTATTGCTGTTCCTGTGACAATTAGCCAAAGTAAAATAAAAGACTCTTAATGACAGCAATAACAAATTAAAGAGGAATAAAGCTTACTCAACATGTTAATTCTATTTTCCACTTGGGTACTGCTCAAAACATCAGTGGAAACGGAATAGGAGCAAATACGTCCCATGGAAAACTGAGTAAGTTAGCCTTTCACAAGTGAGAGCTACAACCCAAATAAAATTATTCTCCTCAGATTCAGTTGGCAGATGCTAAAATAATCCTGCTCTACATGAGAGGCCTTTCAGGTTTTGGGGTTTTTTTCTTCCAAAGAGAGCTGGGCAAAACTTGAGGGTTCCTATTTTATTGTACTTTCCAATACAGATTTGCTTAGCTCTTTAGTACCATTACCCTCCAGTACCTCTGCCTGCAGTACTTTTCATTAAAAAGTCAGTCTTGCTAAGAATTGCCAGCTTTTACTGCCTTAAATTTCCCTGAGTGTTGCAATCTGCCTGAATGATAGAAGGAGCTCTCGGATGGCAGGAGAGAAAGGTGAGCTGGTGGGAGACAGGCTGGAGAACTACAGGTCTTGAGTGGCACATAGCACAAAGAGTTCCCCTAAAACAATGTTGATCTTGTCTGGGTAATGATGGTTTAGGTAATTAAGCCTGAAATACAAGTAGGATTCAGTAAGTAGAATTGAACTTTGATTAAACCTTCTGATGGGTTGTGCAAAGAGAAGAGCACTGAAGAGAGGGAATTTCTTAATAATATTGACTTCTGTCACAACACTGGACGTTCTTGGAACAAAGTCTACTCAGCTGGAAAATTGGATGTTAGGAGGACAACTTCTCTGCAACTCAGATGTTATAGCTGCTCTATACTGCTTGCTGGTGAATTAATACAGAGCTTTACACCGAGAAGATAAAGCAGGAGGAAGCTCAGGTCTCTGGCCTCATGTTAAATGTATGTATTGATGTTAATTTTGGAAGCATTGTGCATTTAGAGCATTCACAGCTCTTTTATTTACTTCCACCCTCAAGTAGATTTAGCTTAGAGAGTAATAGATATTATGTAGTGTCCCTAGAGGTTGTAATAATGCTCTTGCAGTTGGTTTGCATGTAATTTTGAGCACCTTTAGGGTACCAGGTGACGGCGACCCTGGACTGTGCAACGTAGCTGGAGATGGGTGACCCCCATCTTTTCTCTTGTCATCTAGAACATGTCAGCATCCTTGGCAAATGACAGCAAAGAGCAGCAGGGAGCACGCTGCCGTCTGAGGAAAATGGAAGGTGAGTGGTTTTGTGGGAATACCCACGTGCCAAGGAAGGTTGATGGTGTCAGAAGTAGAGGATGTTGTGGAAAAAAATGGCAAGCTTCTCTATCAAACCGTTCAGCCCTGATGAAAATTTTCTGAAGTGACTCATGATTTTAATTTTTCTGTTTTTTTTTTATTCCTCTGTTGAAACTGTGATTTACATTTTTATGTGAGTTTGCCTTTCTGAAAAGTCTGTGAAGACCCCCTTTGTAGTGTCTTAAGTGAGATAGTTGAAGATTGTTTTCTCTAGAACAGACTGCCTGAATATTATTTCTTCATAATAACTTGTTCTGTATTTTAGTATTTAAGGGGTGTCACACTTTTTGTCATCTTCCAATATTAAAAAAAACAAACAACACTGGCAGATGACATGTGCTATAAGGGCAGTAATAAAGTCTCAATTTTTCTTGGCTTCCACATTGCCTTTTAATCCATTATTTTGCTCAGCTCTAATGTTAAAACCTGGGTGCAACATCTGGCTGAGGAATATACTGTGGAGTTAGGACCTGTGTACTTCGGCCCATCCCTTAATGGAATTTTACATTTTTCACAGACAACTATTTTTTTGAATCAGATGTTTCATGCCTGACTTGTTCATCCATATGACAGTTAATTACTTTTAAGTAATTGAGACATTATTGAAGGAAGTGGGTGAGAGAGCTGTCAACAGGGAAACCTCAGCAAAATCAGCAGGGTAAGAACATCTTGTAGTCTGCTTTTGTAGTTGCCATCTGTAACTCTTGCTTCGGTCAGTGGAATAAGCAAGCGACGGCTGAGTTGTTACCACAGTTCAACCGTTTCTCTGAGCACGTGGATTTATTCCTAGCAAGAAATTGTCTTCACAGTCTATACAGAGTTGGGAAAAGGCATTCAGTAAACTTACAGAGGAGTTTAATGGGGTTTTGATAAAATACTACTCTTCTATATGCCTGCCAGGACGTGGCGGTTTTTCCTGAGTTGTACCATTGCTTCTCTGGGACCACTCTGTGCTTAAATGTTTTCAGTAACTTCACACGTTTGTGTACCTTGTTATAGCACTGTGAGCAAAACAGAGGCCTTTCCCAGTAGTCCATGTGCCCAGCCAATTTATTGCCAGTACTGTAAACCTAATTTTCAGCAGGTCAATCCGTTTTTCAGAAAACGCGGTTCTTGCCAGCTGAATTTTTAAAACACTCAAGCGTACTGATCCTTTGGAAGAGGACAAAGAATTTTCAAACTGCTTTCCCCATCTGCCTTCACTGTATTTAGTCTGTGAAGCTTTCAGTATTTGAGGAGAAGGGGAAGTGGGCCAGAGTCAGTTTGATTGGTTTGTTTGACATTGACTGTGCATTAGGCAATACTTCCCCAGTCTGTTTCAAAAGATGCTGGTGTGGAGAAGCAGAGAGGCTGGGGAACTAGGGAAATCTATTATGTGCTTTTTTTGCATAAAATATTTGAAATACACAAGTCTCTTTGCAAAAAAGTGCCTCGCCTCTACCTGTTCCTCTCTGCCTTCCAAAAGGGTACAGTCTTAGCTGGAGTTAGCCAGGTGTAATTTACCTTTTCTCTAGAACTGAAGCTGAATTAGGAAAAGAGATGCAGAAGCCTAGCTGGTGACAAGAGTGTGGATGGTAGGAAAAGTTAATAAAAGGCAATAAAATACCTACCTGGAACTTGGTGTAGTAACTGTCTCAACCAAGAGCTCCATGTGGTTTCAGGAAACACCATGAGATCCCATTATGTTTTCCTGTACTTCACAGAAGCCTCTGCAAGTCTTACTACTTTTTCCTCCTCACTCCCTGTCAGCCTGTTGCAGCTTTCACTGCAAAGCTATTTTTCGTGCTCAGTAGCTTGGAAACGAGGGGGAGATGATGAGCTATCACCTGAGGGATTTTTACAGAGGGTTACACGTGGATCTGATGAAAGACCAGCTGTAGATTGTGCAGATGACACTCAATCTTTCTGTAGTACATCCTCTGGACTGCGGTTTGCACTGACTTGCTTCCCTCTGATTGTGCGGGGTTTGGAAGTGATGTAAAAACCTGCTCTGGGTATTAATAGTATTCTGGCTCCGCATACAAGCTTGCTTGGCTCAGTATGTTTGGTGATAATCACACCAAAAGCCAATCCTGAGCATGCACGTATCCCTCCTTCCCTTGCCTAGAACTGTCCCAGGGGGAAGGAATGTGTCAGGTCCTCTTGTAACAAAACCTGAGGTTTGATAAGCTTCTTGCTAAACTGAAAAAAAAACAAAAACAAAACCAAAAACCAAACCAACCAACCAACCAAAAAAAACCCAAACAGTTAAGAGATCCTGGGTCAGCCCTATTTGAACACTGCTGACTCTGTTAGCTGGTATCATTAGCTGCTGGTATTTTCCAGATCATCTCTGCAGAAGAAACAGCTCTGTTTGACAGACTTTTTCGCTGCTCCTCCCTGAATTATTCATTGATTTCCAGTCTAGTTTTGGTTTGGGTTTGTTTTTCTTTTCCCGTCGTGTCTGGCACATGCTCCCAAATTGTATTTGTCTTGATCAAAATTGCACTGAAGGTGTGTGTTTACTTACTCCTTCATTTTCTTGGAGGGTTCTTTGCTTTTCCTTAGGATCAGGGCTATGCGATACCTGGAATTTACCTCTCTACTACAGACCAAGCAGACTCAGTTTCTTTATGTCTGCTGTGAAACCGCTAATAATTGTCAATCCCAGCAGGACCTTGGAGAAAGGAACGTCTGGCCAGGTTCTGTGAAATTCTCCAGGTTAAAGTCTCCAGACATCAAAATCAATTTCGTTTGTCTGTCTTAATGTTATTGCTCAAAGTCGAAAAATGATGCGTTGCTCAAAGATGAGCAAATTGGGTAGAAAGAGGCAGGAGCCATCGTCTAGATCAAAGATGTCTCTGTGTTGTGTTTTGTAATGATTCCTATAAAGTAACCACTGCTGCTCTGAAAAATTTCCCCTGACACAGGAGAGATGAGAAGGCTGACACTCAAGTAACTGGTTTGTCCAGGTGGATGTATTGCAAACATCTGCAGGGGCACAAAGTGTCCCCGGAGTTTGACCCTATAGCTCCCCATACCATGCAAGACTCCAGTCTGAATGGCCCCATGACCCTTTCCTCATTGGACAATGGGAATGGTGACAGCACGAGTCAGTCAAATTCTCTCATCTCCTCACCTGGCCAAATCCCACGCCCATGGCGAGATGGCAGAACTGAAAATCAAGTATTTCCACTGTCAGAAAATCTCTTCCAAACCTATCCTCTCACTAAACAAGTCTGTTCTACCCATTTGCCCAGTTACCATGAAAGGGGATGTGTTTATGATTGAAACACATATCATTGTCACGATGAGGAGATGCAGGTATGTGAATTACAGGTTTCCCTCAGGTGTTTGAATCAACTTGAAGAAAACTGAGGGGTTAGTGTCAAAGCAGCAGAACAAAGAGGCTTTTGAAGGAGTGGGGAGGATTTAATTCCTTATACTCCTGCATTTGCCCAATATTAAGGTGGCGAATACTTCTTAAAGTTACTTATGTAAATGCTTTTATCCCAGATCATTTGCCTTTCTACTAAGAGCTAACACAAGGGGATGTGAAACTGGTTCAAGTCCTTGGAGTCAGACCTGATCTCAGAAGAAATTCTTACTGAATAGGAGAGAGAACGGAGGTTACTGCCCATGTTTACTCAAACTCTCAATTTATGTGCCTGGGGTCACCTGGGAGGCTTGTGGCACAGCTAAGCTCCGGTCTCACGTTATCCTTGGCAGGTTCCTCCCTTGTCCAGTTTCATCCCCTGCCTCTGTCTGCTGGGCCTGTTTCTCTGCTGCTTCAGTTGCAGAAGAGAAATGATGGTATTTAGCAACATTTTAAGTTCTTTTCAATATGATGAGTAAACATCCTCTTGAATGTCCCAGATAAATCTGACTTTACTAGGAAAGGGTAAAGAGTAAATGGAAAAGGTACTCGGGAGAAACTGGCTATTGAAATACTTTTGGTGATTTTTGTTTTGTTTTGTTTTTTACCATCTCACTGACACGTGTAGGAGTGAGCTGGGAAGCTTAATAAGAAAATGATCTGGATACTGAAATCTGGCTTCAGTTTTCCATAACCCTAGATGGGTAGTGGATCACCTTGAATTTTTCATATGACCAAGGCATTAAGTAGATTTGGAGCTCAGTGTTGAAGCCACCCAGAATTTCAGATGATGAACCATAGGAGTTAACAAACTGGTCCTTTAAACACAAATCTCATACCTTAGAAGAGCAATGTCCTCCCAATTACTTGGAGATTTATGTTCAAGGGAATGCTTAAACCTGGTTTCCATATATAAACTGGTAGAATCTTACTTGCGGTTTCTGTTTTTTAAGGAACTCAATGTCTGTTATAAATCCACTACCCTAAACACAATGCACAGGTTGTCATGGGGAGCAAATAATACTTGTAATATTTTTGATTGCAAATATCGTTGGAGTTGTGTCTTTGGAGTTAAAGTTGAAGGTGTGCTACAATTGCAGTCTAGTTCAGCGTGACCGGAAGCAGCACTGTGGGATTACAGAGCGTAGGTCTGGGCCTCGTGAAGTGCAGATGTGATGGGATTATGTAGCTTTGAGTAACAGCCGAGGAGGCTTTGAATAACAGCCACTTGTGTGCAGCTGTGAGCCAGATTCTCTGCTGTGATGCCAGCCCCTTTGAGCCATCTGACAGTGTAATGGAGCTGAAAAGTAGCTATGTAATATATCCCCATCTCCTGTTCCTCAAGCACGGGGTCGTTCCCAGCTGCCACAGTCTTGGCATAGCCAGCTCTCTTGTACCCAAGGCTTAGACCCCAAAATAGGGATTCTATTTGGACTTACACTGGTATAATGAGGTGAAGTATTTCCACCGGTATAGTTTCACAGAGCTGTTCCAAGCAGACTGGAACCAGTTTGGTTCAGAAAAGGGAGTCATTACTCATGTTCTCCAAATGGGTGTCCCAGGGAGAGAAGCTGTAGCTGAAAATTTTCCCCTAGCATTTATTCTTCGGCCAAAAGCAAGTTAGATTTGACCTATGACCTTAAAATTTCACTGCACCTATAAATGTCCCACAAACCACTTGCTGATTTAGCCTTACATCCCACCAATGGGTTGTCTTAGCAACCCTGAGCAGATGGATTTCTTCATCTGGCACTCTGCAAGGTGAAGTGTGGGATTTTTTTTCATGCTGACAGAGGGATCACAGATCTCTTACCTCTGCGTGAAAATCACAATACCCAATTCCCTATATATTGGGAATTTCCTCTTTCACAGTGAAAGAGGAAAAAAAAAATCCATGTGGAGCACTTTGGTTTAGATAAACCAAGAACTTCCTGTGAAAGACCACCAAAAGATTTTAAGGCTTGCTTTTTAATTTATTTATTTTTTCTTTTTCCAATCAGAAATCCAAATGACTATCATGGCTTGTCTCATGAAATAGTGAAGTAGCTGCCATTAGTATGTTGATTATGGTTTGTTTTTTTTTCCTTGAAATGAGACCATGTAGTCAGTGTTGCAGACTCCTGGAAGAGTTCCCATAGCTTCATGCCACAGTTTTTCATTCTTACTGGTTTTTACTCGGTCACCAAGTGACAGTAAGTGAAAGGTGTTAAAATGAACCAGTTATTTACCAGAATCTGGTGTATTTTCTGTGTGATGCTCATGTTGTCCTTCCTTCCTGGGCATCTGCCTAGAAAATCACCTTTCTCTCATTTTGTGATAGTTGTGATCTTTCCAAATTTCTAATCAGGAGTTCAAACCTTAGTGTGGTATCCTCACATGGTAACAAGTGACCAAGATACCACAGTTTGGAGAATTACTCTTTTCAGATAGTGTTTTTTAGAATGTTAATGATTATTAAAATTGAAATTGAACTAAGTTGTTGCTTTGTGGCTGAACAATGAGTCTGTGTGCTCCAAAACGTCCCCACTTGCCAAGCAAAACCACCTTGCAGGTGGTTTAGGCACCTTTTTGGAGGTGTGAACCTCCTCTATGAACATGCAAAAGCAAAAGTAATAAAGCAACCTGGTTGATAACATCTGGAAGCACTTGGATTGCTCTACAAAGTGGTCCTTTATGTGTTGTTTCTGCTGCTCTCCCTGCACAGAGCCAGCAGGGATTTAAGGAGGCTTGTTTCTCTGTGGTTGACCCTACTTATTGTGTATTTCTACAGTTAGAAGAAACTGCTGCTCTTAATCCAATTTTGAGCACCACTAGTTCAAAAAGATGTATTTTTATCTTGTTTGCAATGTAAGGATGTATTCTTACCTGAAGAGGGAGAAGTGCTGAGTTGAGTGACTGGGCAAGGCTAAGTCTGGAGCTTACTGTGACACCAGAAAAAATATCCTTGACTTGATTGCACACAGTAAATCACGGGAATACATTTAGAGGTCTAAATAGCATCTACTTATCATTCGTCATCAAAAATGTGAGAGTTTTTAAGCCATGTCCTACTGCAAAGTGGAAGTTAAATCCGTGGTTATTATGCCCTGCATTGAGATTATGCCCCATGGTTAGGGCAAATGTCTGGACAAATGAAGAAACATGTATGTACGGGTTAAATAGCTGTTAGGAGTATAAATGCCTGGCCAGTGGTGCAGAAATTTCCTCCAGATGCTTCTGTTTTCCCCCACCTGATCCCCCTTTCTTTTAATTCTCTGTTATTTACAGTGATCTCCACTGAAGGAGTTAAATCTCTCGGGGAACTGACAATGAGAGCACCGACTTTGACAATTATCTGAAAAATCCAAGGGCCATCCAGTGAGTTATATGGGTGAAGGCGATTGGAAGCAAGCTCATCAGAAAGTGTACAGTAGAGCTAATAAATAGCAGGATGAGCCTGAGGCATTTCACAGGAGAAAGATAACAGGTAATTATCACTTGAAAGATTTTACAGTCTCTTCATTATTTGGGTATAATTAACTGAGAGAGGCAGAATATTGTAGCCTGGTAAAGTGAGTCTTTGCCTGAAGAAAGGGTCCATGTTTTCTGCAGGGAAAAACTGCTCGGTTGGATTAAGGCTATAAAAATTCATATACACAGATGGAACGAAAAGGGAAATACAAGAAATTGGAGGTGAAGTATCACTTTGCAAAGCCTGGCATATTGATACCTGCTCTTGATGGTTTTGATTTGTATCTCAGCTGAATGAAGACAATACCGTTCTTGGCTTTGCGTTATTTATTGCTATAGTTAAATCCTTATAATGGTTTAAAACCATTGTTAGTTATAAGAAAATCTCGCTTTTTAAAATTTTTTTTTTTACACATATATTAACATTTCCGTGTTCCCCAAACCTGGAATGTCTCTCCAAGACTTCCAAGCCCTGGGTGAGGGCAAGTTTATTCCCCAGGGAGCAACTCGAGGTTCGCTTTGCATCCTCAGAGCCCCAGTGGGGACGTCCCCATCTCTCGGGCTGCAAGTGAGACTGTCCTGAGGTGCAAGAAAGAGCTCTTCACACTTGCTGGGGGCTTGCCTGAATTCACTGCCACCTACCCCGGAGTCTGACGATCAGATGAAAACCACATTTGTCGGCAAGTCAAATCCCCACAGTGCGCGGTACAGATTGAGCCAGTGTGTTTCACAGCTAACGTTTAACATCTCTCTAATCTAATTACCTTTAACAACAAAGGCTATTCAATCGCAGTCTTAACCGGGCATTTAAAGGCGTTCCCCGAGGTCTTCACACCCTTGCTCGTCCTTAACCATTGTATTTCCCTTTTAGCTTTAAGGGAGAAAAGAGATTGAAAGGGCGCTTTCTGCGGAGAACTTCCACCAAAGCGGATTTCTCTGGATTTGCCGGAAAGCTCCGTGTCAGGAAAAGTAATAATGAAAAAAAAGATAAATAAGGGGAGACCGAGTAGAGGAGGGAAGAATGAAACTTCCAGTGCCCGAATTCATATGCTATGTGAATTTCTTGACACAGGCTGATTTCCTCTTCTAAGTGAGGATCCCGGGACAATCTGTGACTTTGGAGTGTGGCACTTGCGGAGGCTGCAAAGGTTGCGGGTGAAGTTCTGGGAGAAAACGAGAGGGCAAGAGGGTGAGGTTTCTTGCTGCGACTACCTCCTCCGATTTTAGGCAAACTTCCCAGTGGGAAGGAAGGAGAAGGAGACAGATTTAAGATCAATAGCTGTAACGCGTAACTCAGTCATAAAGCAGCCAAGACGGGGGATTTCAGTGCAGGGGTGCGCATTGCGTGGGTATCTGTCGGAGTCTTTGGGGTGTTTGTGGAGAGGTGTCATCGCTTGCTCCTGTCTTGACTTGTTTGTTGGTTGTGTTTTTTGTTTTGTTTTTTTTTTTTTTTCGCTGAGGGACGGTACGAGTATGGCATAAAGGCAGGGAAGTGCGTGTTACGGGGGAGTGGGGGGGACGAGGAGGCGCCCTCCGGGCCAGCAGGCTCCCGGGGCTTTGTGCCCCAGGGGTCCCGGCGGTGACGGCTCGCCCGCTTCCTTAGCGCATTTGCTTATCTGTAAAGAGAAGGCAGGAGGAGAGGAGGGAGAGCGAGCAAGGGAAGGGAAAGAAATCAATTGCTATTTTTCATCTTTGACAAAGTAATTAAGACGGAGGCACTTGCTCGTCCGCTCCGCAGGCCGCGGAAGGTGCTGGTTTGCGGGCAGCCCTGCCTCCGCGGGGGGATCACCGCAAGCAGGCGCACCCCAAGGGGCTCTTTCAGGGAAGCGGGAGAGGGGGGGCGTCTTCCCTTTATTTGGAAAGATCATAACATCCTCCCCCTTGACTCCCGCAGCAGCCGCTCTCTCTCTCCCAGCGACCCCAGGGGGCTGTGCTGCTGGTGGCCAGGACTTTGGGAAGCGGGCAAGGAACCCTCGAGGCAGGGCAAGTTAATTCGGGGGTGGGTGATCTCCCCCCACACCACCACCACCTCCCCCCTCCGAGAGAGAGAGAGAGGTTGGTGTGCGTTTGGTGTGCGCTGCAGCCAGGTGCTTTTCCTTAACCCCTTGTGTAGGCGCTCGGGGCTGTGAAGGAGCGGTTTTGGGGAAGGATGATGAGAAACCGAAGAGGAGCTCAGAAAAGTAATCTTAATTAACTTACTGGCAGTTAACTGGGGCGTTAAACCCCCACGTTGGAGGGACTTCTGTTGAAAGAAACCATAACTCCAAACGAGGAGTTTCGACCCATGGCAAACGTCTCCGTTTGAAAGCAGGATGGAAGAGGTTAGGAAAAGGGATAACGTTTGAAATCCGACCGTGTTTCTCCGGGGGTTTCCCTCTTGTTCAAGCAGGGGTCCTCGGCTCCGGCCGTGCCCCACCGGGAGCTCCTGCCCGCGGGGTGCCGGGGAAAGAGGGGTGCTCCTGCCTTTGCTGAAGGGAGATCGATTCCTTTTTTCTAGGGGAGAGATTTCGATTTCCCGTTTCAGTGCTGATGAAGAAAGCAAAAATAGCGCTTAGGAAAGAACGTGAAGAAAGAGTTTCGTCAATTTTCTGATTAAAACCAAAACCAACTCAAACCAAAATAAGTCAACCTTGTGAATCTAGAAGAGGTTTAGGGGGTCTTCACGACCAAAATACTTCTTGGACTGCTGCCTTGTCGCTTTTAATTTCGTCCGTGCCTGTAGAGGCATTAATGTAACCTGAAGGGCAGCATAACTGAGCTAACGACCCTGCTCCCTTCCCTGGCTCCGAACAGATTGTTCTGCGGCTGCAGGATGCCTTGGGAAGGTAACACTGCAAAATACTATCGATTCCTCCCCAGTAAAATTAGCTTCTGTGTGCGCCCCTCGATTTCTGGATAGACCAGGGGTGAGCACATATGTGGTAGAATAGGGGCAGAAGGGTGTATTTGAAGAGAGGAACGTACAACAATCTACACACGCTGTGTGTATCTATAAAAATTCCTATATATGTGTATTATATAATTATATACCTCTAGTATAGGTAGGCCCCCACACTTGAGTACGTTCAAAGCAACAGCATAAGAACGGGAGCTGTGTTATAAACATGCTCTGAAGCTCTGCTGTGAGGCGAAAGCATTTTTCATTTGGGAGACGGGGTGATCTTTTCTGCGGAAACCTATTTTCACTGTTCTGCTTTGCTGGCCCCGATCTCCTCGGCTTTGGCGGGGCTTTTAATAATCCTTGCAGGTGATTTTTTGCTTCCAGCCGCAATGACCAGGTGTGTAACCTAAAGGAGCTGAGCTCCGAGTTTTGGGGGAGATGGGCAGGCTCCGCAGCTCCCCCCGCAGCCTGGCGCTGCGGGCAGCTGCCTGCAGCGGAACAAAGCTCTTCAGCCTCTCGAGGAGGGCTCGCAGCTCCTGAGCGGGCACCGGGTAGGCAGAGGCTTTGCGGAATTGCGTGGGCTACTGCGACTTTTTGATTTACTCTGAAACGGGTTAGTAACCCGTAAAATCAAGGACGTACGAGAACCGCATGTGGCGCAGCGTTCAGCCCCCTCCTCTCTTCTCCTCCCCTCCCCTCCCCTCCCACGGGTGGGCGCACACTTCGCAGTGCTTACGCTAAAATATAAAATCCTCTCCGGAGCAGCTGACGCTAGCAGAGGGTATGCGGAGGAACAGCAGCTCTGACGCTGAAACGACCGGGAAGGGTGCTTAGGGAGCATCCCGCTTTGCCAATGCGCTCTTTATTTTTTTTTTGTCAGCCTGAACAAAGTTACCGTGCGCACAACAAATCTTTGAGAAAACCCCTCAAATAGCAAAGAACACTTAGAGGTGGTTATGGGTGGATTGCTTCGTTGTAAAAACGATTCGGGGTTAACGTCTGAGTTTTAACGTTGTGTAATTTCCCCCATTTCTCTTTGATGGGTGGGGGGAAGAACGCTGACGGTTTGACGGCGGTTGCCGTCACCCTTGCTCCCGCTTAACTGTTTTGAAGATAGTTTTGATGAAAAAGAAAGTTGCTTTATTGTGTATATCGTTTTCATTTAATTAGGACTGAAGGTTCCCCCCACCCCCCCCGAGGCACGGTAAAAATAGACGATACAATATTATCTGGTGCAATGAGAACAAGGAAGACAATTAAAATGTGTTTGTGTACTTTATACACGGTGAACTTCTCTCTCTGTCTATAGATCTGCGAATATATATGCACTAAAATACATAATTTATATATTAATGTATACACATAGGATATTATCGTCTGATCCAGCTGTGAACTGCAGAAATGCAGGGGAAAATAATAATAATAATAAAAAAAAAAGAAGTGATGAATGACACTCTACAATAACAGAGAGGGGGTTGGAAATGGAAGGTGTCTCCTCATTTCTCTTTTGCTTTGGGTGCAGTAGTACGTGTTTCTCACATGTTCCCTCTTAATGACCAGCACGAAAGTTCCTCCGCGCTCTTGCTGGCCTTGGTTTAGTAATCAGCCCCCTTGTGAGTCACAGGGACCACGCAATCCCGCCGCCGCCCGAGTGCCAGCCACCGGCGCTCCGGCTGCCTCTTGGCCCTTTAAAATCTGAAACCAAGGGTAATGATTTATCAAACTCTTATTATCAAGAAAATGTCAAACGAAGGGCACCTTGCTATGCACTGACGCAAACCCAGTCTTTCCTAAGGAAGTATAGAAAGCTTTGCTCTCGACTGGGCAAAATCCAGTCTCTCAATTGCCTGTACTGCTGTTTTTACCTCTACCGAGTCAATCTGTGGTTATTTAAGTCATGGTGAGTGCTTGATTTCTTACTTTGATATAAAAAAAGGGCTGAAGGGAGGAGGGTTCCTGGTTAAATGTGGGATTGGACCCCTTTGTGCTCGCGTCGGTTCTGTCGGTGTCTTCCTCGCAGCGATGTCGGAAGGAGAGCTGTCTCTCCGCGGAACTTTCCGCGGTGCCCCGGGAGCTCTCCGTGGTGCTGGAGAAGCTGCCCGCGGAGGTGTCCTCGGAGCCCCGGGCACCAGGGTAGGGCTGCTGCCGGGGAAGGGGGCGCGGGGTCGGGGGGGAAACGCGGTATCCCGAAGGGCATCGGCTAGCGACCGAGTCGTGGCAGAGTTTATCGCCGGGAGATGGGATTAAGACAAGGAGAAACTTGCTCGGGAAACGGCGACGGGTAGTTCTGTGCAAGCTCCTTCGATAGAAAAGAGTGTATTTTTAAAGCTAATATTAAACTGCCTGCCGGTTAAAGTATAAAAAGAAGATGCGTTTTAAATTATAATTTTAAACTAAAGGGAAAGGTGGCGGGAGAGGTGGGTGGAGTGTGGCCAGTAATCTGTTTAATAAATAGGGAATGCTTAAAAAAAATATCTTTGGGAGTGTGCGATTCGAAAATATAAGAAAAAGAATTTCGCTGCGGCAGTGTGGTTATTTTTGCGTTTCACTTGGTTGCTGTCGGGTTTTGAAGGGTGGCAGCCAGCTCAAAAATGCTCACCAGCACTATTTCATTGCTTTTTTTTTTTAAAAAAAAAAAAAAACAAACCATCTCGGGCTGCCTACAGGGCAGCCTGTCTATTGCCTATATATATTAAAAAAAAAAAAATCCTATGTGCATTGTTGAATGACAGAAAGGAAATGAGGCGTAAAATTAAAGAATCTTTCTACACTGGTGATGGGGAAGGGAGCATCCTACGGTCGTGATGTGAAATCTAACGAGGTCTGGCGGCGCAGTGCTGTAGAAACACTTATTTAAACTCAAATTGCGGGTTTGCAGATGCTGGCGTGGTTGGTTGGTTAGAGTTTTTTTTGTGTACCTTACTGGTTTCTTCCCCAGAATATTAGCCTTGAATGAGAGGGGAAGCAGGCGAGCCGGGGCACCTCGGAATCCTGCAACATTTTTATATCCAGCTTTTCGAGCTCACGCCTTTTGTGCACGAGGAAAGAAATTCGTAGAATCCCTGCAATCCCAACTTCTTTTTTTTTTTTATTTTTCCTATTGTTAAAATATGTGCCGTTGTCATTTTAGGATTACGCCAGTCAAAGGGATATGAGCAAGCAGGTTGTGAACAGTCCTGAACCCGTTGCTCCTGGAGGCAATGAAGGTGCGGGAGTTGTGAGAATTAGCCCCGAAAATGAAGCGCAGAATGTCCCCTCGCAAGTCCCCGCCGCGATGGCCAAGCTTCCCCGATCCCTCTCTAACGACAGCAAAACCCTTCCCTCCGAAGAACCTAAACCAAATGATTTTGAGAGGACCAAAGTTGGGATCTGCAAGCTCAGCAGCACCCCGGTGCAAGCCAACTCCACTCTCCGGAGGGATTCTGTGGAAACCTTTCCGTGCAAGCACACCCCTGGGGCAGGGGCCGCCGGGCAAGCCGCTATCCCTCAGTGCAAAATTCCCGCTTTGCAAAGCACAGCCGGGGACGCGAATCTAACCCTTGGTAAGAGCACACTGGAGCAAAACAACGCCAAAGGCGCCTGGGTGACCTTGAGCCAGAGTACCGTGGTACTGGGCACAGATGGCAACACTTCTGTTCTTCCTGGCAGAGTGGAGGGGGTAAGTTGGCTCCTTACAGGGGTTCTTTCTCCCCCGCCTCCCCACCTTCAGCTCGTGGGAGTGCGAGGTCTTTGCCACTCAGCACCGCTTTGGGGCTGAAGCTCAAAAATCGGGTCCAAATCAGTCGGGGATGGGGCTGTGCCGCGGGGAGGGGGAAATGGCGAGATATCTCGGGTAAGATTCTGTACTGCTGGCGAGTGCTAACCGTGTCATACGAATATCAGCGACAATCGATAGGTCCCTGCTCCTTCCAAGGCGTTCAGTGAGCCGCGCCTGTCGGTGTGGCCCGCGCTGCGGTGCGCGGGTGCGTACGGCCCTTCCACCTCCCTGTCCCCAGCCGAGGCCACGTCCTGTCCCCAGCAGCAGCTGCGAAAGGATGCCCTGCTCTTCCCTACCTCGGGCTCGACCGGGTGCTCAAGCCCCTGGCCCCTGAAGGCGTTGGNTGTTTCTTAGGGGGGGGAAGAAAGAAAAAAAAAAAAAAAAAAAAAAAAAAAAAATAAGGCCAAATCAATCAAATCAAACCCTCCCAGCCCCTGGCCCTGCGCCCCGGGAGGGGTTTGCCGTTGGCGGGACGCGAGGTTGGGCAATGCGTCGATCCCCCCACCCCTCGGTGCTCTCTCTGCCCTCCCGCGTACCTGGTTTTACCCTAAAAGGAGGGGAGGGGGCGGGTTCCTTCTGTAAAAGCGGGGTTTTTTTTTTTACTTAATCGGTGTGTGCCGAGGAAAAGGGCTGGGCCTCTGCGGGCTTTGCTGAGGGCCAGCGGTCGGTCCTTACCCATTCAAGGGCACCGAAGGCTCCGCTCGCCCGAGAGGGTGATGGGGCTTCCCGTGCACCGGGGAATTAGGAGCCAGGCGACCCTCCCCGGGCTCTGTGGAGATGCCAGCATCGCCGGGAGATGCGCATTGCGGTGGCCGGGAGGCTCCGGGAAAGCATCCGTCGAGCCCAGCCCTGAGCACTTCGCCCCCGGAGGCGTCAGCCGGGCGGGAATGCCCGGGCAGCGGGGATTGACACCCCCTCCTCCCACCCTTCCCGGGCTGCAGTCGCTACCTCCCCTCCCTTGAGAGTAGCCTGGGAGAGGGCCGGGTTTTGGAGCTCTTCTGTTTTCGCTGGCGGAGGAGAGCCCGGGCGGGAGCTGCAGGAGAGGCTTCCCCCGACCCTCCCCGGCCCCATCGCTGCTCGTCGGCTGTCGTGCCCCGCCGGGAAGCCCGCAGCCGCAGCACCGCGATGCTTGTTTGCAAAAGTGGCTGTTTTCCGATCTCTTTCTTTTCCCCCCCTCCCTCCTTTCCCCCTCCTTTTAGGAAGACGATGTAGGGGATGAAAATAAAGCCCGAGGGAACTGGTCTAGCAAGCTGGATTTCATCCTCTCCATGGTGGGTTATGCAGTGGGGCTGGGCAATGTCTGGAGGTTCCCGTACCTGGCCTTTAAGAATGGGGGAGGTATGCTGGCTTTTTCCTGTCTCTCTACCTGCAGTACCGTACGTGCCTGAGCCGCTCCCTGTCTTTTTGACGGGAAGAACCACGAGGGAAGCGGGGACCGCTAGTGCCCCCTTGTCTGGCAAGGCCAGGCAGCGAGCCCCGGGCTGAACCCGGGTCCAGGGGCCCTTCCAGACCATCAGCGATTTAGTGAGAACCCTGGCTGTTTTTTTGTTTTGTTTTTTTTTTTTGTCCGATGGTCAGCTCTGAAAGTGGGCGAGCTTCGACAGGATTTCGTTAAAAGGTCGCGCTTTCCTTAGAAAACACCTGCAATGAATTGCTGCTGGCCGGAGGGGGAGGAAAATGAAGAGCCGGGTTGATCACACCTGGGTACAGGGCGAGGGCTCCGGGCCCCTCTTCGCCTCATTTGATCGGGTCCGAATCCGCAAGCGGTGGGACGGGGCAAGAGGAGGGAAGAGAGGACGGGGCAGAGGACTTCAGAGTCGCGAAAGTCCCACTGGGACCTTTGAACCCGAGTCGAGCCCTTATGTTATTTTATCAAGTTCGGGGAATTTATTTTAAATGTCTTAATGGCGCGACTGAAAAAGAATCCTTTGAAATAGAGCGAATGGCGTTCAGGAGAATAGAGGAGAAGGGAAGCTGGAAGAGAGGGATTGTCCCGTTAATAGTTTATAAGGGGAAGAAAAAGTTCATTTGCGAAGGTTGTCCCGAGAGAGGCTCTTATTGAACTTGAGAGCCGGTGGGTGCTAGTGGGTTGGATCTCCTGCAGCTGTCAGCTGCTTCCCCCTGCTCAGGGCAGTCAGCAGGGGGAGGCCGGTGCTGGGAGATTCGAGAAGGCTTATGTAGAAGCTGCAAGAACTACTTTTATGCGAGAGAAAGAGCGATTTTCAACAAACAAACAAAAAAAATCAATTTATCAGTCTTTACAACAAAACGGTGAGCTTTTTTTTTTTTTCTCTCTTCTTTTTACACATAAGAACTTTTAAGCGGGAGGCGTTAAAATCCTCCTTGAACGGTAATATTGTCTCGGGCAAATGCTGGAAATGCAGAAAAGTGCTCCCCTCACCCGCCTCGAGGCTGGGAATACCGGGAAGAGCTAGCAAAGCCAAAGTTTTTGATCGCTGCTGGTCTTTACTAAGTTATTCCCAACGTCCCGGGCAGAAATGGACTTTTTTCCGCCCGAGGAGAGCCCGTTCCCGACCTGCAGCCGCCACAGCGGGTACTGGGGGAAGGGAGGGAGGGGAACAGTCGCTGCCCCGCGGAGGTTGCGCGGGATTCTCCGCACCGGGCCGCGGACGGAGGCGAGTTCACCCCGGTGTGATGAGGAGCGGCCCCCCAGAGCCGAGCGCGATGATTCAGGTTGTTCTCTCTTTTCTCCCCCTCCCTCCCCCCCTGCCTCCCCCCCAAGGTGCATTTCTCATCCCCTATTTGATGATGTTGGCTCTAGCTGGGATCCCCATTTTCTTCCTGGAAGTCTCCCTGGGGCAATTTGCTAGTCAGGGGCCCGTGTCTGTCTGGAAAGCCATCCCCGCCTTGCAAGGTGAGCGGAGCAGGAGCCGGCCCGGTTTTTGGGGAGCATGACCTGCCCCTCTTCTCTTGCATGGCTTAAGCACCGTCTCCTCCCTGCTCCTTCCCCGATCCGCTCCGCAGCGCGTCCGCAGGCGCGCAGCCGCATGCTACAGGCTCTCCCCGCTGGTGGCTCAGCAGCGTTAGCGCGCAAGTTGCGCGGTCGTTGCGCGGGGAGCCCTTTTTCTGGTGGGGGATCAGCACTGTACCTGACGAAGCCGCCGCTTTGGAGCCGCCGGGCCCCGCTGCGGTTCTCCTTCTCCGCCTGGGATTAATCGCTTTCT
>VWZK01019282.1:312450-331034 GCA_013396935.1 Baryphthengus martii | reverse complement strand
TTTTTTTTTTGTTTCGGTTCCCCTGTTCTCCTCTTCACACCCCCCACCCTCCCCTTGTGTTTCGTTTGGGTTTGGTTTCTTTTTTTTCCTGTGGCCATGGTGGTTTTCCAGATCTTTCTCCAGCTCAGCTGCGCCCCTGGGAGATGCCAATGGAGACTGCGGATGCCCGTGGCCGGGCGAGGTCCCCAGCACGGAGGAGCTGTGGCTTCTCAAGACACTTTGAAGTGATCTGCATCAGATGGGCGCTTCCGCCTCCTTTTCTTTATTTTTTTCCTTAGCAAGGATAAATAACGTGGTTGGTTTTGTTTTTTTTTTTTTTCCCCTCTTTTCCCGGGAGAAAGCACAGAACAAAATGCTATGGCTGGCAGCCCTGGGTTTCCGTTTAAACAGCTTCTTGGGCTTTAGTGAGGCTTATTTTTTAACGAAAAAAAAGTCATCCAAAACCCTTTGTGCAAAGTGGCCTCAAACATGTAATGATATGAAAAGTGGCAAAACAAACTGTGCAAACACCCTCCTGGACTTGCTGCCAGCCCTGGCGGTGGGGTGCAGTCCGTCCCGTCCCCCCTCCCCGAACAAAAGTGACAATAATCTGTGTGATCTAATGCTTTTTTTGTTGTCATTTTGCACCCAACCTGGAAAAAAAATGTAGACAAATTATTTTTCTCTTTTTTTTTAAATGTTTTTTTTTTTTTCTTCCTAGATTCCTGCATTATTGGTGACCATCCAAAAATACAAATCAAGAACTCTACTTTCTGTATGAGTGCCTATCCAAACTTGACTATGGTTAACTTCACCAGTGAAGGAAACAAAACGTTTGTCAGTGGAAGTGAAGAATACTTCAAGTAAGCTCTTTCTTTGTTTAGAGCCATTATGTTAATCTTCCTCAAAAATCCACTACAACAGACAACAAATCACTGTTTGGAAGATTACAAATATAGTAGTTAGGAGCAGCAAATGATACGGATTTTTTTTATGCAGAGGAATGATGAAAGCTACATTTCAAATGCTGGGTTATTTGTGTTCTGTTCCTATGGTGCTTAGCACAGCTGGGGTGTTGGCCCTTGCCTGGCATTTTTATCTACTACTGCAATGCAGATAAATAAAATAATACATGATGAGAATCCCTGGAACCTTCTAGAGAAAACACTGAGAACACTGAAGCAAAACAAAATACTGTAGGAATTTGCACTGAATGACTGCCTGCAGTTCTGTCATTACTTTTTCTCTTTTTCTTTTTTTTTTTATTTTTAATTTTTCTTTTTTTTAATTATTCTTAGGTACTTTGTATTGAAGATTTCAGCAGGGATTGAATATCCTGGTGAGATCAGATGGCCCTTGGCACTATCTCTTTTCCTAGCTTGGGTGATTGTATATGCCTCCCTTGCTAAAGGAATCAAGTCATCAGGAAAAGTAAGAAAAATATTTGTGATTGTACATTTGCAAGAAAGCATCCTGATGCTTGAAGGGAATCACACTCTTGTTCATGGCAGTGAATTACTGAAAATTATTTTCAGTAAATGGCTAAGTATTAATGTTGTGCCTTTGTCCTGTCTGCGTTTTCCTGTCTAGCCAAGACACTTAAAAAAGAAAGATATTTTTTGGTCAGTATTTGTTCCCTAATTCTCAGTAGGTTTAAAACTAGCCCTTGGACTGTGCTCAGCAGTTGGGTGGCAAGAAAAGGTGCCTTCAGCGGCCTTCCCAACTCTGTATGCTGTTCATTCAAATTCTACAATCATCTCACATTTCACTGCAGTCACAGAAATTGTGTTGTAAATTAAGAAGTAACACGTTTTAAAATCAGAACCGAACTGACATTGCTCTATGGTGAGCGTGAGCAGTGACAGCGTGTATCCTCTTTTCCCAAATACCTGTGTGCCATCTTTCTAAGACTCCTCCTTGTGGTACCTCATCTTCTTGCTCTGTGTCTCTGACACCTCATGCGTCATTCCCTGTCTTGCCCCTCAAATCTGCAGTTTTCTGCCACGCCTCCTAACTGGCAACCCTGTCAAGAGGGAGCCTGGCGTATGAATTGGCCAGGCAGCCATCTGAGCAGAGAGAAATGCAGCTTTTTGCTTCCGCAGCAGCACTGGTTTGGGTGGTTTTGGTTATTTTTTATGTGAATCCTGCAGAAATGCGTTATCTGAGACTTCTCCAGTGCTTTCAGTTAGCACACAGGTTAAAAAATCCGATGATGACACAGCCTAAATCTAACCTTTTTATGAAGAGTGTGCTGAGAAGATGAAAAAGCTGTAGCAGAGTAACTAGATATTTCCTGGGATTGAGATAAATGGATATGCAGAGATAGCTGTAACTTTTCTAGAGCTGGGCACAGGGTTTCTGATTCCAAGCCATCCCTTGTCAGCTTCTAGATGCAATCTGTTGGGAGGTAGCTTGAGAATTAGCAAAAAATCCAGAGACTCAGAGTGCCAGGGGAAAAAAAAATGAGATTTATTTCCCCTCCTACCTTAGTGTGATAGGTACAAACACATTTTTTAGTGACAGGCCAGAGACAAGAAACAAGTGATATACAGGAAAATAAGGGGAAAATATTTCTTTAAGTGAGTCTAAGACAGCAAAGAGAAAATTGGAAAAGTAGTTTCAAAAGTCAATTTAGCTCGAAGGATCTGGTCCCTGTAAAATTCAGAGGTTAACATGAAAAGGATTTGAAATGCTTTTTGGGTAGAGTGTACAGTTTAAGTGGCCATAATCTTGCCATTTCAATTGACCACAGAGAGAACTCTGGTAATTGTTAAGACTAATTATGAAGACACTGAACACACAACCTCTAGTGTGTATTTAGACATTGCGCTGATCTGGATCATTCTACTGACTTTTTTCTTTTTTTGCATCGGGACCGTAAATATTGTCACGGTGTTATGTAAGTATTAGGAGGTACAAACAAATTTTTTAGACTTACTTACATATAGAGAAATATATAGAAAAAAAATCCGAACTTCAAGCGGTATTGAATGAGATTGCTCATTTCATTTCCATTGAACTGTGTTAACTTACTCTGGGCAAGGGTCAAAAGGCAGGGTCTTATTTAGCTATAAATTCCTCTTGTTCCTGTCCAGAATTTCTTTTCTGCTTTTTCCTCCTCTCTCCTTGTCTAGAATCCCAACTTTTATCTCTGTTGCTATTGATATTACTCTTGTTTCCAGCACCAGATTTCCTGGGAAATAAACTTTTTGTCTTCCTAATGTATCCCCTGGCTATTTTCTCTGAGCCTGTGCAATTGCTTTCTTCAGTCAATAATGTAGAACTTGTATTCCCCTCTCCCCCTCTTCCTATGGATCCAAGTAAGACCTTTCAATATTTTATTTTATCTTTTTTCTCTGTCCAGGTGGTATACTTTACAGCTACCTTCCCCTATGTAGTTCTCATCATCCTTCTTATAAGAGGAGTAACTCTACCCGGAGCTGGAGCTGGAATCTGGTACTTCATCACGCCGAAGTGGGAGAAGCTTATTGATGCTATGGTGGGCTTGTTATTGCACTTCTACCTCTCCTAGGGTGAATAGTCACACGGATTTCTTAGTGTCTGTTGCAGGCATTTTCTGTGTGCGGAAGCAGTGTTGGCATCTGTGGAAACTTGTTCTTCATCTGACGTGGAGTGTCGTTGCAGTGGGTGGTTGTTATTGGTGTGCACGTAATATTTTTGATGTCCCTTGTTATAGGTATGTTATTTACTGCACATTTAACATTTCCCCTCCATCTCTGAGGAGGTGCCTTTGGAAAATAGGGGAATTAATTTTCATATGCTGGCATCGGTTGGATGCTGCTTTGACTTGAACAAGCGCATGAAGTTTTTAATAGATAACAAACTTACCTGTATTTCTTGAGAAACGCTCTGAATAGGTGTATTTTGCTCATTGAGCAAAAATTGTTCTGAATAATGCGTATGAGACATAAACCAAAATGAATTTATACATCATAATCTAAATCCCCAACGGTGTATATGCTGACCCAGACCAGCGGTGATCACTGTAAGGAGCAAGGCAGTGTGATATCACACCGATAGATTGAGAACTAAAGCTGAAAACCATTTCCTGGATGAATTGTGCAATTTCCTTAATATCTCTGCAAATTATGAGTGTTTTGATTCTTTGGTGGTGTGAGTACAAAATCTTTTGTAAACAACACAGAAAATAATTTGACATTAAATATAAGCATTTTTGGTGCGATAAAGGAGGTGAGAACTGCTGCCTTCTGCAACATAGGGCTGTCTGAATACACGAAGTATCTGTATAACCCAGGGTAAGTGTTTGGTAATATTCAGGCGAGTGTCTGTTTTCAGTTTTCTTTGCAGTGTAGTGTGAATTAATAGCTGTGTAGTACACTCAATTAGATGAAGGATTGTCTACTTGCTGGCTGGTAACTTCTATAGTAGTGTTTAAGTAATATCTTCAAACTGGGTGTATAGGTCCACCTTTATATCTCTGAGTGTACATCATGTTTTTCTGCATTGTGGGCTTGGGTGGAAAATCAGACTTTGCAGGAAAGCTTGTATCTAGAAACACCAACACTTGGAACTTTTTGCAAGTGATAAGTAAGATCGACTCCTTTGAAATTCCAGTCAATTTAGAAAAGCTTTATCTAAATGCATCAAAGACTTTGAAGAATTTTGTTCCAAGGGAGACTTGGCTGAGTTTATCTTTCCCTCCGATGGGAGAAACCTGGACCCTGATGTCTAAACGGCCCTAACTTACGCTGTGCTCTTTGATGTACACTTCATGATGGAAATTTTTCCTAATTTTAATGTAATCTCAGCCATAAATAGTACATTAACCAACCAACACTGAAATTCTTGTTTTTATCACGAAGCTGAAGTATTATTTGGGACCACTGGTGGATAAACCATCAGTACCACGCAGATTTTGCCTCATTTCTTTGCTGAATGTATTTCAACTGATACGTATCAAGTGATGCAGTTTGAATATTTGTGCCTTCCATATACAGCAAAGGTTATACTGTCGTTTTATATGGGCTCAACAGGAACAGTTCTCCTCATCAAATGAGCACTCTGTAGTTTGGGACAGGTTATTGCTTTTAAATGTTCTATAGACATCCATTGTTCTTAAATTTGCTTAACCTACTGAAGAGTTAATCCCCTAACAGTAACATTTAATAGGATTATTGATCTTCCTAATAGTCTTTCCTGAAGCTGATGCTATTTCCTCTCCTGTCTATCTTACTTAGGTTTGGAAGGATGCTGCCACTCAGATTTTCTTCTCCTTATCTGCAGCGTGGGGAGGTCTAATTACTCTCTCTTCTTACAACAAATTCCATAATAATTGCTACAGGTATGTGAAAGTGAACCCCATCAGTCTTATTAAACAAGTCTTGTCCAAAACTAGTCATCTTACAGCTTGAAGAAATCTAGTTTGAAAGACTGTTCCCTTTATACTTTATTTTTTTTTCCCTTCTCTTGGTTTCTTTTTTTTTTTCCCCTTGTCCTTTTTTATGTGTGTGTTTTTTTGTTGTTTTTTTTTTTTTGGGAGGGTATGTCTGTTTGCTTGTTTGTTTTCTTTCTTTAATCCTTTTGGGGGGTTTTCTGTATTGTTTCTTCTCCTCAGGTCCTAATCTACGATCTCAAAACGAGTCTTAGACTTATCATAGTCCATATTGGTTCTTCACTTTCAGAATCAGCAGGTTGAGAGTGATGAGCAAACTGGGAAGCTGTCAACAGCTGTGAGCAGTGGTGTGAAACCCTGCCAGTTGGCAGGCTTTGCTGAAGAGCAAACTCTGTGTAGAATGGGCTGAAGTTTGTCGTCGTCAGACATGCACGAGCTTAACGTGCAGTTTCCATATATGTGTGATTCTTGTCTCTCCTAAACGTTGTTATTTTTTTTCCTAGTTACTTTTAGTGTGTTTTTACATGTACAAAGTTATTTCAGAAGAAATTTTCAGTGATTTCACGATGTTAAAGTTATATTTACAAAGGAAAAAGTCATTGTTCTGGTGGCATTGTACAGTTTGTGGGGGCTTTTTGAATCAAGAAGTGTGTCAGATAAATGTCTGCAGATGGAAAAAACAAAAGCACATGGTGATAGTAGTAGAATACTTGTCTGCTATCATAGAATGCCAGACTGGAAGGGACCTCAAGGTCCAACCTTTTAAGTAAAAAACCAAAATAAAAACAACTGCCCAGTGTAGGGAAGTCCACCACTTCCCTTGGGAGACTATTCCAGTGTTTAATTGTTCTTACCATAAAAAATTGATCTGATTGTTTTCAAAGCCAATCTTGTTTCTACTAAAGCAAACCTTTACTGGTTCCTGCAATGACAGCAGCATGTGGCAGCCAACAGCATGCACAGGGACCGTCCTGAGAGTGTGCTTAAAAAAATATTTCTTTCCTGAATCAAGACTTTAAAGCTCGCGCTCCTTGAGATTTGAACTCCCATATCCTGTAACTTCTAAGTATTATATATAAAATACTTATCTTTAAAAAGAAATGTGGATCAGGGTTTTAAAAAGGAATTTCAAAAAACATTTCCTACTGGTGTTCAAAAGTGATTTAATATAAACATCCTAAAATATGGGTGGATAAGTAACAGTATTGTGTACTCAATGAGTCCGCCCAGCAATCCTTTGAGTCCTATTCTTAAAAATGGTTGTCATGGGCTTTTTTTTTTTTTTTGAGGAGTGATGAGGGGAATGAATGAATACAATGAGAAAATCTGGGCAAAAAATGGGAGAAGCGTCTTGCTGCCCTTTTGCCTTAATTTAGCAGTATTTTGTGGAGTCTGGAAAATGTTGATGAAAATTTTGAATGAAATATATGGTAATGAAGTATAAAAAACTTACAGGTCTACTGCTAAACACATACCTATGGTTTAGAGAGATATGAGACATTGAAGCAGAAATAATTAGAAAAGCTTAGTTACTTCTAATCTGCTTCATTTTACAATGCATCTTGCATACTGAAATGAAGCATGACTATTTTTCCTTTCAATGTTTATAATCATTACATTCTAATACTGCAGGTAGAATTGTAGTTTTCAGTTACATATCCATTTTAATATCATTAAATAATCTGTATTTGCAGTAAATTTACATACATTCACTTCATAATGCATACCTAAAATATTTTACTTAAAACTTACCTGAGTTTTGGAAGAATTAACACATAATGATTCCAAACAGAATATTGTATTTTGTTTTTTTTCAGTAGATCTGCAGAATTAACCTAATCATTCCTGTTAAGAGATGCTCTGTTAGAGATTCCAGAAGTTTGCCAGCTCAGAGAGGTTCTTGGCAACTTTTCCAGTTGTATTTTGTTCTGTTCCTGACCAAAAAAAATAGCAGTAGGAATAAGCGATTCTAGCCAGCTTCGAAGAACATGCAAAGCGTGAATTGTTTGTTTCTCAGTCATATTAATTTATTTGACCCACGTATTTCGAGGACAAAATACAAATCTCATCAAGAATGTAATAATTATAGTTGGGGATCATGAGGGCTGATTTTCTGCCAAGTCACATGTACTTTCCCAGTACAGTATGGCATTCAGTTATGGATTTCTTCAGCTTCCCTTAAAAACAGCAATGGAAAAGTGTACCAGAGAATCCTCTACAGGCTGCCAGGTGGGCCAGTGCTTATGAGAGTGCTGCAAGGTATGGAAAGCTTAGCTCTGAAATGGTGTGTATAAATACAAGAATGATATGGAACAAAAATCATCTTAGCTGGACAGTGATGGTTATAGATACATCCATCTATATAATGTAGTGGGCAGATATCCACACCAGGCAGAGAGTAAAACGCTGCATTACGAATCGTGTCACCATTGCTACCTGCTTTGGAGAGGCCAAGAGCAACAGTGCTCACCCTTCCATGTGGCCTGTGGCTCTCTTTATAGCACATGGGTGAGGGAAACTTGCACAGCTGAATCCTGGTGGTGGTGTGGAGATTTCTGTCATCTCTGAGTAGCATCAAGTGTGCCTGTTAGGTGTGAAAGTGAACCTTCATCGGCGTTCCCACGGGATGCGCGTGCTCCTGAGAGAGACTCCTTCACTGTGTACAAACCCCGCTTCCCTTGAGTCTGTTACAACAAGGTGACGTGGCTTCTTGCGTTTTCTTTTCAGGGACACGTTGATAGTCACATGTACCAACAGTGCCACAAGTATATTCGCAGGCTTTGTCATCTTCTCGGTGATTGGCTTCATGGCAAATGAGCTCAAAGTGAATATTGAAGCTGTGGCAGACCAAGGTAGGGGATGCTGCTGTTTCATGACTTAGGCACCTGGTGGTACCTTCAGCTCTATTATTAACGATGACTTTGGAGGTGGGACTAATGGCTTCAAACTGGAACGGATCAGTAAGCCACTTGTGGGCATTTCTGTACGGGAGAAGGTAGACTGGGAAGTACATCAGGAAGTCAAGATATTACTTGAAACCTCCTTATGACTTGTTTGGTAATGGAAAGAAGCAAGCTGAGACTCATTTTAAATCTTTATGTAAATAACTGACATGGGGTAGGGTGAGATGTCTCCTTCAAATAGTTTAAGTGACTGCTGGACGACTTACCTATTTCTGCCACTGCCTTGTCAAGTCCTTCAGGGTAAAAGTTGTCCCTGATGGTGAGAATCTTGGATGAAAGGATGATGGGCTTCCCAAGGTGGAGAGTGCAAGAAATATGGTAATAGAGGAGTGTTGAGCTTCTGAACTGTGGGGAGTAAGGAGCTGCCTCCATGGGGAAGTGAAAAATTTCTGAAGAATGAGTTAGAAGAGCTTGATTAGTGAAGTGAGATTGTTACAAACAGGGATCTGAAAGGTCTCAATTATCTGAACTGAATGTCAGTGAGGAGAGCGTGACTGACAGAAGAATTGGGGCTGTTGGGTATGATACGGTGGGAAGTAATGGGAGATAGGAAGGGAGGAGCTTTTGGGGTAAGATTCAGAGAAGTTTAAAGGGTTGTAAATATCTGATGGGATTATAGAGGGATAATTGTTACCTTAGTCTAGTTCTACATTTCCTGTTCACTGTGTGGTACTTTGGCCCCCAGACCTTTGAGATCGTTTCGAACTGCGTTAAAAAGACAAACTTGTAATAACTGTAAGAACTTGTACACATCTTCACAATTCCCCCACCAGAGCTGGTTTTGTGAGCACATGAGGGTGTTGAGTGTGTTGTGTTAGCTTTCAGCACCGACACAGTCATTTCCAAGCGCTGAAGTGATTAACGGCTTCTCCATGATCCATGGGGATGAATCCCAATGTTATCCCCCTTAACCCATGATAGCACAGAGCAAAAGAAGGCTCTGAATGTGAGGACAACAGAGTTCAAAAAGTGACGGTTGCATACTCACGTCTTCTATACGCGATACGCTTCACTGCCTGCGTTCAGGTAAAACCACTGAATGTTTTTCTGCCTGGTTTGTTGCGTTGGATAAATTCAGCGTCACAAGGTGTTACACGTAGCCTAAAGCACCCGACGGCGCATCATTAAATTGTAGCAGTGAGTTGACAACAGGAGACAGAAATCAAGACAACCTTCTGTGGTTACTCCGTGGTGATATTCATAGGTCATTCTCGACAAATTAGGTATGAAGGTTAATCTGCATTTAACAATGTTGTGGGAGCTAAATGGCAAACAGACATTACTAACTGGGGACACAGGAATCCTCTCATTGTAGAAACAAGAGCCTGTGGAGCATTCTTTTTTTTTTTTTCTTGGAAAATACCTTTTCTTGGAGCTCTATTGTTTGTAAACTTTAATTATAAACTGGCTACTACAGGTGAAAGGAGGAGAGGAACAAGATCTTCCTGCTGGTTAAGAAACAGAGTTTCTTTTTGCTTATTCCTTCTCTGTAAATATGGATTGGATAATCCCACAATTTTTGCAGTACTTCTGACCTCAGAGATGCAACTAAAGGTGCTGGGTCACATTGAATTTCTGCAGCTCCTTTGGTTGGTACCTGGCAGCTACCTGTGAGGCCAGGTGGTTTAGGAGTTTCTAGTCATCTTTTAATTTTAGATTTTACCTCCATCCTGAAACAATAAAACAAGTAAAAGCAACCCCAAAACCTAAACCACATTGCACTCACCAAAATTTTTTTTGTGAGGCATTAAAGAACCTGCGCTCAAGTGAAGCTGCAGTGGAAGCTCCAAAGAGATGGACAGAGCTGGGATAGACGGACAGAGCTGTTCAGGATGATGGAGACACTCGCTTCAGCTGGTTCATCTCCTTGGAGATGGCACAATATTTAGTGCTGGGAATCAAAACCCCTTTTCTGTTGAGTGCTTGGTGGTGGTCTTTGAATGAGTGACTAGGCACGGGCCGGAGCTCTCTGTTCCCAGCTGTTTCAGCAGCTGTTCCAGGGGATGTGAAAAATGCTGTCACGAGATTATCTTATTGTAGGGCTGCCAGGGCCTTTGTAAGAGCCCTTTTAGGCCATTTACAAATATTCCAGGAGGCTGAGGATTCATTGCTCTCACTGAAGGGGAAAATAACATTTAGTCCCGTAATAGAAGACGACTGTACAGTAGGAAGAGAGTGAAGATTCAGGATAATTGCAGACTGAGTTAGTACATTGAATTAACGGAATTAGAAAGCAGACTTACTGAGTGGGAAAAGAGCCAGCTCTTGTCCCTCCCTATCCCCTATTTTTTTTTTTGTTGATTGTTGTTATTCTGAAATTGTATTTCTTTTTGCAGTGAAGGAGAAAACACCAAAAATGGTGATAGTGTCCTTTCAGGTTTTTAAAAACCTTGAATGAGATTGTTAATGGAAATGGGAAGGGATATGAATTTGAAATACACAGTATTTTTTGCATTTAGAATCTTCCTTTTAGGAAAGACTCATGTAGCTGATGAACAAAGAAACCACTTTTCATGCATGGAAAGACAGGGCAATCTATTTTTGTCGTACTCTCAGTTTTGTTAAGAACATACTGTGGTTGAAAAAATTTAGTAATTTAAAATAAAAGTTCAATATAATTTGACTTTTTTTGGTTTGTTTCAACACATCTAGAACCTTTGGAGTTTGGCTTTAATAGACCTTTAGAAAGTATTCATATCCTCCTAAAACTCTGGAAAGGGAGAGGATGGGAGCCAGTCTCCCTGTGCCTGGATGCTCCCTGACATGTGGTTTCGTGGAGAGTTAGGAGGGCGCGAGATGGAGAGATGTGCAGTTTCATATTCTATAATTAAACTATTCCTAAAAGTTTGATTAATGAGAACTCATTATTCTGAGACTTAATTAAACTTCTACATGCAGGAAGCTAGTGCAAACAGAGCCCTTATCTCTCATAGTCAAGAAGAAATCTTCAATCAATAGATGAAAGGATGTGTTCACGAATACATAGGAGTTCTTCCTATTCCAAAAAAACATTTTTTCTGCAGTGCTTTTTAGAGGCAGCAACACCCACTGAGTCACGTACAGTCTTATTTTTTTTACCCTGTTGTTAACTCTCTTATTTGTCTTTTGTTCAGAAGGAGCTCCAAACATTTCACAAGTTGCTTGTGGAGATTGTTTCACGTGCTGCTAAAAACCAAGTGTTTTTCTCAGTATGTGAGAAAGCAGCAGTGTTCTCTGGAATGGAACCGATGAGAGGAGCTTTAGGAAATGCGATAAAATAATCTGAATTAGAAATGGCCAGGACAGAGTGAGTTCAGAGCCCCTTCTTGTGGCATGGGTCATGCAATCAGCACAACTTGGCTCTCATTTGTATCTCACCTGATAGGAAACATCCTTCAGAGCATTTGGAGTGAGCTGAAGTATCCTTTAGCTGGTATAAATAGAGAAGAAGTGCCACCTACTGTATTGCTACTGCCGCAGTCCTGCAGCCTCTTCTCCCAGGCAAAGCTTGGTGCTAAAAATACTGTTTCGTTACAGTCAATAAAAATTATAGCCCAAAATAAACCAACAAAGAAAGGAAAATTCCCGATTACGGCTTTAAAAGACCTTATCTCCTTATTAATTTTTTTGCTGCGCATTATTCTTCAGAATTTATTGTGGGTTTTGTTTTTTTTTAGATTGATGGTGGTTATTACCTTGTGTCTGGTATCAGCTCTGTGCATTTGTTATGGGCTCTCCTGTTCACTTCGCTTGACTGTGTGCTGCTGAGTGAAGAGTTGTTTCCTTCTCTATTCATCCCTGTAGTACCGAGGGGTGGATGATCTAAGGTTGAATTGCTCATTGGCAGGGACAGTGGTAGGAATTTGATCGCAGAGCAGGAAAGAAACATAGCTGCGGCACTCGATTTTTGTTTCCCTTTTGTATTTGGATCAGTATATTAGGACACAGGTTAAATCTCCATTCTGCAGCTTGCAAAGTAGGAGTCTGAGTGTTTTGAAACTTAGAGCCAAAAATAGAAGTTAATCATTTGAGGCTAAAGTGTGCAATGCTTAAATCTTTCTGTAAATATGAGAGATGAAATTGATATTTTTTTTTACTTTTATCAAGTGAAGTCGTAGTCTACTAGACTCTCAAATTCTACATGTCGTCTTTTCTGTTCTGTCAACAATGATAATGCGATGCAAGGTACCACAGCCTTTATATTTCTCATTTCTAGGTCCTGGAATTGCTTTTGTGGTTTACCCAGAAGCTTTAACTAGGCTTCCCCTCTCTCCATTCTGGGCTATAATATTCTTTTTGATGCTTCTGACACTTGGATTGGACACTATGGTAAACTGCTTTTGTTTCTGTTCTTTTCCTCTTGCTTTTCCTATTAATTTGTTTGGAGGACCACGAGGTTAATCACTATTTTCCATGCGATCAGTGAATTGCTTTCCAAATAAAGGAACAAAGTAAGGCCATCGATGATGAAATCGTTTGGGTGGAATTTTGACATTGACATCTGGGCATTTAACACGTAGGATTCAAAATACACTCTCATATCCCATTATATCCAGTTGGACCACTTTGTGTGCTGTGTGTGCACTGAAAAGAATCCTTTTATTTTGTCTTTCAGTTTGCCACGATCGAGACTATAGTGACCTCCGTCTCGGATGAGTTCCCAAAGTACTTACGGACGCACAAGGCACTGTTCACTCTTGGGTGCTGCATCTCCTTTTTCATCATGGGATTTCCTATGATCACTCAGGTAACAACGCTGCTGTTGAGCATCACTGTCTGTCCCCAGTCCCCCTCTGCTGGCCATTCTCTTTCTGTACAGTTGCAAAAGATTAAGCTGAGTTTTGCTGCCTATGCAGACGCGGAGTGAATCTGAAAGCCTTATTTATTTATTTACTTAAGTGCTGTGACTATGATATACTTGAAATGCTTTGCTATTCAAATCTTTCTGAGAACCAGACTTTTAAGATTTTCCCCAACCAAACAGCTCCAAAGTTATCATGTAAATTAGATATCCGTTTAAGAAAATAGAAGGTTGTGTGTCATATAAACATGCCCACCAGTTTTGGGTGCCTTCCTTCCCAGTTAGATACATCCTGATAATCTCAGCAAACTGTGGAGTTGAGAATGAAATTCTCATCTCCTGTTGATAGTCTTCAGTGTCTGTTGTCCACTAATTCCTCTGGCATCATAAACTCTCAGCAATTTCAAGAGGAGGTGCACAAAATCTATCTCACTATTTTATTCGTCCTTTCCCCCTCTTTTTCCTCCCCCTCATCTTATCACCTACCAGCCCAGCTTTGCTGTTCCAAAGCCTAGGTTGGATTCAGTCCTTCCTTTGTTTGAATTATGCTGCTTAACCTCTGTCGTGAAGACAGGGCATTATATCCTTTCCAAAGAGGTGAACTGTACTCACTGTTACAGTATTCCTGGTTGCAACGGTGATCTTGCTTTTGACATAGTATTAAGTGGTTGGAGACATTGCTGGTGGAAGGTTTGGTCACAGTTCAGTCCGTAATTTGAAAGGACTGAAACCCCTGTCACCCCAAGCTGTGTTTGTTGCCAAGACTCAGGGGTACCCTCTGCTTTTTTTTCTTGTTGGATTTGCTATTCATTCAGCCAGAAGGAAGAAACTCGAGTGCAGCCGGACCCTGTGTCCAGTCAGTGTTTGGATGCTTATTTGGGATAGAGAGTCCTGGCTCCTGCTCTTGTCCATTTTGTCTACCTCAGTGTCAGGTGGAGCTGTGACACATAGAAGGACAGACACCAGTTATGCCACAAGTAATGGTTCTTTATATCCTTTTTTTTTTTTCCTTCTTCTTCTTTAGGGTGGAATGTATATGTTACAGCTTGTGGACACTTATGCAGCATCTTATTCTCTTGTTATCATTGCCATCTTTGAGCTTGTTGGAGTTTCCTATATATATGGTAAGAGAAAATATTGTTATTGGACAGCCTATGTCCAAGTACTATCTTAGTGTGTGGTAAAGTAGCTGGTAATGTGAAATTCTTAAAGAAAGGAGTAACTTTTTTTTCTCCTTTTTTTTTTAATCTAATGTAAAACCTCTGCATTCCCTTATTTTGAATGGAAGCATAATAGGACATTATTACTACAGAATTCTTTTACATACATGTATTCAAAAGACTTTCATATAGTCTAATATCCTTTTGTCACCGACAGCTTAATGCCAATACTTAGAGATGAGTATAAGAATAGACCCAACATTTAGTGACACTTCTCCAGGGGCTCTTTTGCACTACAACAGTTTGTAGGGGCAGAGACTTCCTGAGCCAGAAATGGTACCTTTTGCATTTAACAACCTATGAAGGATTTATTTCCCATGTACACACCCAGCCCATCTGTCCATAACACAGAATCAAGGATGTGCAGCTACTCAGACTGATTAATTAGGGCAGTTAATATTTTTTAAATAAACCCGAAACTACTTAAATCTGTACAATTTCTTGGTTGAAGGTAAATAGGGAGCAAATACTGACTCTGTTCCTCCTCTGAACACTGTGTGGCAGAAGCACTACAAACCTGCCGTCGTGGAACGACATTTTATTAAGCTTGTAAGCAAAACTGCTGTGGCTAGTGCCTGATTTGACCAACAAATTCAATCCCTTAAAACGCTAGCTTTTATGAAAAAGATGAAATAATACAGAAATAGTTATAGCACTGCTAGGGAAGGACTTGAACAGAGGAGAAAATGTAAGCAGGCTTGAAAAAGATCTACCGATTGCAAATGATTCTTTCCACGCTTTCTGTACCGACTGATTGTTAATCAACAGATGTTGGTAAAGCCTTTGATGGAAATTATTTCAAAGATTATTCCCTGGAATTAACCTTTTGCTAGACTCAAGAGCTTCCAGTCTTTTGACACGAAAAAGGCAAGACTTACTTCGCAATCATTATCTGCTTGGCTAAAGTATCATGGCTACACCTACTGCGTTCGAGCTACTTTTCTGAGGACTATTCACAGGAATACAGAGTGTGTCTTTGTGATTTCCCTGTTGTAAATACAAAGGAAGCTGCTGCTCTTGTTATATTCCTTCAAGCAGTGCTTAAAATTGGCATAATATATTTTCAAGCTCTGACAACTACTGTTTTACACTCCACTGACACCTTTCTCTGTATCCTTGTACTCTTCGTAGCAAGCAGGTTGGCACAATAATGGCAGGTGCTTTCATGATGAAATAAATCTGTCTTTAGTCCTTGTTACACGTTCTGCTTGCTGAGCTTGTTGAGATGTTTGAATTAAAAAGAGGCTCACGTGGTTATTTCCTTGCAATCACTTTTCAGTGGAGTCAGTGCTACCTAATCCAGTTCAAATTCTGATTTTTATTTCGCGTGCCTGGTATAGATGTTTATTCTCCAGTTGTTTGGATTATGATGCATGACTGGTAATGAATATCTTAGAGCTGTGGGTATTAATTTAATTATCAGCATAATTCCCGCTGCTGCATTTTGCAACGTGAAGCTAAACACAAAGATCCTCGTGCCTGGGAAAAACACCGTTGGAAAGTGAGAATGCCTGACCTGAACTTCCTTTATGCTCCTTCCAGATCTGATTTTTTGACATTTTGCTGTTGGGAAAGTTTGTTATCAGAGTGATTGGTAACTGCTTTAGAGTATTTGTAGGAAGTGTTGCTAATTTGGAACATTTCACCTGTAGCAGAATATTGAAGTAGTAGTCTGTCTAGATTTGCATTCTCCTTTTTAATGGCTTTTATATCTGCAGCACTTATGAATACATCATCCTACTTTAGAGAGTGGAAATTGAGATATAGAATATCGTGTGTCATTTATTTCCCAGAGTTATTCAGCAGGCCTGACTGATGAGAGAGGGAGACCAAATACACTGAGATTTAATCAGCGTTCTGTTAAGTAAAGCAGCCTTTGCATTTTTCTGTGGAACTTGCCATAACTATTTTCAGTCTCTCACTGGGAAAGAGATGAGTCCTGTGTAATCTCTGCATCTGTTTACGTGAATTTAACTCCTAAATGGCTAATATTTAAAAGAGCCTTAGACTCAGAATATCTACTGATGATTCCAAGAAAAAACTAATTAATTTTTTTTTTTTAAATGGGGTTTCAAACAAATCTTGCATGACTTTTGGAGGTGGAAGCCCCTGATAACTCTCCAGTTAGGTACAACTCCTTTGCAGCAGCAAGTGTGACTGGAGTAGAGACACTCAGATGAGCTTTAAACTTTGGGGAAAGATGCTTCAGCCCGTACCTTGTGCTGCTGCAACTAGTTTAAGACTAGTTTTGTTCCCACCACAGTGTGCCGCAGGACTGACCGCTGCGTGAGGTGTAGCTCTCTGCAGATGGTGCTCTGAGCTGTAATAAGCAAGTCAAGGAAACGTAGAGGCAAATAATTCAGTTGCAGCTAAGATCTCCTGTCAGGTCCAGAACACTGTGATCCTGGGGCTTACGGTGGGTCCAGGCGTACAAATATCTATTGGAAAATGGAGAAGCATGTGGTGGGTGCTGAGGTACGGAGATTCCAGGGGTCGTAAAAATTACCCATATTTTACAGAGGGGAAAGGAGACTTTCTGAAGAAGAGAATTTGCTGTAGTCAGTGGAAAAGAGAAAAAGAGATAAATTACAGTTGCAGGAAAATAATGTGACATCCAGGTCCCCTTGGGTTAGCTTTCTAAGCTTACATCCACTGTAGGCTGTACTTTTTCCCCCACCAAAATACATTGGTTCCTGCATTCCCATGGTATTAATTACCAAATTAATACTATTAATTTCTGGGTGTTTCTTCTCTATTTCTTATCAGAACACAGTTTTTTAGCTGTTCTTTGACATGCTGTCTGCCTGAACTGGCTTACTCTGTGCTCCCTCTCTGAGGGGAATCTTTAGGGCTGCCCCAGCACCATCTAGTCCTGCTGTTCTCTTAGAGGTGCACCAGAAGACCCTGACTATGGAGCCATTGCTATTTTTTACCTTCTTAATCCTTCGAACAAGTCAGGTGGATAAATTTCTCTTTGATGTCAACAGAAAGGCTTCAAAATTAGGTGGATCAAGCCTGGCAATTATTCCTTTTTATATTCAGCTGCAGTTATATGGGCAATAAGAACATAAGGCAGTTTATTACTTTTGTTCCAAGTGTTTCCTCCCTTACTCAAGGATTATTTGCCAATATTTAAGCTCCATCGCTCTCCCCATGTCATAAAAGTTAACCGAAATGCTGTAGGATGATGCTTTGCAGAATGCAAATGAGAGTGATGGCCATCTTTTGTAATTTGGGTCAATTTTGTCTAATAAAATGTTTGTGTGACAGGTGAGCTCAGCCTTGGACCCCAGACCTCCCACCTCTTATCATCATTAGAAAAGCTGGATCAACTTACAATTTTTATTACTTTCAGATAAATTACTAGTAGCTGTAGTGAACAGGGGCCGTTTGCCTAAAGAGCTGAAAAGCAGACTGATTTTTATTAACTCAGGTAACTTTATAGATGTAATCAATCCGATAATCCGAAGAATTAGCATGTCAGTTGATCTGTTTCTTCAAACACTGGCTATAATTAAATATTTACAGGTGCTCTGTCATAATTCTAAGCGTTGCTTACGTATCAAATGAAAAATAGCAAGAAAATCTGCAGTTGGTTTGTCGCACCTACTTGCATTCACATTTGCCGTTCGCAGGATTGCAGAGATTTTGTGAAGATATAGAAATGATGATTGGATTCCAGCCAAGCAAATTCTGGAGAGTCTGTTGGGCATTTGTGACCCCAACTATTTTAACAGTAAGTAAACCAATTTTTCAGCGTCTTCTCCGTAGAGTTTTGGCGGCGTTTCTTCGTCGCTCGTGTGTTTCTAAATGGTAGTTCGCCTTGGATATGTGGATAGACCCACACGTGTGTGCACGTGTGTTCTTGCATGTGCCTGTAGCAGATGAAGCAGTGTAAATAATATTTTGCATACATTTATGTAGGATAGATGGATGGATGTACCAATGGAGAGGGAGAGGAAATGACAGGATCCTCCTGGCCTCAGGCTGAGCCGGAGAAAAAAAATTTTATTGAGTCATAAACTTCTCAGAGCCATATGCTTTGGAAAGGCTTATGTGGAAATGTGGGTGGCAGAGTTTCAGTTGCAGAGATGGAGGTATTTTTGCAAAAGTCGATGTAGGTGTGTTCTTGATAATAAACACGAAGTCCTGCAGTTCCTCGGGGAAAAAAAAAAAGGGAAAAAGAAAAATAAAACGGGAAAAGTTCCTCGGGAAAAAAGAAAAGGGGGAAAAAGAAAAATAAAACGGGGAAAAAAAACCAAAAGGAA
>VWZK01019282.1:146527-312414 GCA_013396935.1 Baryphthengus martii | reverse complement strand
TTAAAAAAAAAAAAAAAAAAGAGAAAAGGAGTTTTGTTTGGGAACCCTCAGGCCGGTACGGAGGCAGGGGACGGGCTGTCGCCACTTCCCGCCCAGCTCGGCTGAGGGAGCGGAGTCCGCGGGGGGGAGCGGCCTCTCTCGGCAGCGCTGCTGTTCCCAGCGGCGCCGGCAGGGGGCGCTGTGTGACAGCGGCTGGCGCTGCCCGCCAGGCCCAGCCGGGCCCTCGGGGTTGAGCCGCGAAGGGGGGTCCCCCCTTTTTTGCCTCCCGCCTTTTTTGCCCCCTCCTCACGTTTTTTTTTTCTTCTTTCGCTGATTTCTGACCCCAAATCTGTCATAATACTTCAAATCTTGTTATCCATTCAATGTAAAAGTTGGCACATTGTCAGTTTTACCCCTGCTATGCGTGTTTTTTCAAGTCCGAGAGTCCAAGTATGACAATATATGTAACTTCCCAGCCATCTCTCTAACACAGCACTTTCTTTGCATTTCTGGATTTCTGAAAAGACTCAGGTTTTACAATATTAAGTGTGGTTGCAGCTGGTTGGGGTGAAGAAGCAAAATGGTGAGTCTGTAGTCCTCTGCAGTTGCTTCTTCCAGAGAAAGTTGTATTTTGACTTAGGTGGTGGGAATTTCTCATTTGTGCTGTTCTTTGGCGCAGCATAAACATTGGTAAATCTTTTCATTTCGAGGGGGGCGGGAAATAAGTCTCTGGATAAAGTCAGTAACTTTTTTTTTTTGGTATTGTTAATTCGGCAATGAGGGAATTTTTTTTCTGAAAAGTGGAAAAGGTTTAGTTTTTGATGACCGGAATGTTTTTATGAATGGACTGGTGAGTTTTGTTGACCTCAACAAAATCCTGAGTTGTGAAAAGAAGACACTTTCTATGGTGAGAACAATTTCTCCAGCAGGCATAATGAAGATATTCTACTTTTCTGCACAGATTTTCTTTACCGATTGCCTTCACTAAAGTGTAATATTTCTGTGCACAAACCCCAGGTAGATCTGTCTTACTTATCTAGTGGTGACTGTTGTCTGTCATAGTGCATAGGTATAGTTTGCAAATTCCTCTTGAAAAGTTTGAAGATGTAGCCCAATTGAGTCTATAGCATTAGGATAACATAAATGGCATATTTTTTTTTCTCCCATGAGTCCCCTGTTAAAAATGAAAATGTGTGCATGTGTGTTTTCCATCCTTTTTTTTTTTCACTTCCAATGCCTTTTTTCATGACGCTATTAGACCTGTTGTTACACTTCTGAAGAGAACCGTAAAGCTTTTCTACAAATTTCTCGGTTCCTCTAGTGATCAGACTCTCAGTTGTAGCTACTGCCAATAATCACAACCAGGGAATAGGAAATTTTGTTGTCTCTTAAGCAAAGTAAATTTGGAAAGTGAACGAGGTCAGTTCAAACTTGCATGTGCTGTCGTTCCCTCTAAATGTAATATTTAGTAAACTGGTGAGAAATAAATTGACGCTGATCAGTCGTAATTCAGTTTTTTATGCAACGGAGACAGACATAGCAAACCCAAGCAAATATCTTCTTTTCTTTTATTGTCTTTGTAAAGCTAATATTGGATACATTTGGATAGTCTAAGATTAGGCTTCCAAATACGCCACATCTCTGGAAATCAACCTGATCATTTTTATATGGGCCTTCACCTACTTATACTGCTGTAAATCTTCTGTGAGCAATTATCGGAAGCAGAGGCATTTCCCAAAAGTTACTGAATTATGCACAAAAGTAAGCAGATGGATTGCTATTCATCCAGTAAGTGAAAAGCAGTAACTTAGCGTAATCACATTAGGTAAAACTGCCAATAGACCTTGTAATAAAGCATGTTACTCCAGGGGCAAGAGTCTAATTTTCAATTTTTCTGGCATAAATACAGTGACTTTTGTGGAATTTTGCGAAATTTCCATGGAACTCATTAGATTCAGGCTCTGACCGGTTTATGACAGCTTGTGAGAGTGCCCTGCCTTGGGCCTATGTCCTTTTATCTGTGTTCCATATATCCCAGCTCCGTGGGTGGATACCTACCGCTTGTCGCGTAGGGGGCTCGTTGTGCTTATTCAAACACCCCTGTTTTCTTTCCTTGTTTCCAGTTTATTCTTTGCTTCAGTTTTTACCAATGGGAACCAATGACGTACGGAGCTTACCACTATCCAGGCTGGTCCATGGTGCTTGGGTGGCTGATGCTGGCCTGCTCGGTTATCTGGATCCCGGTTATGTTTGTGATAAAAATGCATCTAGCCCCAGGCAAATTTATCGAGGTAATTCTTCTGTCTTTTTGCTGCCTAAAAATATGGACGCAGGAGACAGTCTGCTTTATTTTCCATTGATTTTTGTGATATTGAATGTCTGATAGCGCTAAGATTACGTTCTGGTAAGCTAGTTATTGTGTTGCAAAGAGATGCTCAGTTGATTTAAAATGCAGACCTTCTATTCCCCATTCCTCAACAAAATGCTCCTAAATGGTTAAGCCATGGCTTTCATGAGAACTAGCAGTTGTTACAAATTTCTTGGACCCCCAGTATGGTGCTCCTGAGAGAAAGCTTTTCTGGCTTCGTTGGCCTTTTTGCCAAAGCAGCGTGTGGACGCAGGAAGCGTCATCTTGCCGGCGTGTGTCACGTCACGGCGAGCCCAGCAGTCAGAGGTAGGAGACGTCAATCAGGAGTCGCCTGTTTGCAGAGTGGGAGGTGATCGGGTACCTGAGTCATCTGGCATGTGCTCTAGAAGGTTCTGCTGCTTGATCAGGTTCAGGAATAAGACATGAAAAGCCCTCATGCTCTACAGCTCAAACTACTCGTTTTGAAACTTAGCTGGCAATCTTTTCCCCCCTCCTCTTCTTCATCTCTTTTATTTTTTCTTGAATAAGCTGATCCTCTCTGGCACCTGGGCTTAAAAAAAATCCCAGGTGTCACTTTATTTTTATGCTGCTTTGGCTTATTTTGCAAATCAGATTCCTACCGCTTCCCACCCCAGCACTCCAGACACATGGCAATCCCCTTCTGCTCCCCGTGTTTCTGCCCTGGCCCTGCTTCTCACCCCAGCTGCCACCACCACCACTCTCCAGCTGTTCCCATCCCACTGGCTCCTCGCAAGGCGTGGTACAGCAATGTCTTTCTCATGTCACCCTTTCATCCCTTCGCTGCCTTCACCTCGTCTTCGGAAGAAGTTTGGTGCTCTTATTTTTGGCCTCTGAGGGTTTCTCAGCTCTGCCCTCCCATCTCTGCACGCGGCTTGTGCGGCTCCCTCCTCGGGATAAGGAACAGACACTTGCCTCCCATTTTCGTAGCCGCTTTTGCAATTCGGCTCTCCTGCAAAACCCATCGGGGCTGTTGTACGCCTCAAAAGTGAAAAGGAGAGAAAATGTACTAAAATAGAATAATCTTTTTGGTCTCTCAATATGTCACACTACACCCGCCTAAGGGAAAAGACCGTACTTTTCTGCTTCACACGGAGCAAAGGAATTTGACATCAAGTGGTGGGACAGAGTAGGGAGAGCATCCAAGTGCAGGGTTGGCAACGAGGCCACTTGTCTAAAGGGCCATTTGGCCCTTGTGTAGCACACGTTGGCATGCACAGGCCAGGAGACAACTGCTCCTCCTGGAAACAAACTAATGTGAAGTTAGACTTCTTTGTTCATCGTCTCCTAAGTTTCTCTCCTTGAGACAAACTGTTCTGCATCGAGTCTTCTAACTTCTGTGGGTGGTATGACATATATATTGCTGCAAAAATAGGGTGCTCTCCTTACTGTCCCTCCAATAGTGCACCCAAAGAAACATCAAAAAGTTGGATCTGTTTTGTGGGTTTATTTTGCTGAAGCTATTCCAACTGTAGCCCGGTATTTCCCAAATACCAAGTCTGCTGCATAAAATTATTATGGTTGATTGGGGAGGTAAGAGTTGCAAACTGGTAATTAAGCAGAGATTAAAATAACTGATATAGAGGTCTGATTCACTTTATTAGGTAATAAACATATAATTGTTCCCTCTTAAGTCATCAGAAATATGTTTTCTTTCCTTTTTGTCTGTAAATGCACCGATCAAATTATATATTCAATAAAGAAATCAGCGGAAAGATTAGAAGATTTTTGTTGCTTACCAGGTTAACGTTCTCCTCTTCCTTTTCTTTTCCTGCAGATAGAAATGAAACATTTTTGTCATCTCAAAATTAAAATCTTTGTTCATTCATAGCAATGTACTTCTTTCTGGTCATTTGTATACTTTTGGGAAATATGCTAAACAGAAATCCAATTATTTTAATGCAGTTACCCACTGCTTAGACCATTGGGCTAAGTAATTGTGCACATGTCCTTCAGAAAGTGAGCTTCGCAATCTGTAGCAGTGGTTCTGGGCAGCCTTTGTATGGTGTGGGGGGAATGTCTAATTAAAATCTGGGCACTTCATCCTCTATTAATCTTGCAAACTTTGTGCAGAACAAACACTGAGCAGCGGAGTATTGCAGGGCCCTCATCAATAATCTTAAATGAGCCTGCTCTCCTTCCCTCTGCATTGTAATTCTGCTCCGTAACTTCAAATGAGACTCTCTTTTTCTCTCCCCTACATTGCAGCGTCTCAAGCTGGTGTGCTCTCCACAGCCCGACTGGGGTCCGTTTTTGGCCAAGCACCGCGGTGAACGTTACATGAATATGGTTGATCCGCTGGGAACCTCTTCCCTGGGACTTAAACTGCCAGTGAAGGATATGGAACTGGGGACCCAATGCTAATAATGATTACATTGGTAGCAATAACATTGTCAGCCTTTTCTGATATACTTTTTTTTTTTATTTGTTTTGTTTCCCCACTCCTTTTCTTTTCTGCAGTGTCTGAAAGTGGTTGTTTAGGAGAGTAGGATTTACTGTTGCATGCCGTAGGGAAAACCTAACTAGACCACTTCCAGGTGTAGGTGATGCCCATGACATGTTCTGTACCCGGTGAAACAGCAAAAGCATATCGTGCAACAGGTGACATACCAGGTTTTGTCAGGTGATGTAGGAATAAGAAAAAAAAAAAAAAAAGAAAAAATCTTTTAAGGAAATTATGTTCAGAATTTGAGTGGTTTCCACACGAGCATCCTTGTAACAGGCAGCTATGATGTGACTTGGATTTTGTTACCAGTGTGATCAAAGTGAATTTCAGCCCTCAGATGAGGTGGTGATGAGCAAAGAAGGGGATCTCCCGTGGTCCTGGTATAAATCCAGCATAAGGCTTTTGCAGTTATCGGGGTTGCTTTTTCTACGCTGACAGCAGACTGTGACTCGTTGTGTCTCTGCACTTCTTTCATGATTTATACTAACTTTGAGGATTTCTTATTTAAACAAGTGGAGACCCTTTAAACAGCACCACCAGGCAGCAATATATGGAATCAGAACAGAAACAAACCAATCCATTTGATTTTTCCAAGTAGAAAAATAAAAGCAAAATTTCAAGAACTAATCATTTGAGAGTGGGCCTAAACTGCATTTGAGTCTAGAAGTGGTTTGGAAATGGTACCAGACTGAGGTGCATGGGCATCACTGTTTAAAGTACTGTCATACGTTTCTTTTGATAATTTGGTATCTGTCATTTCAATTAAAAATGCCTCAGTTTTACCAAGGATCTGAAACCTTACTCCACACGAAGTGCAACTGTGGTTTTGCTCACTTCGAGACTCTGAACATAGTTTTCCTTGTTTCTCTGCTTTAGTTTACAGTATCTCCTCAAGAAGCCATCATATAATTTGTGCCTAACTTTGTATCCCCACGGTGGTAAGTGTAGTCTAGTTACCACCCGACAGCAGTTATTAGAAGTTAGATGTGCTGTTAACTTTGTGACTCCCTCTTCATTCTCCTGTAAACATCTTTATATAACCTTTAGATGATGTATTCTTCTCTTTCAACCAATGGGGGAACAGCAGAACCCCACTTGTCTATATATTATATATATAGCACGTAAATTCTTCAAAGCCGTATTACTCTCTGAAGTGTACATAGTATTTTTTTCTTCTTTTTTTTCCTGTTCATTTAAAACATTTTCATTAAATAGGAAAAAAAACAAAAACAAACCAAAAACCCGACAAACCCCACAACAATTACCCACTGCAGTCGTCCATACGGATACAACATTAGATGAACCAAACGCGAGGGTTGGGGGGAGAGGACAATTTAGTGTAACATTGCATAGAGTAACCATCACTTTTTAGAAATCAGATATAAGCGGTGATATGAATGCTAGACTTAAATAGTTTTGTTACCTTTGGGCAGAGTAAAAAGAAAGCTTTTTAAGAGTACATTTATTTACCTGAATAGAAAATTAGCCCACTTTATTGTAAATGCACTAGAACGAGGGAGAAAAATATATCTTCGATAATTGGCAAAACTGTAACCTTTACTATCTTGTTATATCCTATACATACATATATGATATTTTTTAACGGTGATCAGTGTTCATGTAGTGCGTACTAGTGATGTTTTATGTCCCTATAAATATCTTATCAATCAGTGTAGAGATGGTGAGCTTAGAGTAGTTTAGCCTGTTTTTTCCCTCCCCACACACACTACTGTAGTAGCCAGTAAATGTTCTTTCCTTTCAGGGGACTGTTTCTATCCCGTTCTTTTGTCTGTCTGTCTTCATATTACAGGGTCTCAGGTAAATCTTCAGTTAATGTGTGTCTGTAGATGAGTAGATGTGTTGTTTCATCCCGTCGAAGAAAACAAAACGAAAACTAAACCTTAACGTTAACACTTCCACAAATTGTTAACTTATTTTCTCTCTCTGTGTGTGTGTATATATATATGTATATTAAATATATTAATCATTTTGCTGAACTTCCTCTTCCACGGGGCAATTAGTGTTGCCAGTTCTAGGCACTGCTGGAGACTTTTAATCCTCATGCAGGACAAGCGAAGCACCATCAGGGGTTGTCACTGAGCGAGGCAAGGGCAGGTTTTGCAACGTTTTGTGCTGGCCCCTGAATCTCCGCGGGCTCTGTCGGTCCCCGTCTCGCTCGGCAGCAAGATGGGACCTTTCTGTGAGCTTCTCTGCCTTAAAGCCGTGCCCCCCTGTTTCAGCTTCGCCTGTTTTTTTAATAAGGGGTTTGCTATTCCTGCTTTGGGCTTTTATTTTCCTGGCAGAGGCAGGTTTAAGAAGCCACGCTCTGTTTGTAACGAAGGTGCGTAAAGATAAACTGGAAATTAGGCCCCAATGTCTACGTAGGGCTGAGGGCTCTTCTCTGGGTAGAAGAAAGGAACCTAAGTCAGCATCGCTAGGGGGAAGTAGCTGTTTTTGTCAGGATAAACAGCTTTAGGCCTCTCTTTACCAGTATTGCATAGCATCTCGGTTTGGTCTTTGGAGTCCAGGCCAACTTCTCTTTACTACTACTGTGATTAAAGAAAATAAAAAAAATCATAGATTTGTTCCTCTTTTCAAAAGAAAAAAAAAAAAAAGAAACACTCAAATCGCTTAACAGTTCTGAATCCTTTCACTTACTAACTTGTCTCAGGACATGCATTGGAACTGGGATTAACTAATTGCAATAAAATTACCTCAGTGTAAGGATGTCAGTTACTGTCTACCTTAAGTATGAAAGAGATGTCATTTGAAGGAATACTGCTAAATGAGGATCTTTCCTTTGGCTTGGATTACCAAACCAGAATGCGTATGAAAAATTGAATTGCTTTCCATGATTTATGTAATTAATCTGCTTGCTTTTAATTTCGATGTTGTTCCTGTGCCTGCTAAATCATTAGCACAGGATTAGGCTTGACTTTGAAAACAGATGATAGTCATTTTGTTCTAGCTGATATTTGTCTTTAGCTTTGACCTCCATTACTAGGCTTGGAAAAACATTTAGAGAGGGGGGAGATATGCATAAAAAACATCACAGACGATGTGAAGTTTTCACTGTGTGTTCAAGCAGATTAGTCTTGGGGTTTTTTTTACTTCGCATTAGAGTTCTTTCAAAGTCTTTTACTGGCCAAATCTGAATGTTGAGATTAAATTAACCAGCAGTGTCTTCTTCAAATGAGAAGTAACCTTGAAGTTTGGGAATGCACTTCATTTACCATGTTCTAGGAAAAGTTTGCATGTACTTTGATAATTTTCTAAAAATAAATTTAGTAACTAATTAAATACCAGTAAAGATCTTTAACAGAAAAAAAAAAAGGAGGGGAAAAAGCCATATTAGTAAAAATGTGATGTACGTACTTGCAGATCTATCTATCTCGTGAGTAAAAAATGTTCAAATTTGGTGAAATTACTTATGTTGCATATTTTATTCTTTGAAATAGAACTGAATTTCTGGATAAGCTGAAATGCATTACTGTATGCATTAAAGATTATACCTAATGCAAATGCTTGCCATCTTCAAATTCTTTGGGGGTCTTCCTAGTGTTTTTAATATGCAATGTTCAAAACCTGCGTTTCAGCTAGACATGGCAGCACTTTGTTTCCAAAAGAAGGGTTTAACAAAATGACCTTTAATTGAGAAAGACTTGAATTGTCTTTATATGATGTTTCAATTGAGTCAAAGTAGTCTTTTGATTAGGTTCTGCTCCACTGACCACATTAGATGTGCCTCAGCACCGAAGATCATTGCTTCCGATACACTGCGTGGCTGTCTCTTACCATGAAATTCCAACGCCTGATTTATTTTAGCTACCTTTGGGTTTTTTTTGGATATATGTACAGTTGTATGGATAATATGATTTCTTGTTGCCTGTGTTGAAGCGATTGCTTGTTTATGGCAGACCTTGGTTTCCTATTGGTTTTGTGTTCTGCAGCTCCACTTCTTTTTGCAATCAAAGAAAGACTTGTAGGTGTTGGGGGGTTGCAGGCGGCCGAGCTTCGGCGACTGGCGTCCCAGAAAGCTTCTCTGGTTTGCTAGTAATGTTGTTGTAAGAGACACCTGTTTCTTAGCTTGTAGTTAAATGGTGTGCACACACGAGATTTGTAAACTGGTCAGAGCTTGATATTCCCGAGGGACTCAGGTTGATGACTCGAGGGGGGGAGGGGAGGGGCGTTTGGGGTTTCTGCCTTTGTCACCCTCAGGCAGCCTATCGCCAAAGAGAGAAGGTTTTCCTGATGGGTTTAAAAGAATGTGAGAACCAGGCTGGACCTTATTGCTTGCAATATTATTATTTGCCCATAATGTTTAAATGCATCTTCAGGTAACCATTTGCCTTATAGCTCTCTTCCATTGTTAGGAAAATTACTGATTGACTAAAACCTGTTGTTATTTGTCATTTCTATTATGTAGTATTACCTTGTAAGGTAGATGCTTAGCTGGTATAAATTGTCACAGCTTTGTTCAGAGCTGTGACAATTTACACCAGCTGAGAATTTGCGCCCTGTGTCCTATGGCACTTTATTACGGACCCATCGCTGATGGGTTAAATCTTAATTACTTGCGTAATGTCATATATAAATATATATATATATTTACAGGCATTCTATGGGGTACTGCTGCCTATGGATAAAGATTTGTACCCTAACCAGATCATTATAATTTTTTTCATTAGCTATACGTGGAGAAGATATATTATGTTACAAAGGATGCATCATATATATTTCACGTAGTGCATATTATAATGCTGTGTGTTATTAATTTCAGAAATCATTATTCTTGAGGCCCTACCTCAGATTTTGTATTTATGTGTACAAATGCAATTTATTGTATTATATATTTGCCTATTATATTTGGATGTGATAAATTAAAATGATACGATAATGTATGAGCTCTACAGATTCTAAATAAATGTCCAGTGTTTAAAACAGTAAATACGTCAACATTTTTCTGGTGAATGAAATGTCTCTCTTCCCACCGCCTGCTTCCCCACCCCAATACACACCACGCACATAATTCTTACTTAACACACAGCCTTAAGGTATCTGCAGAATTGATCCGTTTGATTGTTAGAAACCTTGAGCAGCAACTGGCAACAGCCCTCTTGGGAAATGGAGGTATTGCACAGTTGCAGAAACAAGTATCAATTAAGTGCTTGGATTCTTAACTGTTTGAGTGCTCTGTAGCTTGTGGAATAATTGATTGCTTATCAGAGGACCAGTTTGATTTGTTTAAATCCCTCTTACCCTATCAACTCAATCATCCCAAAGGTCGTCGAACTGTTAAAAACAATAGAGGTTCATATCAGCCCGAGTTGCGAATGAGAGATGTAAGGGAAGAGAAAGTGAAGGAGGAAGGTGTAAGGACGCTGTCCCCGCTGCCGTTGTACCTTTTGGGTCAAGCTGGCTTCCTGTGCTATGCCGAGGGCACTGTGGTGAGCAGGTTCTTCCCTTGTCAGCAGCCCGCTATGGAAAATATAGCGATCCAACCTGTTTGACTGTTGGCAGGCAAGAGCTTTTGACAAGCTTTCCCCAAGTCCAATAGCTAAAGTACAATATCTGACCACGACTGGCATCAAAAGCGTGACAGAAGAGACGCTAGTGTGGTGCCAAAAGTGCGACAGCGATTCCAGGTGAGGGCCTGATCGTGATGACAGATCAATAGCTTTGTGGTAGGACTGTTTCAGCAGTTATAGTTTTCAGTTTCCCCCCCCCAAGAAAAGTTCTTTGTTCTGTCCGTCTGTAAACTTGCATTTCTCTGAGATGTGTTCGTGCAGATGAAGGGGATGGCAGGACCTATGGATGGGAGACTACAGTAAGTCTTTGCACGTACAAGGCAGATTTCAGCTTGGAGAAGTCTGAAATTACCAGCGAGCATCCTAAGAGTCCTGAAAGGCAGGTAGGTGTCATTAGTCCCCTTTTCAGGAGGAAAAACGGAGGCACGTGGAATTTGTCAGATCTCCAGAGTCAACCAGCGTGAGTCAATGACATAACACCGCTTTGATTTTTGGAGTAAGACATCGCCTTTTGCTGTCACCTTTAGGCACTAGTGCTTTAAATCCTTAAACTTATGGGAACAGATAAAAATCTATGTCTTTTTAACTTGGTTGTATGGATCCACCCCGGCCAGGCTTTAAACCAATGTATATTACTTAAATGACAAGGCAAGAGCCGTGCTCTGTTGCAGTGCTAGCAGATGTGTTTAGTTTGCAATAACTTTACTCTTTCAGGTACTGAAATTCCTATGGTCAGGCTGTAGACCAAAGGGCACATCTTATAGCAACCCACGAGATTAATCAGTTTTAGAACATACTATAGATTGCAGCTTTCAAATGCTAGCTAACCATGCATCTGGGAATGAGGGGGAAAAAAACCAAAGGGCAGTAGGTGTTGTTCCATGACTGAACACAGAACTAGCAAACGATTCCTCTTCGTTAAGGCCTCATTCTGGTGCATTTATTTTTGTAATTATCAACTTTAACGTGGATACTTCTAGCCTGTTGGACTTATTGTCTAGTCCTTTTCAATGATCTATGGGCTGGTAGGTCAGCTGTGACCTGAAGTATTCCTCCCTCTCTTTACAGCTCCTCTTTTTCTCAGTATTCAGGTGCAAGTGCTGTTGTCAATTCTTGCTCTCTACCGGCTGCAGAGGAAAGTTTGTCCGGATGGATGACCAGCATCCCTCTGGAGTCAGGCTTTCCAGCGATCCAAGTCTTAGCTGTGAACTGAGATTTTCTATCTCATGAGCTACCAGGTGGGTTTGGTGGTGGTTTGGTTTTTTTTTAAAGTGTTAAGCCCTGTTGTTTTCCAGTGTTTGCCGTTCAGCTGGCAACTGAGTCCGCACATTCCGCTAAGCTTAAAGTCATACTTAGCACTTTTAATTGCCTTTCATCCAAGGAATGTAAACAACCTTACAACTGCTCTGAGAGATACTGGGCTTAGTCAAAAATACTGCGTCCAACTACAAAATGCCACAAGCTTTGTGGCTGGCGGGACTAACAGTTTAACACCACCCAGTTAGCAACATCACAATAATTTAGGTCAAAATCAAGACGCTTTCAACGTCCAACTGAGAGTGCAAGAACAATCTTTCACAGCAATATTATCTGAGTCGAAATCCATCTAGCTTGCCCGGACTGACACTTCACTGTTGCAAAAGTGCCATCAGGGATTTTTGATTGTGTGGTGGTTTTGTTTGTTTTTTTTTCTTTTAATTGGTAAGAATGCTCAAGAACACAGTTTTAATTCTATTTATACTTCCAACAAGATCATATCAGAACAGTAGATTTGTTGGCGATAAAGGAAGATGATTTGTTGCCGTTAGAGGAGGTGTAAGAATAGCGTTGGCTGCGAGGATGTGATTTTTTTTTTTAAAAAATTTATTTTTTGACCATCCGTTTGTCCTATTCTTTTCCAGCACGAACAGTTGAAAATGCTTTTGAGATTACTAATGCTCTCCCAGTGCGTGAGCATTTGGGCACTGAGCTGCACTATAGGAGGACCCATGTTTGTGGGACCAGCTCTCTTCAGAGCACTTCCTACCAAGCTGCTTGTATTATTTTTTGCAGTACTTGTGGCCTCTTTGGATGTTTCTCAGCAGCAGCAGAACGGGTCAGGGATGATTTGGGGATGATCTTTGTCCAAGATGTGTTTGAATCTGTGCTTTAAAGCCGGTACCTTAGTGCAAATTTTTGTAGTACCCACTGTAATTTTTTTAAATAGCATCTAATCCAGATTTAAATTAAACTAATACCAGGTCTATTTAAGAATCTATCCGTGGCCAGTTTAAATTGTATATCCACTAAAGACTCTGCACCAACTGGAAAATGGAAATCTTGAGTTGAATTAGATTCGGTTTTGTGTGTAGATAGACCCTGGTTTTACTCTTAGATAAGCACAAACATAGCTAAGCTAACATGACTTGCATGTGTAGACCTATTTCACAGACAGAAATATCTTCTTACATCAGAGAGTAAATACTATGCAGAAAAATGATATTATCAGGATTGGATGGAAGGGTGTGTCTTCACCTGCTGATGTACCACTGCTCCTGTTGCTATGGATATATAGCTATGTATACCATGTTATATAATCCTCCCTGTGCCCTGTAGGTTAGAGTGGTGCTGATAACAGGGCATCCTAAACAAAAGCAAGACGATACAAAGTTATATTGGAGTAAAAGCTTATTTTGATACCCCGGAGATAAATTGCTGAGATGCTTTTGGAATGACCACCCCAGAGATCTCCTCAAGTGCATTGCATCACCTTGCTTGCAGCCAGGAACAGCTGTTTTCAGAGGTCTTACTGAGTAAGTAATTAGGCAGTCAAGTTACCCTCTTTGCTCTTGCTAATGTAAAGGTGTGTGAATGCAACTCCTCCTAAGATGGGCACGAGTTTTTAGGTGTCATCGCAACTTTATCCAAGTGTGCAGCTTAGTATTTTACGTTTAAGATGGATGGAATTTGCGCGGTGCAGAACCAAACCCCAACGTGCTGAGGGGAGGCAGCAGAGAGGAGGATCCTCCGGCTTTACAGCTGAAACGGCTTGATGTGAACGGTGGCAAAGCCGGATCAGCTGGAAATCTGACTCTGCTCCTGTTCGCTGGCTGGGCGCTTGATCTGGGGTCAAATTTAAATCAGGTGTTCTAGGGGGGAGTCATTGCATGTAACCGATGCAGGTGGTGGTCTGTTTCTTGCCAAGGATCAAGCCAAATTAAAGGCTGGAAGGCAGAAGCATTTTAAGGCAGGTTTTTAAAAGAGCCATCAGAGCCGATTCTTAGATGACTCACAAGTATCTTTAAATACTTCACCTCCCTTTTACACATTAGAGGCACGAAAGAGAGAGCAGCTAAGTGACTTCAGCAAGGACATGTAAGAAGCCCGAGGAACGGTACAGATTTCTGTATTACATCTCAGAACTTCTTTTTGTTTATTCATACCAGGCATAAATTATTACTAAGACTAAATAGTTAATAAGGGTTGATTCTTACTATTTTTATGCCGAGAACGAGGAGAAGGAGGCGGCGGCGAGGGTGCGGTGCCGCATCTCGCACCCACCCAGGGCTGCCCGGGACCCGCCGCCTTCATCGCGGCGGCGACCTTCGCCCGCGGGGAATTCACCTTTCGGGGTGGAGAAAGGGTCGGGCCCGCTCTGCCGGTCTCCGCTCCTTGCCTGAACCTTTTAGAGAGCGGAGAAGAGGGGGCGCCAGGGGGGCTTCCCTTTCGCAGGGGACCGCTTCCCGCTCCGCGGCGTGTCTGCGGCTGCGGCCGGGCGGCGGCNCGGGTGCCGTGGAGTAGGCGAGGGAAAGTTTTTCCGAAAGCGGAATGCACTCCGTAGAGACGGGGTGCGAGCGGAGCGGGATGGCTGTGCCGGGGTCCGGCCGAGCGGTGCGCGGTGCCGCCCGCGGTGAACGGCTGGGGGAAGCCGCGTTATAGCGGGAGAGTCTGCGAGCGCGTTATTCCTGCCGGTGCTGTGCCCGCTATCTTGTTCATACGGCGTTGCCCGGCCGATGTACCGTTTCTTATTCCATGCGGAGGCTTTGTTCTCTTTTCCCCTTGCCCCGCTCTCCTTCGGTTGGAGCTCACGAGGGGGACCTTTCTCGATGGTGCTTGTGGCTATTCTTAAGGAAATTACCTGGCACAAGTGTCAGAAGTGGGACGGAATCCGTGTTTTAAAATTATAATTATTCGTATGGTAATGGTTGCCTCATCAAAATCTACAGACCTTGCGAGGTGTGACATAAAAAGAGTTGGAAGGAAATACCGAGTGTGCCTTTTTTGTAGTGATGTTCACCCCGGTAGTGCAGACACAGACATTTGAAACGATCACAAGGACCCAAAACTCCACTACTTGCAATTGCGAAGCCACTCGGAAAGTTCTTTGTGTGCAACAATTGCTGCTGAAGCTGTGAGCGGAGAGAGCAAAATGCTTCTCCCAGAGCCTACTCATTACCGTTTGAAAGATTGCACATGGCTGTGTGGAAATGACTTGGTTGTGTCCAATGTGCTTTTACTTAAAGTTTTTCCCTCCCCAAATGGCACGTTAGACGCGTCGAGGAAATTATAAATGCGCTGCATACGTTGCATGGCTGCACGTTAGCTACATGGAGTGTGACATGATAGCTGGTGCTCGGGTGGAGGTGATAAAGGCGGAAGCGGAGAATACAAGCTGTCAGAGATATAAGGCAGAATTAATTTCTTTTAGGGATGTCCTGGTGACATCATTCATAATTATATGGCTTAATCCTGTAATCTACTCTAGTGCCGTCAGTTCGCATTGGGCCAAATCCACCAAGTCCTGAGATGATTTTTAATTCCACCCACCTGACTGAATCATTTGGAGTTTTGCTTGTGTAAGCCACTGATTTAAGGGGAATGGCCCAGTTACTTTAAATAGGAATTGAAGGGAATATCCATCAGGATCGGGCCCAAGCGTTGCAGAGTTCTCCAGTGAGATCAAACGGATTAATGGTTAATTTTTACTTCAGAAAGCAACGATATTTTCAGCTGCTTGTTCCACTGAAGAGAGGCAGCATAAAATACTTGCTGCAAGTGCAGTTGATATGCCTGTGGTATCTTTCTGATAGACTGTGGGAGACCACAGGGGAAAAGGAATCTTGGTTATCATACTGAAGCTGCTGATTTGTTGTTTATTAATTATTAACTAGGCTTTTGAGTGCCTGCCGCAGTTTGAAGAGCCAGCGCAGGAAAATGACTGGATATTTAAAGCAGTGTAGGCTCTTGCTAAATAGTTGCTGTGACATTAGAAATAGTCTCTGATTTTGAAAGCGTTTTCAAAGCTGGAAGGGGGCACCCTGAAGTTGTCACACAAGATCCTTCGCTGGCATAAATCGAAGCCTGTGGAGCTACAGTGATCTATACTTGTTGAGCCTTGGGTATTCAGGCTGGAATAAACAGCTTTAATAGAGCAGTGGAGCCACTGTGATTTATGGGAGTGCCTCTGCTTGTTAGATGTGGTTCCTGCCCTCACCCTGTTGATGTCTGTGGCACAGCTTTCACTGACTTTAATGGGGTCAAGATCTGTCTTACTGGACATAGTTTGTCCTTTCCTTTGAGCAAGCTGTAGTCCCTACTCAACCTTCCTTCGTATTAGTAAGCGTCTGCTGATCCGAATAGATTGAATCGCTTTCAGGGACAGCAGACGCTAGGTTTTGTGATAGATAAGTTCACACAGTTTACAGCGTGCTGCTTTCCTTCTGCATGAAAACCTTAGAAGAAATAAGCGCTTCTGGTTTTCTTCTGAAACAATCGTTGCTTTTATGTGGTTTTTTGTTTGTTTGTTTGTTTTGGATTTTTTTTCCCCCAGAAAGGCTGTTCCCTGTATTTATGTATATGTTTGTGTCTGGAGTTTGTAGGTTGCAGCCCGTGCACTGGAAGAGTTACAGCAGGTTGGGAATCAATAGATTGCTAAGTTCTCCCCTGTTGATAAGGGGCTGGCAAATGTTGACTGTAGCAGGATGGGTATGTTTCATCAGTAGCATCTTGGCTGTGTCTGGGCAGTTTGGGACCAAAAGAGCTGGCTGGCTGTGTTTTTGCTGCCTGTGTTTCTTCCAGAAGCGGAAGGTGTTCTTGGTCTGTCCGCATGCACAGCATCAGTTGTGGTCGTTCAGTGCCTGAGCGTCTTGGGTGGGTGAAATCAAAGATAGTACTAAAAGCCTGATGATGTTGCTGATTATCTGGGAAGTTTTTACTTTTGGAGAAGTTTATCTGGGTTCATATTCTGTAATCAACCTTCTATAAAGATAAAATTATCTCCATATCCTTATGAAACCACTGGTATGTACTCACTTGGATATGTCAGCACTTTTGGAACTTCAGTTCTGTCAAATGCCTTTAGATCTTAGTTTTCCTTGTAGAGTAAGGTTACTAGAGACCCCCTAAAGCTGTCATTTCAATGTTTTACTACTCTGCCCCTTGTGCAGTAGTATCCTGTGCATTAGCACAATGCATTAGTCCAGCAAGTTTTAATCCCTGAGTAAAGGGAAAGGAGAAAGTGCTGTGGTACAGATGATTTATGAGTGGAATACGTAACTTGTTGTTCATTCCGTACACCTCAGTAATTTCTTAGAGCCTTTTAAAGAATCAAACTAGAATATTTGCTGCTTAACTGGTCCAGAAGCACAGTCCTGGAATAACAAATGAATCAATTTAGACCTGAGCGTGAAGTCCACTCAGTGGAAATCAATCTAGATGTGCTTTAGAGGTAACGTCCTTGCTCCACAGAAGTCAGTGGGACTTTTACCATTGGTTTGAGCTGTGTCAGGATTTAATTCTTGGAGCCTGTTTCCATTACTAATGATGTTAGTGGAAAATTTCATTAGGTGAGTGCTTGGATCCCACATAAGGTATTTGATGTAGATCTTGGTTACAGATCTCATGCCGTGCTTAGTGCTGTATTGAGAGGGAGATACTGTGGTCAGGCTGACCTCTCCCCATACCTAGAAAAGGAGGTATGTTTAATGAACTAGATGTGCCATCAACATTGAGCTGCCCTGAGCTTTTTGAGCATAGGAACTTCTTGAGCGTGTGTCTTTTGTGTCAATCCCATCAGGTCTCTACTAGTTCAAGGAGCGCCCACTCTTTCCTTGGGCTTAAGGCATTTCTAAATTTTAGATTTAGTTTTGTGCTTCTCCAGTAGTTGCTCCTGCAGACCAGAAGGTGCTACTGCTGGTTTAGGTGAATGAATGTCTGCTACTTGTAGGTAGGCTTTGGCACGCTTCACAGGCACCGGCTGTGCTGAAATAGGGAGCTGCGCTTTTGAAGCGGTATCAAACAGTTTTGTGAGTTACCCAGAGCTCTTGGATTACAGGATGCTGTCCTTTGCCCTGCTACTGTATCTCCTCCAGGGTAATTTTGTCCAGTTGGGAAAATAGATTACAGCTAGATTATGAGCTGTGGGGCCTGATCTGTTAGCTGCAGCTAGGTATGAAATGTGAGAGGAATTTTCAAGCCTTGTGTCTCCCTGGAAATAGTGTGGCCAATAGATGAATGCTTCAGATCTCTTTCATCTCTTTTTGTGCATAGGCGGTTATGCTGTTATTTATTTATTAATCTTTAGCCTTATGAAGATACGGGATTAATTTATAAATTTTAGAATGTTTTAACTTGTATTTAGTAAAATCTGTGGAAAGGAAATAGTTTAATTGAAAGAACTGGAGAAGAGTATCTTCTCTTTCCTGCAGCAGAGTTCCTGTCTTATAAGTAATTACTGTATACAGTGTGTGTGTCAGTGTGCAGGTACTGGAAAAGTCTGCACTAGATATTCTTCTCTGTTCTTTTCATTACCTGATTTGAAATAAAAACTGATCTAACTCTCCTTCTCTACGCCCCCAACAGCTGTAGGATTTGGAATGGATCCTGACTTACAAATTGATATCATCACAGAACTGGATCTTGTGAATACAACCCTTGGGGTAACACAAGTGTCAGGACTACACAATGCCAGCAAAGCATTTTTATTCCAAGGTAAGAGAAGCATCCTCAGTTCTCTTATATCTGCCTTTGATGTTTTGATGCCTGATGCCCTGCAATGGTGGTCTTACCTATCTGTCGCTTTCTTTACTTTTTATTTTTTTGGAAATAGTCCTTATTATTTTGCTGAAATACATATGCTTTTTTTTTTTTTTTTCCCTCCCCCTCTTAATGTGCTGTCAGTTAGTTGAGGTTAGAGACCTTTAGGGAAGCATTTTGGTTAGGTTTTAAATGCTCCCCAGTATTTATTACTCACTAAATATGTCAAAGTGGTTCCAAGGCACGGACTCAGTTGTATTCTTGTGTACTTTCTCGCTGTGATTGTACACATGCAGACACACAAGCAGCTGAAGCTAAGTAAGTGCCAGAAAGCCCTTCATGTGTTGGCACTGATTAGGAACATGTAGCAAGTGGTTCCTAAACTTTGTGAAAACTGTTGAAGGGAGAAAATCGAATAGTAGGGCATTTAACTGGCCAGGCTGAGTACCAGATATAGAATAAGTCACATTGAATTGTGATTATTTTCATTCAGTATTCTAAGGTAAGGCTTATGAAGTGTTTTAAAGTGGCGGTGGTTTTATTTATTTATTTATATTTTGTAAGTAAAGTGCTGGTGAGTTAACAAGTTTTACTATGGATTTAAGTAAGGTCCAGATTAAGAGACAACAGCCCGTGGGGCGGAAGCACTGCCTTGCTACAATATGCTCGTTAGGCAAGAAAAACATTTCTTTCAGTTGAGATGAAAATGCAAATGAAAGCACAGTTGGGAACATTTTTATTGTGGAGACTTCCTATGTTTGATTTTTCTTTACTGTGCTTTACTCTGAAGTGCACACTTCTGGAGACCTCAGAATTTGTTAGTCATATTCCCAGTCTTTCGTGGTACAGTGAGTAGCATGATTTTCACCGATTCCCAGATTAATGTCCAGAAGAAGAGCATTCATTTATTCATTTGAAGATATCAGTTGCTTTTCCTGCAGTACTCTGACACTAGATTTGTGTGTTATGGATAAACAATATTAATGTACGGTCATTCCTCGAAAGACTGCAAGGGCCTGACTGACTTAATATATTGTATTTCTTTCCAATTGCTATTCCATGCAGCTGATCACAACCACACTGGCGAGCTGTGATGGTGAGTTTTCACAGACGGGTGGTCAGAGCTGCAGGGAGGAAGGCTGAGCTGTGTTTTCCAGGGCACCGATTGAAACCATGGGTACTGAAAATATCTTTGAAAGGCTAATGGTGAAGATATTATGGATACTCAGGATTTTTGCCTTGGAGGACCCCATCGGTAGTTTATAAACTTAGACTAGTGTAAAAAAAAAAAGGTAAAGCTTTTGAAATTCACATGACAGATCGGTTTGAAGACAGATGTTCATGGGAAGCAATGAACAAAAATTCACTGTCTTAAGTGAATAAATAAATCAAAGTCTGTAGTTAGGTAAACAAAACTTTATTTTTCAATTTCCACTACAGAAATTCTTTCAGCTAATGCATGCAGGAGGAACCAACTGTGTGCTTGGATATTGCCTCTAGTATAAAACTTCTTGGAAGATGGCTCAGGAAAATTATTCTCTTCAGTTAAGCTCATCAGCCCTTGGGCTAGGAGAAGACTGAAGACCTTTGGTCTATTACTCCGTCCTCAGAGAGGTCTGCAGGGGTGTTTTTGGCTGCTGTCAGATGGGATGGAAGTCCGTTGGCTGCTTCCCTTCTTGTTTGTATCTGGTATTTGTTAAATGTCAGCGGTACGTCGGCAGCTGTATGAATTCCCTTTTACCAACAGAGGTGACTTACTTTACAACTACAGTTTGGCTGTGTGCCAGGTCCTTTGGCTGGAACCAGGAGATACTTAATTTTGATTTTTATCTTGTCATCCAATAAAAGCAATATAGAACTCAGGGCAATGTATGGGCAACTGCTATGTCTAAGGTAGAGGTAATTCTTTTTTTTTTTTTTCCTCCACAATATTCACAAAAAAAAGCTTCAGCCAACATGACACTCCCAGAGGAGGGAAAAGACTGAAAGTTAGTGCTTAGTTTCAAATTGACTGTGTCTTCTTGGACCAGCTATTCCAGCTTCTAAAGATGTGGTCCTTTCAGCAAAGCTTTGCTTTGCTTAGATTTTAGTATATATAAGTAGTTACTGGATGCTGTGCCTGGCTGCTCCGCTCCAGTGTTGTTGCCTGGGGGGCTCTGGGCAGGGCAGGATCAGCTTCACCCAGCAGGTTGATTGCTGAACATGGAGCTATTTTAGAAGACCTCTTAACTCGTAGGCTTTCCCCACTGAGGATTTCCTAGTTTAGGAAAGGAGAAGAATTTGTGAGTGTGTTCTTTGGCATGCGGTTTTCATAGGGCCAGTTTTGCCTGCTGCCTTTGGCAGTGTCCTTACAGCAATTTAACAGGGCTCTGAGCTTACACAAAGGTTCCCCGTGGATCATCTTCTGTCTTGTAAGATGTATTTCCTAAAATGGCTTTACTAGAGCTGTTCAAACTGAGAGTCTTCCTTTGTGTGTCCCTGGAAGTCTACGTCTTTGAGGTAGAGAAGTCGTAATTTTTTCCCAACCCAGACAATTAGGTGCATGGCTGTGGTGAAAATATGGATTGATCTCCTCAGCAAGATTCATTTTCTGTGAATTAAACTCTTTGAAATTGAAAGCTTTAGAAATTTTGGACATCCTTTCAGCTGCATTTAGAGGCAAAAAGAAGAAATGAAGAAGGGGGCTGATGGGAAGACATACATAAAAGAAAGAGAAACTATTATTTTTCATTAGATTTTTGCTGAGTGATGTTAGCTCTCTTACAGGACGCGACATACTGTTGTTACCAAGTTTCTGGGGAGTGATGTCACAAATTGGTTTATCCTAGAGAAAATGTAGATGGGCTCTTTTCCCTGGAGAGTTAGCAGTTTCAGTCCAAGACAACCTCAGTGAAGCCTGTGGAGTATTCTGATTTTATAATAATATTGGTAGCAACAGGTGAAATTCAGATTTCTGTGTGAAGCAACTTTACAAGTGAAGAACCAAATTCATCTCTGTTGCAAACTGTGTGACAGTGTGATAGAACCAAAGTGGAAACTGAGAGATTTGGTTGCCTTTGGGCAAGTTAAATCTACTGCTAATTCAGAAAAGCATAGAAACCTATAATTAAGTGTAGTCATCTGAGTGGTCCTGTTTGGCACGGGCTTCAATTATTAGATTATTTCAGCTGGATTTTTGATTGATCAGTTCCATTATTTGTCTGTTTCAATTCCATTCTCTGTGAAATGGGGATGAGGGAATCTAAAAAAGCGGTGTAAGTGCTGACAGTGTGAACTGGATGAAATATGGATACATAACTTGTAATTACATTTCCGCAAACAGTCTGACTCTTAAGATCCCTAACATTACAGTGTTTTAATTATTTATCTTTTATTTATTGATATGAACAAGAGCATGGAAAAAAACCTCCTTGTATCCAGATGGGTTACTCTAGCATGAAGGAACAAAGGGGAGGGCGAGTGGAGTGCTCTTGGGGGATGGGGCATCCAGGATCTTGGTGTGCGAGCCCACATCTCCTCACCTCCAGGGGTCCAAAGAATTCAAGGGAACAGTTCTGGGGGTGGGTGAGAAATCTACCTCAAAAAAATGTATGGAAAATATTAATTGTCCACCTAATGTGTTACAATAACGTCTTACAAACGTTGCATCTGTAAATAGTATCTTACAAATGTGACAAAATGATACTGAAATTCCTAGCACAGGATTGTAGCATAAATTTTAGTACATTAGGAAACCCCAAGCCATGGCTTGCTTAGCGAGGCTCAGTCCTGTTCGGTGTTTCAGATAGCAGGCAAGCAGGGCTTGCTTTGACTCTGGAGGTGGAAAACTCTGCAGGATCTTGAATTCAGTGGCAGAGAAAGGCTCTCATTATAAGGCAAGAGGAGGTGCTTAACTGTTTGTCCTGTTTCTAGGCAAACCGAGCCCAAATTTTAGCCTAGCTGTTACACTATGTGATTACCTTAACTGGTCTGACTTTTGTTATGTGCTCAGTTCTCTTTGGTGAAGTAAAATTTTATTTCTTTTACGACCTGTCAGCTATGCCCATTTCTTTTAATTCTTCTTCTCTCAACATCTCTCTTAAGCTAACAGAGGCTTCAAGCCTTTATTTGTATAAAGCAGTTCCACCCCGCAGAAGTTTATTAAGGTTTTGCTGTTTCCTTTCCTAGCAATCAGGCAGTGTTTTTCAACTTAGTCTTTTAAATTAGGAATGGTCTCTTTATTATGTATATTACGTATAGCACCCAGTAAAAAAAACACCACCAAGTACTGTTAAAAGTCTGACTATATGTAATCCTTTCTTCTTTGATTGTTTGTTTACTTACATTAAACAACCATTGGATTTATATGTGAAACACCTAGCCTGTAGCTCCTGCAGCACAGAGTTCAGTCACGCTGCTTCTTCCCACCACGTACTGGTGACTGACAAGTTCTGTTCTGTACAGTTGTGGCTGCAACAGGAAGAGAAGAAGAATAAGGAGTATCTTAAAGCACAGAGAAAGGCAGTGTTTTTGGAAGGAAATAGTGAATCGTGTTGAGCTCCTGAAACAAAAAGGCCATCCTGCTTCAGGCCAAAAGAGAAAGCAAAGCTGCAGCCCCAGGGGTGGCAGAGGTGCCTCCCAGCAGCCTGACTTGAGCTCCCAGATGTAGTACATCCCTCTCTGTTCGTGCTTCCTTTCAGTAGACACCTTCCTCCTTGCCTTGCTAATTCCTCGCTTAGAGAGCAAAGGTCTTTCCAGATCCTGCTCTAGGAGTCTGAGCCCTAAAAGTTAGCTTTTGCAGTGCAAAGCCTAAGGGGTTTGCTATTGTTGTCAGGGGTGGACACATACCCTTTACATCAGTAATGTTCACCGTGCTTCTGGCAGCAGAGTCTTCAGGATAGCCTTGTTCTGCCCTGGCTGTGTTTGTGAGGCAGCAGCTCAGCACTGAGCTGTGCTCGGTGAATTCAAAGGCAGAGTGAGTAGGCTGCTTGCCTTCGTTCATCTGTATTTGAACGTATCGTCGCCCAAGTCTCAGTGACCTGTGTGTTATGGCTGAGGTTTTAATTCACTTCCAACGTTAAAGCCCTGTTATGCCAGCATAATGTACGAGGTCTGCAAGCTGCAGAGCTCAGAAAAAAGGAACGAGAGGAAGCAGGTAACAGCTCAAGAGGAAACTTGCAATTGCTCTTCCAGGAGCAGAAGACAGGGGAGGTCTGCACTGAGTAGGGGAGATAAACTTTAATTTTGGAATTTAGGGCGTCTGTCCTTTTTTGCATGAGATAATGCAACAAGAAACACTGCTCTCTATGTGATCTCTCCTGGTATGTTTACAGGAAATACTAAGTATAAGCAGTGTTGCTTTTACAGAGCAGAAATCTTATGGTAACAGAAAAATTAGGGAGGCACAACATGTGTAGCTTGAAATCTTTGTGCTGCCTTCAGCTGTTGTAAAAGGGAGTAGCGCTAGTACCTTTTCCATGCCCGATGATATCTGAATATCCTGGCTGGCTGGGATGCTGGGAGATTTTGGGACAGCAGAGCCTCTGGGCACACATCCCAGGGCTGCCAGTATCCCGATCCTCTGTGCATTTAGGCACAGTTGGCAAAGCAGAAAACGAGCCTTGTGTTGAAAAGGAAAAGAACATTTTATTATTTTTTTTTTTTTACTACCAGGCATTGCCCACTGCTCGCCTGGGTTCACAGCAGCAGTTTCCCTCCGGCCAGATGAGGTTTTTGCCCTTTAAAAATGGGCATTCCCTGAGGTGCCACCAGCCAGGCCGAGGGGCCGGGCTCTGCCCTCAGGTGGGGCGGCGGGAACCGGCGGGAACCAGCCGTGTCAGGTGCGGGGCAGCTCCCGCCTCCCCTCACAGAGATGTTCTGCGCCTCACACACCACACAGGTTATCTCCGTGGAAACTCTGTAAGCTCCCTGACCTTGTAAACTTTTATTTTGTTTCAGAAGAGAAGAGGGAATTGTTTTCCCCATTACCTGCCCTGTCATGCAGTCTGTGCCGCCTTCCACAGGGGTGGGGTGGATTTGGGATTTTATGCTGTGTTGCCTGTGGGGCACCTGTCCAGGGTTCCTGGCATCTCACGAGGGAAAGGTAAAAAAAAAATAAAAGTAAAAAAAAGTTTTTGTATATGTAAGCAAAAATAGCATCTATGTCTGAGGTGTGGGTCAGCCTCCCGCCCCACTTGTGTGGTTGCTTTTAAGTCACTTCTGCTTCCTCCGTGCTAAATTTCAACCATTTCACTTCTTTTTCATCCTTCACACTCATTCCTTGGGATGTCCCTGTACTTTTGCAAGCTCCAGCCTGGCCCTTAGGATCTGTGGTGGCTGCTCACCTTAGTAGAGAGTTTCCTCGGTGCTTTTGGCCCGTTGTCAAAGCTGCTCTCTAAAACACTGCTAAAATAAATCAAAATAAGATACCAACAGCTGGACTGGCTGTACCTAAGAGGGTGGAGGAAACTGTGACTTCTCATCAGGGATGGTTTCTGGGCTTGTGTCCATCAGCAGGATGGAGAGTAACATCTTGATCTCTTGTTAGGATCTTGAGCATTTCTTCTTCCTTCCCAGACCTCTGTGGAATCTGGAAAGAAGAGGGAAATAAAGTTGGAAATTTAGAGGCAAGGACTAGGTGTTTAAAATGACAATAGTATAGTTGGGATGAACAGGCTCCCGTGAGAGCCAGGGAGCGATACAGGCTGGTGCTGGGCAGTGGGTGGTGAGAAGCAGTCAAATGAGGTTAACTGGGACAGGCAGGGCAAGGAAACTGGGACTTGAATGGGGGGCATGGAGGGGAGAGAGAAGAGAAACAGCTATGGTGACGAGCTGGAGGCCAAGAAGGGAGCGTGTGATGGCTGGGCAGAGAAACTGTAATGAGGACAGTACAAGGACTCTAACACGAGGTGCAAGGATGATGAACACGGTAAGAGTGGCCACGGACAGCAGCTGGGAGAAGCAGTCTGGAGAGAGAGAGGCAAGGTAGGGCTGGGATGGGAAGCCTGAGAACTGTGGTCTTAAAATAGGTGGGTAGGGTCGGGTCAAGTTTTGCCTGCAGTAGAGGCAGCTTTAGGGCAGCATAATAGACAAGAACACTGAAAGTTCAGTCATTGTAGTGCTGTAAAGTATCTGTGATGTGGGCTATTTTTTAACAAATGTGTTTAGAGGATACAACTTGGATAATGCGAGTTTTTTATTAGTGATTTAGAAGCTTAATTTTACTGTGCTATGGTTGTTCACCTGTAAAGCTGAGGTACATTAGTACCTTTCCTGTAACAACAGTGGTGTGAAAAGAATTCATTAATTTTTGTAGAGGTCTCAGATACTGTGCTGAAATAATTAACTTGGTCATGGTCTGTTATGTCTTCAGAGAAGGATTTGAATACGGTAGATGTACGGTTCAGGGTGTGCCTCACGCAATGAAAATAAAGCAAAACTTCAGATCGCTCTTGGTTAAATATTTTTTTTCTCTTTGTTAAATATTTTTTTGCTCTTTGTTAAATATTTTTTTTCTCTTTGTTAAATATTTTTTTGCTCTTTGTTTGTTCCTTTGTGCACTGACTGAGATAGGGGTCCTCTGACAAGCAGTATGTGATTCTGTAATTCAGATCAGTGTTGGGATGCACATACTTAGAGGGCTAAGCCAGATTTGCCTGTGAGACTTTAACCCTAATGTCTAATTTCTCGTTTATATTTGTGTGTTGGTTTTTGTTTGTTTTTTTTTTTTTTAATATAGCTGGTGTTTTAATGTGTTTTGTATACACAATGTAAATTTTTTTTTTTTTTTTAGTGAAATCATTAGGCTAAGTGATTTTTTTTTTCCCCTTTGCAAAACTGACCATTTTCATAACAGAGAAATGTTCTGGAGTTGGAATACAATGAGCTAGGAGGGGAGAGTGAGATGAATCATCTTCAGTGGAAGAAATTAAAGATCACTTGGGACATAATTATTGAACAATGCTTTGAGGCTTTGAAGATACATAAACTACTGTTAACTTTGTCAGTTCCCAGAAGTAGTTTTTAAAATACTCATATAGACCTGTACAGTGTTGGCTGTTTCCACTCTTGTTTGATATCTGAATTGGTAGAACCTTGTCTAGGAGTAAAATTTATCCAGCATGTTGAGATGAAGGTATAACTTGTAAATCCTCACGGAATTTCTCGTTCCATATCCTCTTGTTTCAAGCACCTCTACCCACACCCCACATAAGCGTAGACGGAGATAGAAACCTGGTCACATGAAATGACAGTGGCCAGTTTTTATTTTGCTTTTTCCATTTTTTTTTTTTTTCCTTGTTTTCCTGAATGTGGTCATACGGCCTTCTGTTACTTGACATTTTTTGGGTTGCCTGTCATGTCTGTAATGATTAGGAAAGAATTCTGAGCACGCATTGCCTCTGTCCTTGGCAGTTATTTTTGCTTTCCTGGGAGACAATAATTGTGCTACTTGTCTATCTTCATTGCCACGGTGGTAAGTACAGGGAGGAAGTGGGATAAAGCATTTCAGTGTTTCTGTAGTACGCTAAAAGCCTCGAATGCTTCTGGCAACCTGTTGACAAAGTCCTATAATGAAGATAAGCAGAAAGGAAGCAAAAGGTCTCTGCTCTTCAGTGGGCAGAGACGGGGATGCAGAAATTAGTTTCTGACACTACTGCTAAGTGTTGCAAGCTTCTAGATACTGCATGAGTATCTAGAGCCTTACAACGGAAGTAAATCAATTAAGGTAAAAGTAAGAACAACAGCTTGAGATTCTTGCATCTTCATCAGAACAGAAATACAGTAACAGTGGTCTTTTTCTTGCAAAGGATTTTGGCAAACTTAACGCTCTTAGGTCATATCAAGCTGCATGTAATCAGGTTTTATTAACTACTTGTTTAGTAAGTGGGTGTTAACTGGAGTAAAGAATATTGTTCTGTAACATCTTGTCAAACAGGCCCGTGTGCTCGTCAGAGCCCTGGGAAGTTGAGGTGAAGCACAGTCAGTACCTGAGTTGTGCTGCTGTGGTGGTTTGGCCGTGGCTGGGACCCAGATGCCCACTGAGCCGCTCTATCACTGCCTCTCTCTCTCCTCCTCTGAGCTGGACCAGGGGGAGAAAATAAGATGAAACCTGTAGATAAAGACAAAAGCAGTTCCAATACATGCAGCACTTGCTCTCCAGGACAAGTTGATGCCCCTCCCTCCTTTTCCAGCTTTTATAGTTGAGCTGATGTCAGATGTTATGGAATATACCTTTGATCGGTTTGGGTCAGCTGTCCATGTTGCGTCTGACCCAATACAGCTGCCTTGAGACGAGTCTCTGCACAGCGCCGAGTGTCCCTGGGTGGAGAATCCTGGCCAAGGTCAGGACAAGTCCCTGCACCTGATACTGCAGGTCCCAGTCGCTAGACAGATGTTGGGATGAGAGAGCAGAATCGGAGCATTGCTTGGCACTGCTGAGTTCTCTCCCACTGCTTGAAATGCAGAGGGAGGGAAAAGCAAGGCTGAAAAATTGGGTTCTCACTGTAGAAGATGAAACAAAGTGGCCCATTATGGTTGATTTTGACCTCAAGAGGGAATGCTTAATTTTTAGAACAGTTTTAGTAGAGATGTGTTAATAACCGTTTGCTAAGAGTATTTTCGCTTGTCCCACTTGTAGCTCTGTTTAGAAGAAAGTGGTGTTATTTGAAATGACTATAACACAAATGGAAACACATACAATGCTTTTATTTATTTATTTCTTAAGATTTTGTACCTTTGAAAAATACACCAGGGCAGATATAATCAGACCTAATGCAAGAGCCAGGCATGGACCATGTCCTGGGGTGAAAAACCCTGCTGTCTTGAACTACCTATCAAGAATAAAAATTAGATACTTGAGACCTCAACCTACTTCTTCTATGCCGAATTCTAGATTAATCTTGCTGCCTGCGTTGTGGGTGTATAAATGGCACGAGGGGGAGATTTTTTCTCTTATATTTCATTTTTGCCACATAAATGGCGTGAAGTAATCATGTCATACTGTGCTGGTTTATGGCATTATATCATGTGATTGCCTTGCCTTTTGTGGCATATTCAGTGGTACAAACTGGAGAATATTAGATTTTTTTTTTTTTTTTCTTAGTAGAACAGAGAGAAATTGGTTTTGGCACCTGATGTCCACTAGAACATTAATCTAAATCCTTAGTTATATAGGTTACAAACCTGCCAAAAGAGCAAAGTTGATTCTGTAATTCTGACACCGAGGATCTGTGAATCACTGTTTTGGAGCAGTAAATACCGTAGCTGACCACTGATGTTTTGCCTGCCTAAAAATCATTCTGGTCTTTCCTCATCCCTCCCTCCTTGCGTGATAACGTTTCTTACCCAGTTACAGACGAGTTTGCCATTGGTCCTCTGTGCTATAAATAGGAAAAAGTAGTATAGAATCGTTGCAGCTGCACGGGTTATTTTACGGAGTCTGTCCTCCCCTTGTATGTACGGGTGACTCCTCCCTCTGAAGCCGTGAGTTTTCCATTTGGCATCAATGGGAACAGACACCTCCTTCAGCAGACAAGTTTGTGTTGTAAAGTTCAGTTCTGTGTTGTTTCCCCCCTTCTTTTTTCTTTTCAATTTTTTTTTTAACCTTCGGTAAACTGGGACATAGCGAAGATGCTCTGAGAGCGTGGCACTTTTAAAAGTGGATCCTGGAGGTGAAATACTCATGGCTTCTCTAATGAAAGACTATCTACTGATGGCGTTCAGACCTGCCTCTGCTTCTCTCTCTCCACTTCGGCTCATTGTGCATAACAATGTTGAAATTTTAAAGGCTGTTCTTGGGGACTGGGGGAAATAACAAAGCCAGGATGTGTGCGTGGAGAGTGGGGTTTGTGCGTGTGTGTGTGATGTTTTTTCTTGGTCTGTGGAGGTCTCTGTGGATGTTCATCATACTGTTTGGAAAATGAAGCAGCACAGCCTTAAAACATGATATTTGTAGAATAATTTGGTAAATGCCAGTGATTTGGAACTCATGTACTGCACCTTATCTCAAGTCTTCCTTTTAAGGGAATCTACGGACAAGTTGTGGTAGGAGGACTCTGCAGTATTAGTTACAGTATCAGGGAAACGGTGAAAGTTGTTGAGGTTTACTTCATTGTAATTAATTAGGAAGACAGAACAAAATAGAGTTTCTTTTTTTTTTTTTTCGATAATAGGATTGCCCACACATTTAAAAGTCATGGTCCTCAGAATTAGCCTTTTGTTCTCTGATGCTGGCAGTGCTTTTCATGTTTTTTGATGTTTTGCGGGTACCAGCTTTCAGATGGGGTATTCTGCCTTTCTAGCTTTATGCCATCTTAATTGTTTCAAAACGCAGTCATTAAAAAAAGAGTAAACATTATTGCTGGTGTTATTGCTAATGGCAAGAAATGCAAAAAAGGGGGACACATGTGGCAGTTCTATTTAAATAAAAGCTTATTTTCAGAAACAAAGGCTTATGGAGCAAAAGGGAGATGTTAGTACCCCAAGCACGTTTGCTGTTACGGATGAACCCACAGCAATGGATGCTATCAAAGTTGTCATATTTTATTCATGAGTTGTGGTATGCTTGGGTGAAATAAGAAAAGCAATGCTCCAAATCATAATTATGGTGTAAAAAGATAAAACAGTTATTATTGTGACATTTTTTGAGAATTCTTAAATCTCTCAAATAATTCATAGCAAATGTGCAGAGAATGACTAAGTGTGTTAGCCATGCTTATGATTCTTTGTTGGGGTGTGTGTGAAACACTTCACAAATAGGATTTATACATATTTTTGGGACAATGTATATAAATGTGTGCTTATGTGTGTTCCAAGAAACAAAGGCAACTGGAATATTGAATATAAACGTAAAGAGGCTGACAGCAGAAATTGTACTTCAGTAGAGAAGGACTTTGACAAATGTATTATGCCTCGTGCAATTATCATGCAGTTGATAAATAAAACAGACACCCAGGATTTAATTTACTTTAGCAATAGCATGGAAGTGATTTTTCTGAGGGAAGGAGAACAGAAGGGAGAATTAGTTCATGAAACACATTTGTTTAATGCTTGTACAAGCCATATATAGACAATAAAGAAAAAAAGCCATAAGATTGTAGTAATAAATGAACTGAATGCTTTAAAACTAATTTAAAAACTATTTAGAGTGGCAAGTCATTGGGAGTTTTTGAACCCAGGAAGAACTTCAGCGTATGTTTACTTTGAACTTTACGGATAATTTCGTTGCCTTTAGTGGGATTGTCCACGTGATGAAAGGCTTTGCTGGACTGCAAATTGAAACCTTTGTGTAGGTGCAGCCAGGTCTGTTGGCTGCCCTAAGTAGCATTAGGCATTGTAACCTCTCTTGGGAAGTGCAGAATCTAAGTCAGATGTTTCCGTTTTGCTAAAAGTTTACTGTTAATGAACTGCTTAAAACTAATATTTTGATTTACGCATTTAAGAATGCAGGTTTTCACCAGGGAGGCAAATTCTGGTTTCTGTGTGGCTCCACTGAAGTCAGAGTGGCATTTTCAACAGACTCAAAATAATTAAGGCATTGAGCTTCTCTCCTGCTTCAGTGGGATCTGATACTTAAACTTTTTTTGAAAATCCAGGTTCTGGGTTACTTATTGACTTCATCTGTCATATTCATGTTAAACTTCGAAATCCAAAAGTACTTCAAAGGTTCTTGTTATCACTATTTATTTTTAGTACTATTGCCATAAAGTATGAGCAGCATTTATTATTGCCTGTAAGAAGGATGAGTGTTGAATGAGAAATCGGAATCACTACATATTGCTTAAAAATACAAATGGATTGATCTCTCTGCATGCTCTACTGAAAAAGCTTAAATTTTGTTGGTAGATTATGAACACGCTCAGAGTTATGGTTGGAGGAAATAAGTCCAAGCTACAATTAGTAGTTATTTGCAAAACTTGGCTTCTGTATCTGATTTTTGGTTCTAGATGTTCCTTACCTTCTGGCACCATGAGAGTGGTGCTGGTGTAGTCCGTGCTTTTGCTGTTAATATGTCATTATTTTCTGAATTTGCAACTGGCAATCTTTATATTTACAGTGATGTGATACCTTATGTAATGTAGATAAACCCTGGAAAAGATGTTATAATCAGTGACTCTGGAACTAATTAACTACCAACACATGGTAATTTGATTAACTCACATGATTTAAGAGCAGATTATGTGCTTTTAGTGGTAGCGTAACTTCTGGTGCCTTTCTACCAAGCATTTAATTTAAGGGATCAACTGTTTGTAAATAGTCTTGATTTCAGCAGGAGTCCCTTGAGCAAACAGCAGAGCCTACTCGAGAAGGCCAACCTGAGCTCAGTAGCTGCTGAAAATATTCGAGACAAGTTCAAGTGGCTGCCTGGAGTACCAGGTGATGTGTAGCCTCAGCAAGGTGATCACCGTTGTTCTTGGTGGGGAGCTTGTTGCGGAGCCATTTATTTGGCTTACTCCAGTTTTCTAATTTTACTCTGTAGTGGCCACGTGGTTTGAAGACAGGACATCAGTTGCTGCGCTCAGGACTGCCGCTCATCTTTCTGCTGCTGGAGAGGTGACTCTGGTGCTTTCCTTGGTCGTTCTCGCTGTTTGGGTGGAAAAAGACAAGGGAAGGACCCTGGAGAGAAGAAACCCGTATGCAGTGAAAAGAAGGGGCGGTTTCTCAATGCAGGCTGTGCTCAGCTTTCTGTCACCATGCTTTCCCTGTCACCTAGGGCACCTCGTGCTGGCTGGGGCTTGAGAAGCGTGGGTAGCCACCTTCTCTCCTGGCACTTACTGGTTTCCAAGTCTGCTCTGTTTGTTCCAGGGGACTCAATTTCCGTGGTTCAGTTTGAAATGCTGGTAAGAGCAAACAAAGGACTTAGACTCTCTGACAACTACTTAATTAACACGAGCGTGGTCATTCTAGCTAGTGCTCAAGTCAGGCCAATTTTCAAGAAGCGGAGAGTCCAACATTAAGCCACTAAATCAACTAAATTATCGGTTGGGGAGAAACTGTGATGTGATGTAAGTAGTGTTTGATTTCTTCAGTGACTCAAAATTCTGCTGTCCCTGGCATCGGGAGTTGTAGGATTGGATTTGCAATAGCTTCCTGAAAGGAATGAAATATATATATAATTTTGAATGCTAGATTAATTTTGTTAGGAGATACCTAGTTGTAAACTAGTTTGCAAACATGTATATCAAAATGACAGCGAGATATGAACACTTATTGCCAGGGTGTTTTTGCATCATGCAAAAGGAGAGTTTACATGGAATTATACTATTTTCCCACCGTCTCTAGCAGGAGTGCTTTTGCTGTATAGTCATGGGAACTTACCTTTGTAACATTAGCTATTCACCCTGGTAATTGCTCCATCCTCTAATTTAATGAAAACCCATTAAACCGAAACAATAATTAAAATGAGACATCATCTCTGTAGGAGGCTTGCATATTAAAAGCACCGAGCATTTCACTGCAGACGGATCTTATTCTTGAGAAAGAGCGTTTGAAGCAACATGTAGAAAGTGATTTATAATGAATAATCATAATTTAGAAAGCTGTGCTGTTGAACATGATTTCCTACTGCTTAGTACTGACTCTGAGCAGAGCTACCAAGGCAAAAGCATTCGCGATGGCTTTTCATACTGGTGAGAATACCTAGAAACAGAGATGTACTCACGAGAAAACGTCGTGCCCTCTTTGGTCCTCCCTGGTAGCATAGTTAGGAGAAGGATGACTCCTCTCTGGGTTGCGGGCGGGTAGGACAGGCAGTGCTGGTCCTCACTGTTCCAGTGCAGGGGGTCCCAAAGAGCAGCGTGGTTCTTGCTCAGCACCTCAGTGCAATTATTTTTTCCCTTGGCAGTAGCCCACAGCTTGCTAAACCCTCTGCTTTAGCCTGGCTCGGAAGGGGGGCTTATAAGGACAAATTTGTGTGACTTCTATCCTCACGGCTTAAAAAAAAAAAAAATCAGTGCTATGCGCAGATAAGTGTTCTTTTTGGTGAAGGCCCCCCTGGTTGGTGCTGGCATCCTTCTGTGAACTTTTGGATCTGTTTGTGACTTGTGTGGACTGAAGACTGGTTTTAGAGGAGCAGGAAGCAGTGGATATCTATCACCAGTAGTAGGTTCAGTTCTTGTTTTGAGTTTGTTGGTGCTTTTCTTTGTGTGTTGGTTGGTTTTTTTTTTCGGGGTGTTTTTTTTTTTCCACTCATTCTTCAAAAGATGATTTGTGGGAACAACATGCAGAAAGAAGTCTGCAGAAAGGGTTTTGCGATGCTGTCGTGTGTTTCCATCCCGAGCAACTTTTACAAACTGTTTACACCGAGAGTTGCTAGTTTTGGATCCTCCTGGTTCTGTTTCGGTAAAACTGACGACTTGAAAAAATGTGTCTTTTTTTTTTTTCTTTTTTGTTGTTGTTTTTGTTGTTGTTTGGCTTTTGTTTTAAATAGATTTTTTCGGTTTATTGCATTTTGCCCATAGCAAGGTAAAAGCCAATATGCTGCAATATTCGATTCTTTAGTTGCAGTAGCAGAAATCCAGATTCTCTGTTGTTGCACGGATAATTTCTACTTGCTTATCCAGAGTGACTGCACAAAGTTCTCCTGAAAGCGTGTTGCAACAAATAGCTTTAAAATGATTGCAAATACAAATAAACCAGCATGTTCTACAGTATTACCAAAGTAAGGAGGGAAAAGGATAGTGAATGGGGAAGCATACCTCTTGCTTTGGAAAACATGAGTTGATTTAGAACTGAATTTTAGTATTTTTCCTCTAATGGAAGCATCTATGAAAGAAAAGGGATTTCCTAAATGAATTGGAATTCAACTTGTAAGAACTGGTGCATGTTTTTCATTGCTTAAAATTCCAGCCCAAATGGTACTTCCCTTTGTACCATGGATTGTTGATACTGTCACCAAAGTAAGTTTGACAAGAACTTTGCCTGCTTTCCTGGCGTTATCTTGTCCTTTCTCTTAATTTATTTTGCTTACTTCTGCATGGTGACAATTTTCTTACATTGTTTCTAATGGAGCTGAAGCCAGATTCTTCTTTTCTCTTATATTGGGGCCTCTATTATGTTCTGGACAACAAGTGGCAAAAGCTTGAGGTTTTCATTTTTAGCTGCCAGAGCTGGTGATGTACAGAGCAGTAGATCCACACAGACACATTGCTGAAGTAAAAAATTTAAAAGTATTGAAAGTGAGTATTGAGTAATTGCAGTTGAGTTTAAAGTTTATCAAGGTGGCTGAGCACATAAGAGCTTGCTGCAGCTAGACAGGGTGCTGTGGTCTTCCTCTGCAGATCCTGCCCAGAGTCGTGCCGTGGCTGCTGAGCCCTAGCGTGAGTATTGCCCTGGGTGCTGGTTCCTCTCATAGCTCCTTTTGGCTTGGTAAGGCTGTGCTTGGCAAGGGCTGAAGGGGTGGGACAAGGCAGTCAGGAGAAGGCAAGGTGGTATCCCTGGGAATGGGGACGATGGCTCTGGACAGAGAATTGTGGGATGGCAGCGGCTCAATGGCTTGGGCTGTCCTGGCAGACTGCACCAGCGCTTTGTGTTTGGTTGGCACTTCTTCCTTGGACCTGCGGCTTAAAAATCTGAATTCAAATCAAGCAACAAATATGCTCTGTCCCTGACATAGGTGTCATCTCTGTTTTGCTGAAGGCAGAAAGTTGCTTTTACTTGACGCTCTGAGATGATTTGTATCTGTTGTACTTTCAAATAATTCTGTATGCTTGATATTTTTTTTTTCTTGTTTAATTTTAGAAACACACTGGTATGTTTAAAAAACCCCTCCAGACAGTCAGTATTTCAAATTAAGAAAACATAATCACATAGAAGGACATATGAAAGTCGTATCTGTGTTTGTTTATTTATTTATTTTGCTGAGATTGCATTATCATTCAAGCGTGAAGCGATGTTTCGCTGAAGATTACTGTATATACCTGTATTGTTCTATATTATGTAGAAAATATGACATTTCATTACAAGCAGACAGTTATTTTTATGGAGAGCATAAAAAGTCCTTTCCCTTTCAGGCACCTGTGGTGAGGGGGTGTATGTATTCGCAATTTTTCTTTTTCTGAAGTGCGAAAATCAACCTGGAAATAGAAAGCTCTTATTCTAAATGGATTGTACTCCCAGTTCATTTGTATGCTACTTTCTGCAGAAATCAAGCAAAACACAAACAGATGACGTACCCAACGATCGCGCGGTATGAGGAGAGGCACGGCCAGAGAGGTGCTGGGGTGGGGGGGCTATCCCATGGGGCACCGGAGCTGGGGTCATGCCCTCAGTGGCTCCTTCCCAGCATTTGGGCCTCCGGGTGTGAGCCCAGGTCTGTGCTCACCACCCTGACAGGCTTATCTCCAAAACACCGGATTGCGCGCCCTCTGGATCCTCATGAGTCTTGGTGAGCTTGAGAGTCCAGTCACAGGCTCTTGGGTCGTGTTTGCCATCTCACCATGGAATTGCTGGGAAAGTCACCTTCTAGTTACTGAAGAACAGCATTTCTGTAGGCATTTCTGCATCTGCAAGTACGTGTTTCAGTTGTGTAGTGGTAGAGGGTGTTCTGCGGCACTGGCAATGGGTAGACCCACTCCAAATACATAGCACTGGAGTTAGAAGTGTGTTGATTTTTAAAAGCCTAGGTGTATAACTTCCCTTGTATGAATTATACTAGAATAGTGTTGCAAAGCAGTGCATAAATACTGTTTGTAATCTTGTAGTTGCACCCGAGATTCTGGAATTTCAGAACTTTACATCTTGCTGATTTTAATCAGCAGAGAATGTGACACACTGAGAAGTAACAAGTGATAGGGCAAGAGGAGATGTCCTCAAGTTGTGCCAGGGGAGGTTTAGTTTGGACATGAGGAAAAATTTCTTCCCTGAAAGGGAAGCCATGGACCAGGTTGCTCAGGAAAGTGGTGGAGTTCCCATCCCTGGAGGAATTTAAGAGCAGTGGTCCATGTGGCGCTGAGGGACATGTCTTAGCGGTGACCTAGCAGTGCTGGGTTCATTTTTGGACTTGAAGATCTTAAAGGTCTCTTCCAACCAAAATGATCCTACGGTTCTGTGACTGTAAATTGTTGCGTGTGGTTTTAGTGACTATGTGAGGTTTTTAGGGACTAATTTTTCAGACTATGAAGAGGTAGTAGAATATAGCACAGTATTCAAAGTAACTTAAACCAGAGAAGTCAGTGCGTTGACTATTTGTTCATTAATCTGACCAAGGAGTCCTATGTTTTTGTAGGAAATTTGGTGGGTAGATGGCAAGATGTGACCTTCTATATGGGTCCTCCTCCTATAATGAGAAAATGTTGGCCTTTGCAAGGCTCGACTGAACTGGTAACGTAGGTGTTGCACTGACACTACTGCCTGTGCTTGCATGGGAAAGAACTTTTGAAAGCTTTGATAAGTCGTATTTTATTGCTGGCAATTGTGCCACCTTTAAGGAAAAAAAAATAAAATTGTAAGATACTAAGCTTCTTAACCTTCAAAACAAGGATAATTATCTTCAACTCTCAGCTCTTTGACATTTTATCTCTGAGTCTTACTTGGAACTTAGTACCCATGGATTGCCTGTCTGTGTAGATAGCAAACTGGATATCGGAGAATTTACTAGTGTATGGGACACACGGTTTTGTGTCTCCTGCATCAGCTTTTCTTAAAGAAACTAGATAGTGTTTATGACCAGTAATAACACCTGCTAGGTGAAGATAATGATACAGATAATGAAATCTTACAGATAAAGATGAAATCAGGTCTTCTGTGCTGGGTTGTTTATTCCTCCATTCCTCTTTCTGATGGCAGTAGAAACGATTTCTTTTCTTTGAAGCTTTATCCTCTGCTGTGATAAAAGTGGCGTAGGACAGACAGAGTTTGATGCTGTAAAGTGGGCATTATATTTATTTATTAGGTGAATTTGAGCCGCTGGCAAAGATTTTTAAATGATAACTAGTGATTTTTTGATGTCTAATTTGCAGTACTTTTCAAAGGTGAGCTTTTCAGACTGCAAGTCTCTTATGGATTCTGAGTGTGTAGACTCATTTGGAAGGCTTTAAGCTGCACAGGAAAAATTGAGACACCCAATTACGAAACATGCTTGAATACTTTTTCCTTAGAGTTTGGGTGCAGTCTGTGGCATTCCCTTAGCAGTTGTGTCATTGAGTTTCAGGTTGTTTTGCAAGCCAGTCTCTCCTCTTTCTGTCTGCAAAGCCTCATTTAATGACACAGTGTTTTTGTTTTTTTTTTCCTGCAGTGAAATTTTGTATTGTAAACCTCATCCCTCGTTTGTGTGTTACAGCATTCCTGCTGGGCCGGATTCTCAGGATTCAGTAGAGTTATATGGTTTTCTAACCAGCAGAGAATTTGTGCCAGCATTTCTGGCTTCAAAGTAAACCTTTCAAAAAGAAGCGCACTGGGCTTCTAATTGGTTGTGACATCCAGGAACCACGAGTGGCACAGGTCTCGCAAATGTGTGACAAAGGCCCAGCGTGAGAGACATGGGAAGGGGCGGGAAGGTGAAATGCCGCGATTTCTCCCTTTTGTCGTTAATCGTCTTTCGTAGCGATGATATATGGTGAATAAAAGGATGAGATAAAACTGAGTGTGGTGGGAGACGGTGCATTTGAGTCGTAGAAGATCAAAAATGAGGCAGCTCATTGCCGCTTGGACATCAGCGGGATTAGCGAGACTGGACTATTTCTGGATCTGCCTGGTCAGACTGTAGTTTAATAAATATTGCATGAGCTGTCACTCTTTGCTTGTTTAAAGTGAGAAATCCCTGAAATGCTAGTGGATTGCAAGCGTGTCTTGTATTTATTTCTCAGGCAGAGGCACAGCCGTATAGCATTATTAGCCATAATACATCTCTGCCGTACGCCGTGCAAGGACAGGTTTCCTCTGATGTACGATGGAGAGGTGGTAACGGAGTCAGTGGTAAAAACTGAAATTGGAGCTTGGTGAATTGTGTTGGGAGAGGCCGTGCCTGAGATTTTTCAGAATTTAGGAGCCTATTTATCTGGCTGCAGCACACCTTATTTACAGCAATTTAATCTGCTCACAGCAGACACAAATGGCTCAGCATCCCGTTAAAAATTCTGTCAGAAAATCAGTAGCTGACCAGTTGTGCACTTGTCAAAGTGACAAGTGGGCATGCTGACAGAGGTGACATTTGGGTTTTTTTCATTGAACAAGTGCAGTGGTGGAGCGTGGTGGATGACTCCCAAAAAATGAAAAATATTGATGGGAAAATGAAAAATGTAATCTGAATCTTTCTGACTTAGCATTTTTACTGGACTGTTATTTCTCTCTCTCTTTTTTTTTTTCTTTTGAAAATAAAATTCTTAGATACTGAAAGAGAAATCCATGCAGCGCCCCACGTGAGCGAGAAGTTATTTCAGCTTTTCCGGAATAAAAGTGAATTCACGTTTCTGGCCACCCTGCAACAGAAGGCATCGACTTCTGGAGTGATACTGTCCATCCGCGAGTTAGAGCACAGGTAAGAGGAAAGTGTTTCTCTCTTGTAGTAGTAGCAACATAAAAGATACTGAGCGCCCAGTGGTCCGTTTTGACAATGTGTTGAAATGGTAGATATAAATTCTGACTTGTAAGTTAAAGCCTTTCTTCATAGTCTGCAGTTTGCTGCTTTTTCCTAGTTGTTTTTTGTTATAGGAGGAATGTATTATTTATGTATCTTGATCTGTAAAATAAATTAACTTAAACTGAAAGATCAAACCCAATGTAGTATACACAAGGCACTTTGGAAGTTACAAACCTTGTAATGCAATTTCCCTTACTAGTTTATCGTGTGCACTTTGGAGTTTGCTTTTCCATAAAAGTTAAACTTATGTATTTCCTGGTTCACTGTTTTATAAAATTTGAAAAGAGTAAGTTTTCTCTTTCGAGATTCAGCAGTTAAGCTATTAAGTAATTAAGCTACTTCTGCTTCCGTATGGTGACGTTTGTTTTCTCTCTAGCTACTCTCATTTCTTATTTGTCTCTCTTCTTTTTTTGTTGTTGTCAGCGTAGGAGGAAAGAGATGTATTCATTAGCTATCCTAGTGGCAGACATCAGTTTATCAAAAAAAAAAAAAAGGCATGCCTTGTATTACAGCCCATAATACAATTCCAATGATGTTTTGATGTTGTGTGCGTTGTGTCAATTAGTCTCCTGTTTGTAACTTTGTGAAGGCACTTTCTTAATTTCTTAGGGCTTCAAGGGCCTTTGTATCTAGTCTGATTTTCTGTTGTAATACAAGTAACGGGGCATTCTTTGGTTGCTCCCATTTTAAGTCTGATACCAGTTACTCTGTGGCATTTCTTTTTTTTAAAAAAATTAATTCTCTTGTTATTTAATTTTGTTGATCATGTACATGATACACAACTGTCAGCCCAGGTTCTTATGGTGCAGATCATGGTTTTCACATGAAGGACTGGACCAGATGATCCTTGAGGTCCCTTCCAACCTGGTATTCTATGATTCCATGATTCCAGTTGTCAATGATGGCTTTTGTCAGTGCAAGAGATGTCCAGACAAGATAGCTAAAGGGAGGGCTGTGATGCTTCCTTATTATGTCATCATACTTTTCTATCACCTCTTCTTTTTTATTGGTCTCTTTCTTTTACTTTGTTCCTTCTTTTATTTTCCAGGCCCTTGTCTCACTGTATAAGAATATTGTTTTACATTTGCACAAGGATCCCTCCCTCCAATTCTTCCTGTTTTTGTTGTCTTGCTCTATCATTCCTTTTGTTATTACTTTTTAATTCCTCCAAGCTTTTCTAAGCCATTGTAGCTCTCCGAAGTCATGGTTAAGAGGATCAATTTGCCATGTTAAGGGATTTAAAAAAAAAAAATTAAATTTGAGGAAGAGAACATTGAGGAGAGCCATTGACAGAGGAACACTGTCACATATAGGAACACATGCATTCACTCAGCAAAATTCAAGGTCAAACTAGACAGGCAGTGTTGATTATACAATGCAAGGCACGTAGATTTTTAGATATGACCTCGTCTGAATTTAGCTACTTAACTCTTCTATCTTGATGGGCAGAGACAGAGGCTTGTAGAGAGATGTGCTGTGCAGGAGTAATCTTGATTAAACAAAATGTGCTGATGTCCTTCTTGGCACCGAGGTTATCGCTAGTATTTCAAAGTAATAGACATCTGTTTTTAAAAAATGTATGTATAGTTGGAGGATTGGGTGCTAGTCTCGCTTAAACTTTTGTAGTTCTCTGTAGTAAGTGAGACAGTTTCAGCTTGTGTGGCTCTGTGTAAGAGTTGAAACAGGCGTGTCTGGTGTTGCTAACGACTGCTGTTACATTCTGAATGTCAGATGGATCCTTCTTTTCCAGACTCGGTTGTCTGTCACTTCTAACAGTCGCTGTTTGTTTCTCTCATTTGTTAAATTGCTACTTGCGCCTTGGTAAGGATGGTGCTTACAAACCCTTAGGCCGGTGGTGACAGAAATTGATAAAGTAGAAAGTACTTTCTCCACTGTAAATCTAATATTAATGAGCAGAGAACAAGGATTTGGGGCACTACTGGAGAGGACCCTTCTTACATTACGATCCACGTAACAGCGGAACGTTCAGCTTGGTATCTGTTTGGTGTTGCTTGAACTGCTCAGGTCACTCTAGGCTTTAGCTTTGCACGGGAACTGAAATGGGTGCAGGCCCTTCACCCAGGGGAAGCCTTTTCTACTTGTTGCTCCTATTAAGCTGTTGACAATTACCGTGGTTCTGGTCTGGTGACTCCATTCTTTTTGGTGAAGCTTTTTTTTTCGACATTTCCTATGTCTATGAAATAGACAATGCAAAGAGCAAAGTAAGAAACATCATTATATTTCAGCATGACTAAGCACTATAGGAACAAATGTAAGAGTGTATTTATTACCTAATCAGTATAATTTTTCACTATGGAAAAGCCCAGAACTTTTCCCATATGTAGTTAAGGACATAATGTTTTTTAACTTCTCAGCGTACCAAAAGTGGCAAAAGTTTGAGACTTCACAACACACAGGAGGTCGCCAACACCTGAATAGAATAAGCAGCTGTTGTAGCTGTTGGTATTGGAGTTCATATCTTTATGGGAGATGTCTTTTTTTTTTTATTATTTTTATTCCACACAGACGTAATAGTTGTCAAATAGGTTTTGTTCCAAGCCACAAAGGTGTGTATATGTACACAGGCACACACTGAGAAATATATTCTGTGTGCCAGCATAACTATCTCCAAAGGCAGGTTTGTGAGACATATGTAGTGGAGATGATCACCGTAAGGTAACCACACATAGAATGCTTCATTTATGTTTAATTTATCTAGTAATTTTTAGTAGGATTTTATTTTCCAATAATAACTTGGACCTCTGAAACTAAAGATATTGATGTAAGCTGAATACAACTTTTCTTGAACTCATTCTTACAGATGTGCTGTTTTGTTACACTAAATGGATATTTCGTGACTATCAGAGGTTTGCTGTTAATTTATATCATCATTGGGTGGACAAGATTCATACTGCAATGATGATAAATGCATCTTTCTTAATATTTTAACTTGTTGAATCAGCTTTATGATGACAAAGGCTTTGTTTTTGTAATCCAAACGTATTAAAATGCAGCTTGGAAAATGGGAAACTAAATTAACACAGATGAAGTCTAATTGAGGAGTGATAGTCCATAGACTGTGTACGTAGTTATCTGGAATGCAGTTGTAAATCTGAAGAATTTTTTCTAAGCTATTAGATAACAAAATGTAAGACAGGGTGGACAAGCATGTTATTTGGGGATGCAGAAGGCAGAAACAGTTTTGTTTTGGTTTTTTTTTTTATTGGAGAATTATGCTAGCCAGTTTTTCCTAGATGATATTTGTAAGCTATTTTGCTCACAACCCTTGGCTTTTCAGACCACCAGGACACCTGGAAAAACCCCATCAAGATATTTATAATCCCCACCCATAATGAACCTTATTTCAACAACGATTTAATACAATTTCATTTGAAGTTGTCTGCCTTCCCCTTACTTGCTCTGGGCTTGCATAGTCCAAAGCCCAAGAACGTAAATTAGGTGAAGTCAGCATTGTCTTCGTGCTGTTTGCTCGCTGGGTTGGAGGTATATTGATGGTTCCTTCCCTCCGCTGGCTAAGATCAGTATCTGGAGAAATCTGTCAAGGATGTTCAGGTACCCAGGCTAACATTCTTTGAAATACTGACTTTCACCAAGGCAGCTGACTATGATTTCCTGACTACTCTGGGGCACAATTTCAAAGCAACTGAGTACTGTAATATTTTCTGCTCTTGTTGACATGAAAGTTGTGCCCTCTTCTCCATCCCCCCAAAAGCCATAAACTCTTCCTGTACTTTGTCTATAAAAATAATGAATTATAGTGAGTGGGAAAGGAATGCATTTTTATACTTCAAATGCATTCTAAGGATTTTGATGCTGGAAACGATATGCAAGGCACCTGGAGAGAAGTGGTGAGCATTTCTTTGGTGAGTGGTCACTCCCCTGACTAGCTTATAACATTTTCAGACAATTTACTGCCCAAACTTTCCTCAATGACCTTTTAATTGCTGGGGATTTTTTGGAGGTAGCTGCCATTGAACCACTACTGAGGTCTAAGCATAATAGGCCTGATGTTTCAAGAAGTATCGATTCCAGAATGATTTTTCTGCTGATGTACAAGTCTGAACCCTTCTCAAATCAGATGAGTAGCACAAATACACATCAGCTGGGACTCTGGTACTTACCTGAAAGGAAGCAAGAGGAAATACAATCTTTCCAGTGTGTCACTGGCTGGTTGCCAGACTGTCATCAGGTGATGACGTGGAGGGTGTTAACTCTAGGTCAGATTTCCTAGTCTTTCCTCGGGCAAAATTCCCCTTGACTTTTTGAAAGTAACTTCTTGGGTATTTACTTGCTCTGTCAGAAGATTTTTCTTCTTAACCATTGGTTCGTTTTTGTGGAAAGCAGAGAAAACTGGCGTTGTAATGCAGAATATGCAAAATGAAACGGGTAAGCGGAGGGGGCATTACTCATGAATTACCCATAAGAAATAGGATAATACCCTTGTCATTGACCTTCTCCTCAAAGTCTCATTCTATACGTTTTCCACGGTCCCTGAGTCTTGTGTGTTGTCTTCCCCTGTGACCGGCAACTGTTTTGTAAAGTGCCAGGTTGCTTATTCTTCCCTGATATTTTGTCCGTCTTCCATGTCTGTCTTCTCTGTTTGCTTCGTGCTTATTTGTACTGACTTTCTGTCCTTGTGCTGTCATTCTTTCTGAAGAGTGTTTCAAAATGGGAGATCCCACCATGACAGAAGTAGGGAGCAAGTCATCAGATTAATGTTTCCAAGATTTTCTTGCAGGGTGCACTAAAAACTGTATTTTTTTTTTTTTTCCCCTAAGTCTTCTGAGTTTGGGTTTGTGTGTGGTGGGTTGGTTTTTTTTTTTGTTCGTTCGTTCGTTCCCCCCCCCCTTTTATGTCTATAACCAATGTCTAGGACCTGAACTTCAGAAAAAAATTTATGCCATGTCAAATATTTGGAAACTAATGAGCTAATTATATTCCTATGGTGAAATGGATTTATCGAGTGGAGAATTTGGCCCTTCACTATATAAGAGCAAACTATGTTGATGTAAGTATTCAGGGAGATTCTGATAAATGCATCAGACTCATAGTGAAAGATTTTTATTCCTAGCAAGTCAATTTTGGATGCAGAAGGGAAACAGGCATGAGATTAGTACATTATTGAATACTTCCCCCCAGTGACACCATGAACAGCTTCTGAGACTGTTGAGGAGTAGATAGAAAGCTGTATGTTCACAAATAAGAGTTGGAAGGCTACCAGGCCGTAATATGTTTGATTAAGACCACAAAAGGGTAACAAGCTAGTTAAATTAAACACTGAAACCTAATTAATGGAAAGGAACCTATGCAAGTGACTTCCGACCCTAGTTATAAACCTGAAAGATTGGATTTACTCCGTGCTACGTTTTAGATTATTCTCTGCAAGATGTGTATACGCGTATTGGATTCTGAGATGCCCAATATTCAAAAAGGGAAGGAAAAACTCTGTAAGTGTATCCATTAACCTTTTTATTTTAGGGTGAGGGTCACATCTTCATTAATATTTATATGTAGAATTGCTAAACTGGAAAGCTGTACAGAGAATATAAAGATCCAGCCTTGCTTCTGTCCCTCTGAATGATCCAACAAGGTGATGTGAGATAATGTGAGGCATCAATATACCTTTTTTTTTTTTTGGTCTCATAGTGGAACAAGCAGGTGAGCTTTGTTGCTTCCAGGATTTTTTTGCTTTCCTTTTCTTTTTTTCCTTCATAAAAAGCCTTTAGAGATGCAAATGCAAATCGAATTGGGCCCATCTGCTCCTGTGCTTGGGGTTGAAGTATGCAAAAGAGGAAAGTGAGGAAGAACTGTTACATTCTATACATCTTCCACTGATTTAAGTGCTGTGAAAGAGGAGTTACTGCTTGAGGAGCTACCTTCCCTTTTGCAACTCCCTGCTGAGAGCAGGTGTTTTATGTACACTAGGCTGACAATTGTTGCCTTTCTGAAGCATGAACATGCTGCTGATAAGCAGCTGTTGGAACACATTGATTGGACCTTGTTGGCAATTGGAGCAGAATGGCTGGCAGTTTGAAACTCTTTAAAACTGAATTTGGACAGTGTGGAAATGTTGTGGTCAGCTGGGAACGGGATGCGTGCGTCCCTCAGGAGTCTTTTCCAACATGCTGAGTTATTCTGTTGGCTTGTTTTATGACCCTGTGATACAGGCAAAGCACCAACACATCTCAAACTTACGCTGAAGGCAACTTTCTGAAAATTATGTCAGCTGAATTTGAGCCACTCATTAAGAATGTAACCCTCCCAGTTAAATAGGAGGGTTAGATGTTGGCAACGTGCTTTTCATAAATGGTCATTTGCTTGGTCGGCCGTTAGGCTGGGGGCTGCATCTGGATTTTGGGTTTTGGTTGCAGTTTATTAGTGATGCTTGTGTGCTTCTCTGGCTCTAGGTGCTGCCTTCTGAACGGGAGGAGGGTGGCAGTGCCTGCCCTAATGACCGGCTGCGCTGCCGGCGCTCAGATGGCAGCGGGGAGCGAAGGAGGGGAAGGAGGAGACCTGCAGGGCAGGTGGAGACCGAGGCTGTCCAGAGAGCAGCAGGGAGCAGACATGTGGCTGGGCCTTGAGACACTGGAAGGGAAAAGATATTTTTGCTGAGAATCTAGCAGAAATGCGCGGCATTTGTCGTAACGTAAGAAATCACTGAAAAGCTGCTGTATTTGAGAGGAAGATCAGGGGGAAAGACCTTTCTTGTAAGGACACAGCAATTAGAGGAATTTGTTTTCAAATATTGTAGTTTGGCTCAAGTCGCAGACCTCATTCGTTTAGAAGGCTCTGTTTACCCTCTTTTGTTTTATTAAACTCTGGTATTTAGAGATTGTGAATTTGGGGATCCCCTGGGCTGCAGTGATGAGCATGAGGGAGGGAGGGACTCAACTGGGATGTTGCTCTGTTCTGGTTACAGCTCTGCTGGGGGCTCTTTGGTCACACCAGCAGCTCCAGGCTTCTGCAAACCCACAATAATCTCTGAGCTAATGCCAGCTTGGAATCCCAAGTTAGCCTTAAAAATCAACAGCCCCCAATCAGGAAATCCTCGGATTGAAGTGCTTTGTGGACTGCGAATGATCTTCTGGTGCGCTGGGGAAACTCACCTTTGGTCAAGGGTTGTGGATGATGAGGTCTTCAAGGGCTACTTCACAGTGTGACTGTGGATTTTAGTCCTTGTCAGAGTTACACTGATGGTGTGAGTACAAGGTGACTTGGTTTTGGAGTGGTGATATGTAGAGGAATCATCCTTTTCTTTTGTCAGGTTACTTCTTGGTCAGACCAGTGAATTGAGTTGACATGTCTTATTGCGACCAAATGGCGAAATCTGATGCAAAGGATGAGGTAGAAATAAGGAGGCCGGAGAGAGAGACTGTCTCTTTCAGGAGTGCTTAAACTAGATGGCATCTCCTGCTGTGAGATCAACCGCTGCTTTTTGGGAGGGAATGAAATCAAATTTCTCCCGTTACTTGGCCCCTTCTTGCAGATATATCTGCCTTTCATAGAGATGTCTCGGTTCGTGTAGGTGTTTGTGTCTATAATAGTGTATAAGGGCAGTGGTTTTTTTTTGTTTTGTATTTGTATGGTTGTGTGTGTTTTGTGGATTTTGTTGTTGTTGTTTTTGTTTTGATTGTTTTTGTTTCTCTCCAGAGGTACCAGGTAAGGAGTCATGACTTCACCATACTTGAAATGATAGCCTCCTTGCTGTCCTGCTGACTGTGTTAGCTCTGAAGCCTGCTAAGATGCTGTACTATTTTTAGGTGCAGTGTGGTACCACCTACTTGGTTTACTGTGAACAGGAGAGAGACCAGGTCTTGTTCAGATAGTAGGCAGGTAGCAGCCGCCGTGAGGATAGATTTTTTTTTTTTTTTTTCTGACACATGAAGAAGAAACAAAAATGCTTAAAGTCAATTCTTAGAACGCATGCCATGAAAATGAAGAGCTGCTTTATACCAGCTCTGACTCCAGCTGTCTTTTAGCTGGCAGGCAGATGCTGGGGTTACTTTTTTTTTTCTTTATATGATCAGAGAAGAAAGTAAGATTGTATTTGGATGACCTCAGCTTAGTTGCAGGTGCACAGATGCATATTTTGAGCCTTATAAACCCTTGCTGCCTTGCATTGCAGGCCTAGCTGCCATCTAGAAGATTTGTGGAGCAAAACCCAAAATGTTTATTTGTAGAAAAAAATCAGTGTGGGTGTTTTTATTGCTAAATATTTCAAACTAGGCTCATGTAACGTGTTTCCTGTTGTCCGCAGAGTGGTCTGAATGGAGGAATGAAGTTGTTTAATTGGCTGGATTTAGTCCCTTTTGCTTGAAATGAAAGGATAGAAATGTTTACAAGAATCCTCTTTAGGTGGCTTCAACAGTGAAGTTGAACTTCCACGCTTTTGCTTGAGAGGTTTGAAAGACTTTAGTATTAAGTTTTGGCTTGTTTTGGATTTGTTTGTATAAGAGAAATACTTTTGGAATACAGTAGGTGATGAGAGAGCCTTTATCTGTGCAACACATGGAATTTTTCATTTTCTTCTGTAGAAAGTTAATCTGATTTTTCAGTAAGATGCCTTCATTGTCACAGATGATCCTTCTCCTATTCATGATGCCTTTCGAGCTACCTGATGTCAGTCTGATTTCGCTCGTGAGCTTTGATGCTATCAATACGTAATCTCTGCCACAGCAGTAAAGCTTTAATGTCATGGAAGCGAAGACTGGCCGTGCATGGTTTTGCAGTGCAGCCTCTCAATCTGTCCATGTTTTAACTACCTGTAAAAAAAGTAGCTTTGTATGGTTTGTGAGCATGCAGATATAGTGGAGGACTAGGTCTGCACACTTGGGTGTCGAAGAGCATTTCTTCAAAACACGGTGTTTGACAACGCGTAACGCGTCAGAGCTTGTCACCTTGCAGTAATGAGGGTAGATGAACAGTGCCTGTGGAAGAGACTGAAATACTTGCCTTGACAGCAGTAACTTGTTCTGCTTTTGCACCCATACAGAGCTGCGGTGACACCTGCAAGGGGAGTGTTTACTGCTGTTCGAAGAGATGCAGCTCTCGTTTCAGAGGGACCGCTTTTGCTCTCTGTGGCATCCTTGACAATGGCGATGGTCTTTGGGTGTACGCCTGCTGGCTTCTCTGCAGCACAGGGTACCCGGTGCCGGCTCTTGCCTGACTTACTTTCCACTGGGGAGCATTAGAATGAGATCTCAGTTGCTTTTATGTTGCTGTCCAGGCCGAGCCGCTTGGCAGCCCAACCAAAGTACCAGTGTGCCGTGCACACCGCTGTGCACACAGACTCGATCAGGGATAAAGGCCAAAAGTGTCACCATCTGTGATTCATCACAGAATCTCTGTAGATTGAAAATCCTGAAATCTGTGTGATAATGGGTGCAGATTTGTTGGCTGCTTGAATGCATCAAGAAGTGTTTCCGCAAAGATGCGAAGGCACTGTCTTGCCTGAAGCCATTTTTGTTATTAGGCATCCTTAAACGTTCTGATATTCTGCTTGGTATGATGCTGCTGTCAAATGAAAGAGCGATGTGCACAAACGTGTCCAGATGGGCAAGCCTGTGCAGAAACTTCCTGAACTTGTAGCTGATGGCATCAAATGGGCTGCTCTCTCTAGCAAAGCAAATTTCAAGAAAGTTCAAAAAAATAAAAAAAAAAGAAATTGTGCCTTGACCAGACTGACAGAACTTTCCAGAAGCTTCTGTTCAATACCAGCCTGATTCTTATTATGACAGATTTTTATTTTTTTTTTTCCTGCAAGTGAGAGACCTGACATGGTAGTGGTGCTGCAGCATGTGCAAGGTGAACGGTGCTTCCATCCTTGAACTCCTGTGGTTTCGTGACCTTCTCCCACGCAATGTTAAGCAGATGCACAAGTGTTTTGCCTGGATGGCAACCCCAAGTTTGTACATATTCGCAGGGATGCCATCTGTGCCTGCTGCCTTGCCCTGGGACATCTGTTCAGTAGCTCTTAAGAGCATCTGCTGTAAGTGCTGGTGCTGCTCCTTGAAAGAGGCTGTGGGGCTTCATTTGGCACTCGATCAGGGATGACGGAAGTTGTAAAGTCGGAATGATAACTCTGCTTTCTTTATGTTTGAAAGTGATAAACGAGAAGATTTCCAAAATGGAATGCAAAAAAAAAAAAAGTAGTTTTTTGCTTTAGTTCTTAGAGCTCTTATCAGAGCATTTAATCAGTATTGTGCTTACCAGATGGTGCCTTGTCTTCATTATGGGCTATTTTAGTGTCTCGTGATAGGTGTTAGCGTTGGAAAGATAAGAACAAAAATGCTGTATACTCTGTGGGGATTCAGAAGGATCCCAGAGCTCTTCCTGGGGTCGTGCCTTATTCTTCAGAGTCTATGATCCCTCCCTTTTTTCACCATTTCCACAAGCCAGCAGCAGTAGATCTTTGTGGGTGTTTGTCACAGATGGAGATCACTGCTGTGGTAGATCTGATGAACAGATGAATATATTTCTTTAACGCAGGTGGTCGATTAAGCCAACCCACCTTATAGAAATACTTGGCTCTTTCAGCTTCAGGTGTGTTACATATTTTTTATTTTATTTTTTTCTTTTGCCAGTCGTGATTTGAATAAGAGACTGTGGACAGACCCTATAAAAAGCATCAGAATTCTATAATTGTATAAAAGAAGCCAGCGGTAGCTTACATGCCTAGCAAATAGGGAAATTCTAGTAGTGAGAAAAAATTCAGCCAAGGTCATATTGTACTATTGTTCCATAAACAGCGAGCTTGCTTAATGCATCTGTTCTGAGACATTCATCTGTCAAAATGCATGTGACTTTTGGTCATTCTTGTTTAAAAAAAAAAGATAAAAGAAATCCTCATTGAGAAATAACAAATAAAACAAGAAGCCATCACTCGGTGCTAACAGGTTGACAAGTAGCTCACTGTCTCACATTTTTTTCTTGGAAAAGGTCTTGAGGAGGGTAGTGGGGGACTGGCTATAATGACAAGTGACACCCAGGCTTCATGCAGATGTGATGCAGAAGCAGAATCAATTGTAATACGTCGGGATCTCCCTTGGACTTTTGGTATGGATCTTGTGGGAGCATGGAAAGTTCACACTTACCTACTGATGATTCATTCTTTTCCTGTGGTTTCTTCTTCCTCACAAAATACTGGGAAGTACCTACAAAACGCCTGCTAGAGATGAGTTCATTTTCTTGCCTCTTGTATGGTAGCTTCTGCTGATTTCCCCCCCTCTCAGTTATTTACCTGTTGATTTATAGTAGATAAAAACTTGTGCAGTGGCGCTTTAAATCAAAGATGAGATAGATGTTTAAAAATAAACCAACCCATTTATATTTCTCTGGCTTTACTTATTTTTTTTCTCACAGGTTGCTGGTTTCTTGCCTAAGGTTATGGTTTTCCACTCATCTTCCATTCCACAATTTGCAGATTAGAATTTAAACACATTTATTTCCAGGAGTGAATGGCATTTATATCTTTGCTTTTGAAGAGGCTTTCCTCCAGAGTCTGGTAGGAGGAGGAAAGAAAAGATATTTGCTGTTGAGAAAGCTACTTGCTCAGGAATTCTATTCTGCTGGAGGAAGGACAACTACTTCTGAACTGTGAACATGTTGAGGGGTGTGTGTAGTCAAAATCTCAAAGAGAATTTGTGGATCTTCAAAAAAAACCCTCAAGGAAATCAATGCAAGAGTATTGGTTTACGTTGGCCTTGCGTTTTTAAATACTTCAGATAGACATATGGGGGGCTAATCCAGCCGGTTTCTGCTGCTGGAAGTTTGTTGACTGTTGTGTACTGTCGTTTACTGATGTTGGGGTGTAACTGCTTCTGATTTGTACTTGCTGAAGGGCAGTGAAAAGTAGGTGCAGAATTTGTCTATTGTCATCCTCCTTTCCTGTCACTGAAGAGGTAAAATGTGTTTTACACAATCCTGTGGCGCCTAGAAATAGGTACACAGATACAAAAATACTAGTACTGGCTTTTACAGTAACTTTTAACTAGTCACTTTGGTATTGTATAAATTAGTCAGGAGACTGACAACAACCTCTGCACATAAGCAAGAAGCCGTTTCCAGTCCTGAAGTAACTAAAGCTTGTTAGATGAGAAACTACGTTGCTTTGCAATTCCCTGCGCTGCTCAAATAATAGAGCAGAGATGTGATTAAGTGCAGTCTCTGACTGACCTTTCTGGGGCTGAGCTGTTGCCTTTTTATTAACAAACAAAACATTGTGTAGTAAGTGATCAGCTCTGTGGCTAGAAGAGATGATGAGGAGTGTCTGCAGGAAGGCTTGTGCTTCCTGCAGCAGGAGCTTCTATGATCAACGATTAAATAGATTTATACAAATACTTTGTGTGGGAGAGAGACTAGAATGTTATGTAGCTCTCCCTCAATTTTTTTTTTTTTTTTGAGTATTCTGCTGCTTATCTGAACAAGAAAGCAAGTCTCTTTGATGACTTCCTTTCGTGCTTTGACAGCAGATGGCAATTATGAAACGTTTAACTTTGTAAGTACGACTTCACTGACAGTACTCGTCTTAGTGCTTTCCTGGCTTGGAAGCGCCAGCAGCAGTATGTTCTGTGTACTGACTGAGCTCTTCCGGAGCATCAAAATCAAATAATCAAAAAATCCTCTCCAGATTTCTTATGAATATAATCTAGATATTTTAATGGGTGGTGATGGTGGTAGTCATGAATCAACATTCTGCTCTCCTGTTTAGAAAACAGTTTTTTCTGCCCTCCTTCTGCCTTAATGTGCGTGAAACAGGCCCCTTTCTTCACAGTACCAGCATTTCTTATTTTTTTTCCACTCTGTTCTGCATGTATTTTATTCGTACGTGTGCCTGCTGTGTTTTCATTCTCTTTTGGTTTTGCTCTTATCTTCCTGTGACTGTTTTAACTTTGCCACTTGCGTCTTTGATTCGGGTGACCTGATAATGCTCATATGTTGCGTGAAAAATGTAATAAGACATTGACAGGGTGGAGGAGGATTTGAGTTTCACTTTTGGTCAAGACTGATTGCCATGGTGTTCTGCTACTCGGTCCGTACCGATCTTTTGCACAACTTCCCGCCTAGTGTTTTATCTTGTAATGAAGTTTCTCCCGAAGAATTCTGTTCTTCAGATTTTCTGCTCTAAAAAGCCTCCACTTCACTGGTAAGAGCTATTCTTGGTGAAGTTGACACACCTCATGTGGTTGTTAAGGTCTGTGTACAGCTGAGCAGTGTAGAAGGCTGGTGCGAAGATGAAAATCGACACCTGAATACTTATTTCTTGTGTCTTGCATTTATTTCTTTGGAAGTGGATTTCATTACTGTAATTATTTATTTTTATTCCCCCCCTGCAATTAGCATCCATTTTTCAGTTGCCATGTTAAATAGGCACTGTCCGGTAGGGACAAAAGAAACGGTGATGCTGTGGAGGTAGATGTGGGTAGGAACTAGCTGGACAACCTGACAACTGTACCTAATTGTAGAGTTATTTCTACTATAAAAGGAGATCTGCATCTTTTTCTTTCTATATCCAAGGCTCCATTTTAGAAGGAGAAGGAGAGCCTTGATTTGATATGCTGTCAATCCTCTGTGTGATCTGAGGTCCAAGAGAAGGCCTCGCTATTTCCACCGTCAGTGTGCTGCCACATGGACGGCAACTCTCTGAGGGTTCTGATTGAGGCACCTAATCCAGCCAGCAGGTTTTGTTCCCTTGTAAAGCTGAACAGTAAAAGTCAGTAAAGGAGTTCAGCACAATTGCATGTAGGGGAGGCCTAAAAGTAAACAGTGGATTTGCAAATAGTAAATACAAATTTAATGATTACCTGGTGGTTTCTTACCTTAATGGCTTTTTGTTTGTTTGTTTGTTAACCATATGTATTGTTCTTTATTTCTGCATTTTCTACAAATCCTGCATTCACGCAAAACATTTTGATGGAAAGATTAAGGGTCGTTTTCTTGTAGGTCAACCTGTTCTGTGGGTAAAAAGAGGACCTCAATTTTCAGGACTATCAAATGGTGTTTTGAGCGTGAGCTATTTTCGCATAATTGATGTTGCTGGTTTTGTAATGCACTTGAACGTACGGTCTTGGGTTTCTACTTCTTTTTAAAAAAATGAACTAGTAGCTAATCCATGCTGAGTAACCTCTTCAGATCGTGACCTTCTATGTGGTGTTTGCTTACGAAAGTCGATGAATTAAGAAGAAAGTTATAGAAGCAAGGAATAAACCGAAAAAAATGAACCGATTCCTTTTCATATTTTACCTACAGCTACTTTGAACTGGAGAGCAGTGGCCTACGAGATGAGATCAGATATCACTACAGGTTTAATGGGAAGTCAAGAACAGAGGTGTTCCCATACCGCCTGGCAGACGGGCAGTGGCATAAGATTGCCGTGTCGCTTAGTGCATCCCACCTTCTGCTCCATGTGGACTGCAACAGGTAAGAAAATATGTTCAAGATTTTACATTTCTTTAAAAAATGCTCTCTACGTACACACGGGAATAAAATTGGAAAAGGTGATTTTTTTTTTTCATATTTTTTTTTTCAATATTTAAATTAAACTGCTGTGGGGTAAGAAAAGGAAAACAAAACATTAACATGAAATACTTCATTGTGATTATGGAAAAGGTTGATTGCTGACTGGGGAGTACTAAATGCCTCTCTGTAGTTTAGGCACTGGCTGATGTTACGTTTGACTGTGATTGCATTTAAGGGTGATGGATGGGTGTGCGGTCTGGGCTGTTGCAACTGCTTCACTCAGCATACCTGAAAACTTGAAAAATAGATAGATCTGTCAGAGGCATTTTAATTTTATTTTACTTAATCAAGAAATGCGTTTTTTACTGTTTTTTTTTTAATTCCACCTGCTGTTCCACTTAGAAACTTCTGAGAAACCTGGAAGCTTGTTTTTGCATGTCTGGAACTGGTGCTTTTTATTTTCTGAAGGGTATTCTGTCTGTCTTTGCACTTTTTTTTCCTTTAAAAGTTGTGAAGACTGCAAGATAGCAGATTGTCAGGATTTCAAGGAATAAAAAGCAGCAAACCTAGAATCTCTCTTCCTAAGAATCTCCCTTCCCTTGGGACTTGATCTCTCAGTGTATTGAAGATTGGCTTTTCCTGGCTTAGTGGTTGATGAGGAAACTGAGAAAATTTGAAATTGGGACATTGAAAATAGTCTTTAGGAATGAGGAAAACAATCCACTGCTTTTGTGTCTGTTTTTTCCCACTGAAATTAATAGATAAACATCCTTTGCCTTCAGTGAGAAAATGGCATGCGTATGCATTTTGGAATTGTGACGCTTAGATGGGGAGAGGGTGATGGCAGCAGGCATTTCTTTGTAAAGTCTTAATTTTGCTCAGGCAGCGGAATAAAGTTATGTGAGTATTATGGGTGGGTACAGTATTGGAACGTTTTGAAAAAGTTTTAATTTTGAGCAAAGTAATTATGAGATATTGTTTTGAGAAGAAGGTTACAGCCATTTTCTGTGACTGCATTAACTACTAACAGTAAAAATCTAATCTGAGGGAAGGCTGCTTATTGAATCCTTATATTTGGACCCTAGAAGCAATTAGATGCTTAGAGCAATTTTAATTTCATTGAAGCATGAAATCTACAATTTGTAAAGATTGTCCTTCATTTCAGTCCTCTGATTTATTTATCTTACCATTATTTGTTTATCTGTTATGTTATTTCTTTGCTTACAACAGTATATACTACAGTGTACTTTTTTTTGTTCATTGACATACTGGGTTTTGGGACAGTTTCTTCATTATCTTCTATGACTTTTTTTTTTTCTTTTTTTTTTTTTTCTGTTATGAACAACAAATGTGTTTTAGAAAGACCCTTTTAGCAGATTGTTTTGCTGGCGGCTTTCTTAGACACAATGTGAAAGGAAGACAACAGAAAAAGCCTGCCTGGTGCAGAACAAGAGAGCTGCACAGTCATGGTTGTGACCTGATTTTCTTTGCAACAACAGGCAGCAATAGATAAATACAATTGTGGAATGAGCTGTGCTGTCGTGTAAGGTTATAAATGTCTATAGCTCTGTCAGGTGGTCCTACACAGGGCTGATCCATCGAAGAGTGTCTCTTAAGGTGGAACATCTCAAGGCTGCTCCCAGCATAAATCCATACCTAAATGCCTCTATTTGGCTTTGTATTTGTGGTATTTTATGATGGCTCCTGTGGAAAAGTAATAGGAATAGTTCTTAAAGCATGACTTCAGGGCAGATCATAGTAGAAGTTTAAATGAGAAAAAAGAACAAGGCAAAAAAGGAAGCCTTTAAATTCCTAACTCAGCTGTAGCATCTCTGCTCAGTTAATTAGAGAATTTTGTGAATGTGACTGTTATAGTGTCCTTTATTGTATCTTAACTCCCTCCGTCTTTGCACTCAGAAGAGGAGTCAACATCTTGTTCATCTTTGCACAAGCATTTCCTGATGGCACTACAATAAATGTCAAAAGATGTGAAAATGAAAAGCAAGCCAACGAGGGGTACTTCTGAGCACTACTGAAAATCCCAAGCCTTCCTCATGAGCACGTTAGCTAAAAGCATGCACAAGAATCCAAGTGTTAAGAGCTGTAGACTTTACATATGAATGTCATCATTTTAGGCTGGTGTGGTGCCAGTGGCTCTCAGCAGAGTTCAGGTTGCGTAATGAGAGGCGATGCTTCTGTTGACTTAATTCTAAAAAGTGAGTCATGGGGAAAGAAACTGTGGCTGCAGTCAGTAGATTCACCTGTCCCACCTCCTGCAGAGATCCAGTGTCATCAGAGCAAGAATTTAGCTTGAAGTGTACCTTGCTAGTTAAAAAAGTTCTGTGCTTTTCACTCGCCGTTCTTTCCCCCATAAAAAACTAAAAACAAAGCAAAGAGGAAAAAAGCTGACCAACAAAACAAATCCCTTGGATTCCTACTGGGTTTCTTTAAGGGAGTTGCAGTATCGCTTCCTTACAGATAAGCATGAATTCGTGTGACTCCTTTTGTTGAGGGCTGTGGTAATATGTTGTGCATTTGGGAGGCTGTTCTGAGTGAGTGATTTGGGAATGCAGTGTTATTACAGTTAACCTGACAGTGTTTGCATTGGGAAAAATACCCAGCCACAACCCAATTTTTCTACAGGATTTGTATTGATACCCTAAGGTAATATCTGATCTCCAAAATCTGCAGGAGATCAGGAAGCAGTGGAGATGAAACTTTCAATTAATAAACAGGTAGTCAAATCTGCTTTTATTCTTCTTTATCATCCACATCACTCTGATTTGTAAAATTGCTTTGACATTTGATACTTGATTGTCTTTTGGATTCAGTTCAAAGTTGACTTTATTTTTCAGACCTGAATAGGTTAGAGAAAAGTGAGAACTAGGAAGAAGCCTTTAGTGCTTGAAAAAGTCATCGTTAAAACAGTGTAATTTCCTGTGTCCTAATGAGCTGAATATGGTGGCGGAGGCGTATGTATCAAAGGAGGTACATTTGCCCAAGTACGTGTCCGTTTGAAATCACCTCCTGCTGCATCTTACTTGCTCCTTTTGGTGCTCCTTCAAAAACAAGGAGTGAGAGTTGTAGCTGAGTTTGATGCTAGAGCTTGGAGCTGCTGAAACAAGAAGATTATATTAGAGTCCCAGCTAAAAATCTGTTAAAAGTCATGGAGCTCTTCTCCCTGACTTGGAGAGCCTTTGTGCTGGACCAAGGCAGTCACCTCTAGCCAGGGATACATCTCGGACAACAGGCAGCAGGTGCACTTACTAACATACTTTTCACATTCTAGTAAGGTTCTGAAAGCTTAGAAAAATGTCAGGTCAACATTATAAATGTAGAACTGATGCACAAGAGAAACCTGTGCTGAAAGTCACATGGAAATTAAGTACGATGAACTTAATTTCATTGTATCTCTGATTCTGAATCCGCTACTGGCAAACGATTGTTTCAGAATACTGGTTTTGTGTGGGATCTGTGCTCCCCTAACCTAGAGAAAAGGCAATTGTCAGGGGCTTTCTGGTGAGCGCTTAGAGGAGCCGTGTCCTTGTCAGAGGATCCTTAGATAACCTATGGCACTAAAGGGTTAATACATAATGAAATAAACTCTGCCGTGCACCTTCCCTGATTTGGCCTCTTAGGGGAGCAGAGCTAAAGGATCCTGCTGTTCATACCCACCTTGTCAGGGGATTTGCAAGCCCACAAGATTGCCACAGGCCTACAAGAACTGGTGTTTGTCTTCACTGGGAATTAGTTTCCACTGTGGAGTCTGTAATGTTGCCCTTGGTACCCGACTGTCCCCGGCAATGCTCACCCCCTACCACAGCAACACAGAAAAGATGCTGAATTTAATAGTGTTGAGAATGAGGGAATAACACAAAGGCTACGGTTTAAGTGGGAGTAGGTACTGTATCAAAATGTATTTATTGACAATTTCTTTGAGAAATACAGATTCCAAATTGTTCTCAGTGTGTCTCATCTGGGGAGGTAAGCTTGAAGGCTGCTTGCTTTCTATTTTTATTGTATTTGTCTTTTATTTGCCATCAACCGTGTTGCTACAAAGGTACTCACCTGTTCAGGTGGTATCAGTATTCCTTTAGTTGAACTCTGTCTGCCAACCTACAAGGGAGAAAGGCACTTCGCTCAAAAAATTAATGCTTTCCAGTGAAAAAAATGTGCTGGAGTGCTTTTTACTATGAATATAGCCTGTGATTTTGATGGATACTCTTAGCTGTTTGATGGAGGGGGTTGGTAAGAGCATAAGAGAATAGATTATAAAAGTGGAGCAGGCTAGGCAGTAGTCTCCAACTGAAAAAACATGTTATCTGCTTCTTTTATGTTTCTCCTGATAGAACAGAGCATTAGGGAATAAAAAATGCATGAGCAGTGAGAACTTTTTAATTGGAAAAATAAATAAATTAAAGCAACGTAATCCAAAGATGGGAATCCAAGACATCTGAATTCTTATAAATAAGATATTCTGGCTGCTAACCCGAGGTTTTCAAGTTATCTAAACAACGTCCTATGACTTCAATTAAAATGTAATAAATTTAAAGGTTAAGGGCTGTATTTAAAAGAGGGTTTCACTGCTTTACTTACTGTAAAACGCTTTCTCTTGAGAGGAGATGGCCTGGTGGTAGCATTATGCAGCTAGGTGATTTGCTCTCAACATTGGGATCTGATTTTGTGACCCAGATTGCTTCTCTGCTCTTTAAGCAGTAGCAGAAGCTGTCGGAGAAATATTTACTTGGGTAGAGGGCTATAATTGTGCAGTACAAGTGCACCCAACTTCAGATCTGCGGTGGTGCAGACTGGAAGTTAATTTTCACCTATGGATTGTCCCTTTTTGTCTGACAGAAAGGCTATAAACTTTTTAGTGTAAGAGATCTCCAGCTGGCAGGTCGCGTCGGCTGCTGCCAGGCCTTTATCTTTGCAGTTATTGTAGTTAAGCTGGAAGGAAATGTTTAGGATGCATCCAACATTACTTGAGAGAAGTTTGGGTGTTTTATTTTTTCGTTTTTATTTTTAGAGGAGCTTTTTAATAGCCAGGGTTCTTCCCTGGATGGGTAACGCATCAACAGAATGACAGTATGGGTGTGATTGAAGACCGTATGATGTTATGTCTTAACCCAGTCCCTAATTCTGATGAAAATTTTATTTTTTTCTGTCCTAGATGAATTGGTTGACTTTTTTTTTTTGTGTGTTATTACATTGATAGAATTGGGAGAAAGCTAGGAGTATTTATGGAAGTGCTGAAAAAGTCCTATAGAACACAAGTGATAACAATCCATACCTGGACCTGCCTTAGATCCTTTGACCATCCCTAGAAACAGCAACCACTTAGAGTCAGCCCAAGTACCTGGGACTCTGTGCTGCAGCAGAAGCTCCACAGATCCTCCTCAGGGTAGAGCAGGTGTCTGCTTTGATTTCTTTCAGAACTTTATCCAGTTGATATTATTTACTGAAGAGTAGTAGAAGTCTTCCGCTGGGCATTCGGTTAAGGGTCTTGAATAGAAGCTTGTGGCAGTCCCCTGAACTGTAGGGAGCTGTAGAGCCACAGTTTGGTAGCTGCAAAGCTCAGCTACGGCTGAATATAGACTTAACAGTGGTTTCCCATTTTTTATTGTATTTTTTTTCCTCTGATTTTAGAACTGGGGACTTGCAGTGCTTTCAGGTAAATTGAAAATGTTGATAGACAGGTTGATGACTTCACCAGGGCAGGAGTAATGTGTTATGCTTTACCATTGGCACCTTGCATTCATCATATTTGTATGCTCTGGGTGTGTCAGAGAGAGAGGAGGGATAACAGTAGAGGAAATAATCTTAAATCAAGACTGGCAAACCTCAAATGATGTAGTCATTTCCTCAAGTGTGTGAATAGGCCTATTATCCCATTCTCAAATATTTTTTTACTTTGGTCCAATATACATTTAGGTTTGTTTGTTTGTTTTTTTTTTTATGTCAAAGCAATAAACCCCTAAATTGGGATGATTACTTACAAGAGCAGTCTCTGAAAATTTAGCCTGCATAGATTGAAATGTACCTGGATATAAGTTTCTGCAGAATTTTTTCAGAGGAAATCTCCTATTACTTGATTTCATTTGTTGGAGTGCTGACGGGAGTCATACGGACAGAGAGGTGATCACGGTAATTTGAGAATCAACCAGGTAGAGCAAGTGTTTTGAGTTTTTTTTCCTTCCAGATTATAAAAACAATTATCTTGCTCCAGCCAGGCAGATCAACTGAGATCCAAAACATAAATGGACTCTTCTGTTTGAAGTAGGTAGCTAAACTCTGCAGTTTAGAACTGGAAGTTACATAGGGTAATACCAGGGATGAATTGAAAAATGGTAGTATAATTTTAATTAGATACTTTATAGAAGCTTGGATGTTTGCCAAAGAGGAGATGAGAACCCCTCAGAACTGTTTAGAAGCTGACGAGATCTGAGTCTCCATACAGCAAAAAGTACAGAGTCTTTCCAAATGATCTGAGACCTCCCAAGTGCTGTGAGGTGTGAGAGGACCACTGAGCAAGTGGGATTGAGACTGCTGAAGTCTGTGAAAGCAGCCCAGAGTTTTATGAAGTGGTTTAGTACTTGAGGAGTCTTTCTTTGACAATTTAGAACAGCAGTAATTTCCCAGAGGTAACTCTTTTTAGAAATCTGATCTCGTCAAAATCCTCAAGTTGATTGCAAGGAGGTGGAGACTGTTTGACTGCTTTTATTACTCCCCAGAACTAGGCAGTTTCCATCATTGCACCGTTTGGTGACAAAGTAAACTAGCACTCTTAATAGCAGACAGCAGTGCAGGAGCAGTCACGTTTGTGACACTGAGTTTCTGGTTCTGTGCCGTGGCTGAGAGCTGCTCTGCAAATGTGCTCGTTGAAAGAATGGTAAAGACGGTCCAGCCCCACGCTAGAGCAGGTGAGGGGTTTCTGGGAGTTGAGGAAATATTCCTCACAGGAAATATTCCCATTCCTGCACAGACAAGTGTTTAGTGAGCTGGTTGGTGTGTTTTTTTGTTTTGGTAGTTTGTTTGGGTGTTTTCTTTTTTTTTTAAACCCATCAGATATTGGCCGCTGCTTATAGTTTAAGTATTTGCATGATATGAAGACTGTGCTTGTGGTCTGTGTTACCAATGTAATGATGCCTCAAAGGAGCGGTAAGGTAAAAGATGGTAGTTTAATCCTCAGCGTAGGAGTAAGGTAACGTGCAATTTCCAGTCCTCTAAGTTGTTTGCTTATCTGAGACCAGTCAGTAATGAAAGAATAAGCGGAAGCTGCATTACTTAATTGAGCTGCAATTTTAGTGCTATTCCCTTCAGCACGTCAAAAGTGAAAGCAAGTAACTAACTCTGTGTCGACTAATGCAACTAGGACTTCCTCAGCCCCAGCCAAATCTTCCTGTGTCACGCCAGCCACTTACCTTAAACCCAACTGAAAGATCCCTGGGGTGAAATCCTGGCCCCAGTGAAGTCTGCAATGAAAACTCTCTCTGACTTGAGCTGAGCCGTGCTTTCACCTCCCGAGCGTGTCAGATGTTGTGAGAAATGAGCTCCAAACCTGAGTGCTGTCCCTGGAGAGCGCTTTTCTGTCTGTCTGCCTGGCAGTTTCCATCAAAACTTAATTTTAGAACCAATATAATGGCTTGTTCCATGTTTACTGTATGCTTCGTACACCTCCTCAGTCATGGCCAATTAGTTATTATGGAGAGAGTGCAATGCTATCTTTCAAACCACCAAGGCTGAAATGGGCGGTTGAAAAATACCATGGGAAACTGGCAGTGAACCTGCTGCAGTAAGAACTGAGGAACGTGGAAGGAGTCGGGCCTTCCACGGGGTTACAGAGACAGTGGCTTATGGGAAGGAGCAGCAGCCGGGAAGAGTCGAGGGCCGTTGCACGGTACTGAGAACAACGCTAACGGAAGGGTCCTGGCTGGAGCATGGTGGCCAAGGCGGGGTGTTAGCAAGTAAAGCCAGTGGTCCTCAGCCTGCACTTACCTTCAGTCATGAAAGGAAATTGGCTCTGGAATATGGATGAGATTATTTTATCACAGAATCACAGAATGTTAGGGGTTGGAGGAGACCTCTGGAGATCGTCAAGTCCAACCCCCCTGCCAGAGCAGGATCAAAGAATCTGAGGCAGGTCACCCAGGAACACATCCAGATGGGTCTTGAAAGTCTCTGGAGAAGGAGACTCCACAACCTCTCTGGGGAGCCTGTTCCAGTGCTCTGTAACCCTTACAGTAAAGAAGTTCTTCCTCATGTTGAAGTGGAACTTCCTGTGCTTTAGCTTGAGTCCCTGGCCCCTTGTCCTATCACAGGGCACAAGTGAAAAGGGTTGTCTCTTCCTTCTTGACACTCAGCCCTCAGGTATTTATACACATTCATTAGATCCCCTCTCAGTCTTCTCCTCTCCAAACTAAAAAGCCCCAGGTCTCTCAGCCTTTCCTCGTAAGGCAGGTGCTCCAATCCCTTCATCATCCTCGTAGGTCTCCGTTGGACTCTGTCAAGTAAATCCCTGTCTCTCTTGAACTGGGGAGCCCAGAACTGGATGCATTACTCCAGGTGAGGTGTCACTAGGGCAGAGCAGAGAGGGAGGAGAACCGCCCTCAATCTGCTGGACACACTGTTTTAATGCACCCCAGGATACCGTTGGCCGCCTTGACCACAAGGGCCCGTTGCTGTCCTGTGGATAACTTGTTGTCCACCAGGACTCCAAGGTCCTTCTCCACAGGGCTGCTCTCTAGCAGATCGCCTCCTAACCTGTACTGGTGCATTTTATTATTCCTTCCAAAGTGCAGGACTCTGCACTTATTTTTGTTAAACCTCACTAGGTTCATCTTTGCCCATCTCTCCGGTCTGCCCAAGTCTTGCTGAATGGCTGCACAGCCTTCAGGTGTGTCAGCCAAACCTCCCAGTTTCGTAATTCTGGTTTATGATTATACACAAATAATTTAGTGATGACTTGAACCCCTTGATGAGATGATCCTGTGACAAGATACACTGTAAGGCAACTAACTTCTCAGCAGATGAGTGTTTGGAGCTGGGGGAGGGAAGCCGTTTAGTAGAAAGGCCGCATGTGGCTGCCTTCATTTTACATTTATTTTTTTGTAGCAAGTACAGAGGGGAGTTGGAAACAAAAGCTTCATTCTTCTCGCAGTTGCATCTGTTTGACGGTACTAGATAAAGTGACTTTGGGGTTGAGAGTGCATGAAGCAGAAAAGGGGAAGGCTGCATAGACTTTGTGGAAAAGGGCTGTTTCTAAGCTGCAACTTTACTGCGCTTCAGATTCTGCCCGAATTGCCAGTTGCAAAAACGTGTGTGCTGCAGGTCTTGGGCCAGGGCTCAATATGTGCCTGTATAGTGCAGGTAGATGTAAGGGAAGCAAAGTTTCAGTGCTGTCAGTTGTCACTCAACGAATGCCTTGTGACTTCAGCCAACGGTAATCTTAGATTTTTTATTTATTTATTTTTTTCCATGACAAAGTGGAGTTGACATACGCCATGTAACCATGGTTTTACCTCTTTGTTGCGGTAGAATTTTATTGGGGAGTTAATTTTGCTGCAAGAGTTGAAGTACTAGTGCTGCTTTGTGCAATTATGGTGATGCACATTTTTAACCTCTTGCTTGCTGATCTGAGATAGGCTTCAGTGTTTACTACTTGTTTCATAGATACTTTCATGAATTTTTTAAAAATCTCATAGCCCATCTTGCTCTAAGGCCTTCTCGTTTAATTTGTGGGAGAAGAGCTTTTCTTCTTTTTCTCTCTTGGAAGAACCCATTGAATTAATTTCTTTCTCTTGTTTCTAGAATCTGTTTTTAATTGCTCAGTCTTGGTTTACTGATATTTGGCATCTGGGCTGTACTTTGAACATTTGGTTCATCTGAGATGGGCTTTTGGTATGATGTTTGGTAAGGTAATAAATGAGTGCGCTGTGCTTTCAGCTTTCCTGTTAGCAGTTTGCTTCTGGTTTAGAACCTGATTCCGGACTTGCTGAGGTTAAAAGGTGTTATTTAGCAACCCTGTGATTTTTACTGTTGTCTTAATTTATAAGTGGGTTTGTCTCCATGTCTGTAGTGGCTACTTGTGTGAATCGTAAATAAAACCCTAGATGGTTTATGCTCTGGTATTTAGATGGTGATAGTTACTAACAAGTGGTAAAAAGATGCCAAAATACCTTTGGTGAGTCAAATACTTATTTGAACGATGATATTTGAGCTCTGTGGCTCTCAACTCTATGTTGAGATGTTTAAAGATAAATATCTCCATTCATGTTAATTTGTAAAAGTTGTGGACGTTGATTTTTATAAGAAAAGTCTGTGTATACAGATGACATCTCTCTCAGCACTTCAGAGGAGACATTCTGGGCATTCTTTTGACCCAGACACCACCTTAAGCATTGCTGCAGCCAAACAGGCTGGATGTGGTAAAAGTTGGCATCTTCACCAGAAACAGTGACAAGTACATTCCTCTGGTGCTTCTACTACCTGTAGATGATGTGCGACTTCTGTGGGCAGTGCCAGGACCATGAACTACATGGTGGTTCTTTCCCCAGACTTGTATTTCTGAGTGTGATGTCATATGCCATGGGATATCCCTTCAGTCACTTGAGGTCAACTATCTCGGCTGTGTCCTCTCCCAGCTTCTTGTGCCCCCTCAGCCTGCTTGCTGGTGGGACAGGGTGAGGAGCAGAAGGGGCCTTGACGCTGCGCAAGCTCTGCTCGGTGTTGGCTAAAACCTGGGTGTGCTCTCAACATTGTTTTGGTCACAAATCCAAAATATAACACCATACGAGCTACCATGAGGCAAGTTAACTCTCTCCTAGGCAGAAGCAGTAGAGTTGCCAAAGTTGAAATATGCAATAGCCGCTTGAATATGAAACTATCTGGCTTGATACAAAAACCCCTGTATTTCTGTCTGAAAAAATATGGACGGTGCATGTGCAGCAAAATGCTCTGGATACATTACATGAAAAGCACAGTTGACCTCATAGCTTGTAATAATTTTTTTTTTCCACAGCTCTTGAAAATCCTAAGCAAATGGCCAAATTTCTTTCTGCCTAGAGTCTGCCTCAATCTCTTTTTTTTTTTTTTTTTTTTTTCTTTCTGCTTTGAGGAGTGCTATGTTTGTATAGGAAGATGAGTAAACACTGCAGCCTTGTAGACAGGCTGTTAGCCTGGGGCTTAGGCACTCTTAAGACTGTTGTTGTCAGGAACCGATTGTATCTGTCTTGTCATTTGCAAAATAAAATTAATAGTATTGACCTTGTTGCCGTACAGGTGTAGTACTCTGAGAAAGATGAATTTCTGCCCTTCACATGGCCCGTGTCATTGAATTCAGGGGGTCTAGTCCTCTGCTTTGAATCAAGAGCGATGCTTGGATTTAGTTTAATGTCAGAGAAATGCCATTAAAATTCATCGATGTGTTTGTAGGAAACTGCAAGGCCTGATGTGTTTTGTAAAGAAAGCCCCACACAGGCAGATAATATCTCTGTGAATTTACCCTTATTTAATTTATGTGTGGAGAATAAACCCTAAAATGTGTGACAGTGAAATGTGCCCTTCTAACCATCTTTATTTGCATTTGTTTCATCTTCTCCTGTTTGTTAGAGGGTCTTCAAAGTTAATTTGCATTTTTCTTGAATGAAACTCAGCGAGTATTTATAGAGTTTTATTTAGATGCATTTTTATTTTTAAATTTAGATTTGTAGTTGGAGTAATTAAACTGAAAAGTAGCGTACATTAACTTTGTCTCTGTGATTATACAGGAAAATCAATTAAATCATTTGGGTGACAGAGTTTGAAGAGAACTTAAGAGAACTTAAAAGCTGAGCATGTGCCCTTGAATCTTTTACCTAACACATACTTTTACTGGACACCTCCTGTTTTTTCTCCTAGAGCTGAACGATAACTTTTGATGAAATAGTTGGCAGTTACTATTGTATATTCAAAACTTAGTAACAGAAGACTTCCCTCAAAGCCTGAGATTTTAATCTAAATTGCTTTCCTCTGTTAAGTGATTGTGAACTCCTATACTATGACAGAGGAGATAGCAGGAAAAATCAAAATTTCCCTCAGCAAGATTGTTTTGCTGAAACAGAACACTGGAAACTGAATGAATAATTCAGTTAAAGTTGCACCAGAACTGAATGCATGTCAAATAATGCATCCTATCTGTAAACACTATCAAGAAAATCCAATCGCATTGGTATTGACACATTTTCTTTGGGAAGCATATAGAAAATGGATTGAAAGAGAAGTATGTGAAGGTATCGTACTGTTTCTTTTTAAAATCACTTCATAATCCCTTTGGAAGGATAGACTTAAAGAAAAATGCCAATATTGTCTCTTAAAGCTAGAGACCGATACAATCGTTACTTTCTTTATGCAATTTTGATTCAGAAAACATGTTGGAAAAACTTTTTGAAGCAGCTGATGATTTTCATACAACGGTCTGCATTAGGAGGCCTGACATTTGCCATTTCAGATGTACCAAGGATTTGCAGGCTCGGCGGGAGATGGTAACTGTGGTCGAGGTGGTCAGCCATGAAGAGGGTGTTATTTTGTGTGACTTCTCTCTACCCTTCAGTTTACTTAAAGGACCTGAGGATCCAGATGGCTGTATAGAGGGTAACCAGTATCAATTTTGAGGATCAGGTTTTGATTTGTAAAAATCAAAAAAAAAAAATGTTTTGATGATTCACCCTGATGTCATCAGGGCCTTCTGTGCGGTCATTGGAGGGGCCTTCAGAGAGTGATTCATTTACTATAAGATGAATCACACCCTAGAAACACTAGAGTCTCATCGTGAAATAGATGAATTGAGAGGACTAGCTCCACTGTAGGTATAAACTTTTGAGATATCTAAAGTTGGGTGCGATGAATGGAACGCCTGGTGGATACATGGAAATTTGTAGCTTCCACACGGTATGGCAATCATATCAGGGAGAAAAATGCCTGATCTTGGATTAATAGAACCAAGAGATTGAGAAAATGAGGTTGCTGCCATGCCTCCACCACAGGGATATTGAAACTACAGCTATTTGTTTCTTAATTGTATTACTACTAAAATAAATCTCTCTGGATCGTATCTAGCCCACAAATTTGAGAAGACACGTTCCTATTTGAATAACCTACTCTTATTTTAGACATAAAAGAACTTGGAGATTTTGTGATTTAACGTGCTACTTTGTAGTAACTGTTAGGGTTGTAATTTAGACAGTTTCATCTTCTGATGAGTTCATGCTAGCTGACGTCTTCTAATGCAAACAGACACAAAGTTTATTTCCGTGTTCTGCTAAATATTTCAGCTATTTCCAAAATGCTTCTGGCATGGCAAATACTATATGCATGAAGTAGAGCTGCATCTCCACAGAAGTGGAAGTATTCTTCAAGTGTTAAAAGTTGCGTGTAAGAAATCTTCTGCGCTGCGAGAGACAATTCCGTGGCACGTTTTTTCCAGAGGGAATGTGGCCCAGTGTGTGAGACAGTTAAGCCTCAGCTGTGCCCAATCTACTGGCTTAGATCTTAGGCAGTGTCCCTCCCTGACTCCATCCGTATGATCTTGGTTAATCAGTCTTCCTGCGTTTCAGTTTGCACACGTGTAAAGTGAAGATACACCCCAATTTTACCAGAGTATTATAAAGATGACAAAACTAATTTTAGATTGAGTGCATGGAGCTGTCTCCTTGCCCAATGGAGCTTGATTACTAGAGAGGTTCTTCCTCTACGCGAAGCTGAGTATGTGTATTTGCACGCAAGTATTTTAGATATGCTTCCTTTTGGGAATCCACTGATTATTTTATAGATTTTTTCTGTTTGCTGTATTTTGTATTCATGATGTCACAGACACCTGTTTGGAATGTGGCCTTGAAAAAGGTGTTTCTGAAGGTTGCATAAGGATACTTAAATAAAAGTGTGTGGGATAGGGGTAGAGAGAGAGATACAAACCCCAAGGATATAACAGGGCTTTGCAATTAGCAGGTGTTTTTTCTTACTAGGTTTAGCTAACTGGATTTGTTCCTAGGAAATGTATTCTGAGCATGAACATTTCAAGAAAGGAGGATTGGTTCATGATTGTATTACTTCAGGTTTAACTTCTTTGAAATATGTCAGCATAAAGTAGGGGCAAATCAAGCGTTCCCTTGGCAAGTGAATGCAGTAGTCATAAATCTGAAAGTCTGGAGTAGAGCTTCCATTAACCTAGAGACCTGGGTCTCCTCATGCTGGAGGGGCTGTTCAGTCTGCAGTAATTTTAGAGACCACAGTTCCCCGGAGTCCTCCTTCGAAGCGTTCCTGTTCTTGTCAAGTGTACTGCACATTTCTCTATGTGGGTATCAAAGCCAAATGTGTTGGAAACTGATCTCCAAGGAGCTCTAGACCAGCACTTCATAAACTGCAAGTGTAGTAGGTAGAATGTAGCTATTCATATGCCAAATGCAAAGTCTTGGTCAAGTGTGGATAAAGCCACAGAAGGAGACACGCTTCAGCTCGGAAAATCAAGCAAGGGAATGAGAATGATGTGGAAGCTTAATGTGACTGTAAAGAAAGAAGGATCCTTTTGTGTCTATTCGGTAAGAGTATTTTTTTCATCCTGAAAAACACCTCTTTTTCTTCAAAAAGAAAACCAATACAGGAAGGGGGAGCAGAGTAAGTGATTTTGCTACTTCAGAAGCAATAGTTAGAAGAGAAGTTCACCTTGAAGTAGTAACTTTTCTCATTACCCTTTGAGATCTGTTATGCAGTGTGCTTTATGGATTTGTGTAGAAACCCCTGAAAAATCACCTGAATAGCAGTAATGTTTGTTAGATTTGTAAGTACGGCGGTAATCCTGATGTCTGGGTGAAACCCTGTTCCCAACTACTTATGCTAGTGCCATCTTCGCCATTTTGCATGGACAGGATGTCTTTGATACCCATAAAGTCTCTCTCCTTCTCAAAAATCTGCTCTAGGAATGCTTGCGACTGCACCTCTTGTGATGTCTTTGTGACTTAACACATGAGCCTGGTAGTCAGGAGATGTGCCCAGTTCCCAGCTTTACTCCAGCTGCTCATCAGTCAGCTCTGCTGGCTATCAGCTGGTGAAGTTCTTTTCACTGGTGTTTGAAAATGTTTGTTTTCATCATGCGTTGTTCTACTGCTTTGTCAGGAGTTGGAGGTACCTTATTTGCTTGGGGTGATTTTGTTGTTGTTGTTGTTTTGGCTTGGTTAAATTTTCATTTTTAATTAATTAATTTATTAAAAAAAAGTAGTTCTTCATGAGAGAGGTAGTACATGGTGAACTGTGTTCCTTGTGATTACTATTTCTTTTTATTTGTTTGTTTTTTTGGCTGTTATGAATTCAGATTTGCTTTTTGACCTTTTCATTTCCCAAGAGTATGGAGGGGATTATAGGGGTAGCACTAAGCCGTGTGTACACTTGCTGGGGCTTTTTTGCTGATAGTTTAAGAGTATACAGTAATAAAATAAGTTCACATTGTTCACAAATCTGATGGTGTCAACCAGAACATCTCTTTATGTATGAAGATAAGCAAGGACTGATCTACATCTCATGCCTTCTCTTGAGTGCAAAGCTTGTTATTCCATGGGCAGATCTGAAGAGAATAAAACCAACCAGTCTCTTAGATATATATGGAATAAGGCACAAACTGACCTTTAATGGATCCCTTAATTTAAGGTAAATAGAACTGGTATTAGAGTTGAACAGTAGAGGAACATGGGGAATCCCAAGCGTGTGTCTTATGGATGGCATTTTTTGAAGAGACGCCCAAAGGAAGGGTACTACAGCTTTTTCCACGTAGGTTGACAGCCTATGTTAAATCATTCAAAAAATACAAGATAAACCACTTCAGCCTGTCTCTGATTTGTCTTCCTTACTTGCTGTTGTTGAACTGTCATAAAATAATGACAGTTAGGTTTGGGATTTTCTTGTGTGTAATTGCAGGTAGATATCGTAGAACTCCTTTATAAACTTTAACTAGGCCAGGTGAGTAAAAATCATATATTCTTCAATAAATAGTGCTGTTGAACCTGGTCAGCATTGGGATTTTATCTGTTAGCAGAAATGGAGTTCTTTATGGAATATTGACTAGTCTTTTTACAAGGTAAGACATTTTCCGGTGAGGACATTAATTACCCTAAGTCGTAAATGAAGATGTGTTGTATGTCCAAGGAGAAACTCCTAGTATGATAGTGCAACTCAGGGATTGACTTTCTCAAGAATCATGTAAATTTTTTGTCCCTTGATCAGCATTTTGCCACGGTTTTGCATTTGAGTAGATCTTCAGTTTTGCAGGAGGTGGCAGAAGGCATCTCCTTACACTTGAAAATGCTGATAGAGATGGCGCCTGCAAAATTCCTATAATTCTCAAAACGTGCTTTAAAAGTGTATCGTCTTGTTTTGCTGTTTGAACAAGTAAAAGAGCTCAGCATGGTAATTTTATAGATAGTAAGAAGTAATTAACTAGTGGAGGCAGAAATTTCCTAGCGCTTTGAATGTATCATGTTGATGAAATGTGATGAATTAGGGCTGATGATAATTATAATAAACTTGAGCAATAAAATCATGAGTATTAGAAGAAGTCTTCTGACTCATGTACTCACATCCTTAAGCTGGAATTTTCATGTAACTATTTTGTTCTTAGGTTTGAGATTTTTTTTGTTGTTGTTTCTTTTTAAGGAAATAGTAAGTTTGCCTCTAGTCTTTTAGATTGCTTCCATTTGGCTTTGACAAATGGTTTCCTTCTTTTCTTGATAAGCAAAAATAGATGGAATGCAGGACTCTCTGTACTTTGACATAAAAAACTTTATAGAACTTTCTGGGAGTTCTTTAATACCAAAAGGTTATTCCAGGCCTCTGTAAACGTATGAGTTTTCGAATAACGTGGTGTGGTGGGTTTAACCTTGGTTGGACACCAAGTGCCCACCAAAACCACGCTATCACTCCTCTTCTTTAACTGGATAGGGGAGGAAAAATATGATGAAAGGCTTGTAGGTCGAGGTAAGGACAGGGAGATCATTCACTGTTTCACATCATGGGCAAAACAGCCTTGACTTAGGGAAATTAATTTATTAACAATCCAATCTATCTAGGGTAATGAGAAATAAAACCAAATCTTAAAACATCTTCCTCTGACCTCTCCGTTCTTCCTGGGCTTAACTTTACTCCCAATTTCTAGACCTCCTTCCCCTCTGTGGAGAAGGGGGATGGGAAATGGGGGTTGGGATCTATTCATCACATATTTTCTTGGCCGCTTTTCCTTCCTCACACTCTTCCTCTGCTCCAGTGTGGAGTCCCTCTCCTGATTACACTTTGTGAGCCTGCGCTAGAAACACTTGGAGAGTAAGTGGGAAGATAACTGTGCAACGAGTTGTGTTGATTGACTTGTATTTTTCTTTGGTGTTCATTTTTCATGTTCATTTTTAAGCCATAGCTTTAAGAAAGATGAAAAATAATTTCACTCCTTTTAAGCATACAGATAATTTCACCATTTTAAGCTCCAGGTCTCGACACATTCAGAGTCTGTTCTATTGGCTGTCGTGCTGATGTGGTCACACGGCAATACATACTCCCTGTGAGCTGGGTAGTGATGGAAATACATTTCATCATCTTCTCAATAATCCTTATTAAACAGGCTGGTTTAGTTATGAAGCAGTAAGTTCCTGGCTCCCACCCATATGACAGGGCAATTTTGAGAATCCACGGTCGGTAACATTGGTCATGAATTTTTCCTGTTCTAAAATGATGCTACCATTGTTGTAGTGGTCCGAGCTCCTGAAAAAGGTGATGTTGAACTTCAGTACAGCTTTCCTGAAATGAAACAAATGAAAAACCCAAGCAAAACCATTTTGAAACTCCAGATAGTTATTTTTGTGAGTTCACAAGTATTGTCTTACAGCAATTTTTCATGAATTAATTTCAGAAATTTGCTTTGTCGATTACTGCATTCATGTGGAAGTTTATGCAGTACATAAAGTTTACTTATGGACTTCACCTTATTGTCATTGTTATTTTCTATTGCCTTTTTTTCTAGTTCCTTGAAGAATATTCAAGAAAACGTAGTGCTAGGTACCAAACATACACGCTGAGGTCCCGTTCTGTACCAGACCTGTGCTGGAGACATGGGCAAGCTGGATGTGCTGTGGTGGCAGCGCCTGTGAGCACCCAGGCCAAGAGAATCCAGTAAATTCAGTAGCAGCAGCAAACAGGGGAGAAGTGGATAAAAGAAACGGTCCAGGTGCAAGAATGAAATACAAAAATGTAGAGACAAAAAGGCCAAGGGAGTAGAGGTGGAGTAAAATGTCTTCTAACCAGTCTGAAATTCCCAAAGGATTGCTTCTCTGGTTGGATCTTGTGAGTGGCTGTACTTTTTCTCCAGCATGGGTAGTTGAGTTTGAAGGACACCCCTAGGCTAGGGTAGTACCATTTTATTATTATCCACACTACAGTAGGTTCTGACATTGTATTTTTTAGCCTAGTGCTGCACAGTTGCACAAGGAGATTTTCAATTTTATGCAGGATTCATACGTTAGTGATTTTAGCGTTTTTTTTTCTTTCTTTATCCTTTAAAAAATTGTAATATACCTTCACAACTGTAAATGCTAATTATGTTTAATAAAAAAAACACTTTTTTTTTCTTTATTCTACTTTTCGTCTTTTAGCATTAACTAATTTTGAGTAGGAACTTTGCAGAGGAAAAAGAGGATTCAAGTAATGGCCATGTGTTCCCTCAACAGGATTTATGAACGCATCATTGACCCTCCCGAAACGAATTTGACACCTGAAAGCAATTTATGGCTTGGACAGAGAAACAGGAAGCATGGCTTCTTTAAGGTACGTGGATGTGAAATAGCACACGAAGAGGGGAAATTAAGAAATACTCAACAGAATACTTCTGATTAGCTGTCTTACACTTCTGAAATCTGTTTTGTATGAATTTTAGTAGAAACTCTGGATTTGGTGTTTGAGGCAAATCTTTGAGAAAAGGGTGTCTTCCCGCAAGGTAGAATACTGTAGTCACTGACTGCAGTGCTCAGTGTCTGGGAGTTTTGTTTGGCTTCCTTACCTGAGGTTTCACCTACCTGCTGTGCTCCTGCTTTGTCACTCCTGGGGACAGAACAAGACTCTGTGGGCAGCGTCAGTCTATTCTTGGCTTTCTTTAAACCTTCCCAAAACAGCTTTGCTGTCGTCCCCTGGCCAGGCAGTGGTGGTCTTAATCGCTCGCAGAGGCCATTTCCTTCTCGATTTCACATGCAGAAGACCCTCATCCTTCTCATGTTTGCCTGAAGTGACTCCTCCTTGTTTGCTCCCATGAGCATTGACTTCTAGAGCAGAGAAGCTCTCCTGGCCTGTGATCCTTCCAGCTTTGGCGGATACCGCCTATTGAATACAGCGCATTTGCCTTGCTGCAAGCCAGTAGATTTTTCTGTTCCTGGACTACCTTCCGTTCTTTCTGTTTTTTTCAGCTAAGTGTGTCACTGTTTCTCAACAGATGGTGAATAGCGGGTCACTGAGTTCTGTTCATGAGCTGCTTCATCCTTTGGAACTTGTCGCTTTTGAACAGCCCCAGCTGAAAGGCTGTCTGGCAGGACACAGGCTGCTTCTACCTTCTAGCTGGAAAGCCTGTCTTTTGCATTTATGAGGCTCACCAAGACATCGTTATTGAGTAGGCCAGTGTGAGCATGAGGAACTTTTTGGAGGAATTGAAGTAATGGCAATGTATTCCAGATTCAATCCCTGGCAATATATTTGCAGAGTTGCAAAGGACAGAGAAATGACCTACAACTTGAAAAGCCCTCTCCTGTATGTTTTCTTTCATCTTTTTTTTGACCCCTGGTGAGGGTATATGATTGTCTACTTGAGGCTGAATTGCTGAACCAACCGAAAACCAAAATCCACCAACAAACGAAATCCACCAAGAAACAGCAAACCCCCCTCTCCACCTGAAAATTAATTCTTTTCCTTTGTAAGCAAGCTACAGAAAAGTTGCTGACATTTCTTTCAGTTTTGGATAACAAGCCACGGTGCAAGTGTTGCTCAGTGAGGGAGTCTATCGTGCGGTGATGGGCCAATCTGCCCGTCCCCGGTTTTGGCATGGATTTGTTGCCAAGGTGATTTACCACCCACTCGGTTTCCCTTTGAAGCTGTCAGTTCGTAAGGCAATTTTACAAGTTGCCGTTTTTCTGAGGACCTCTCCTCAAAGTCTCCAGATTTCAATGAGCTAGGACAGTTATTTTACGTGAAAATTATTTAAGCGTAGCGACTAACAATTTTAATTGTGAGTCAGAGGTAAAAGGTAACTTTTCACTTAAATTACGGTCCGAGGGTTGCTCTGAACCTGGAGTACATTTCATCCTCTAGCAGCTGAGCTGTCACCGTGAAGTGAAATTGATAGTATTATTTTATTCTACAGCTGTTGTTTTTTCACCTCAGCTGTTTCCCATAATTCCACAGATGGTAAACATATGTTTATAGCTACATAGGAGAAAAAAAAAAAAAAGAAGTTATATTGGATTCGCCCATCTTAAATTCTGATTTTATGCAGGCAGTCAGAGCTTCAGAACTCTGGGATATTATATGTTAGTAAATTAATATTTCTATGCGTTAACACTTTGGAAACAGCAGGGTAGCTAATGATATGCTAATGAGCTGACAGTTTTTATTGATCATAATGAAAGCCGACAAGTGCCTTACTTTGCTTTATGCATGCTTGAATATTTTACTAACTTTCTTGAGGGCAGAAATATAATTGGTTATATTTTTTTAATCCTGCTTGAGAGTTTCAGAAATCTTACTTTTTTTTTTTTTTTTAATGTTACTCGTTGTGAAAACTTGGGATTTTGCTGCTTTATAAAGAGCACACATCTCTTCCCATATATTTACATGCTCGGCAGGACCTCCGTTTCTTTTTCAGAGCAATTTGTTTCACTATTTTAGCACATAAAAAAAAATTAGATCTATTTTCCTTAATGTAAACAGAGATCTGTAGGGAAATAAGAGCATTAAAAAAGAATTAGCATTTTTGTACGTCTGTTGGAGCCATGATAATGTACGTAACAAAAAGCACCGGATACTGTTCCGAGTGTCATCTTCACCGTTCCAAAAGTGTTCTTGTTTAATGATAATTAATTGCTGTGTCTCTCCATAAATGCGTAGCATTAAAGTACTTTTTGGGCCATGTACTCATGCCTATTTTAGATCATAATTCTTCAGTATATCAGAAGACGGAGGAGGGGATACGATATGAATAAGCCACTGTGGCCAGTTGCTGCCATTTTTCTGATTTATGCTTTTGTTCCACATCCTTCCTTACAGTACTTATTCCACACGTAGCCCTGCTGTGTCTGTGGCCTTGCTGGGGAGTGAAATGCTCTATGACGTGATGAAGGGGCTTGAAGTCTCGCCCCTTACAACTGGCGTCTCTTACTGATTGTGATTTACCTACTACGACCCCGCATTTGGAGTTCAGACAGGACGGAACGGTTTTAGCACAGCTATGACGGGAGCAAATGCGGAGCAGACTTAAGATAGCTTTCTTTGCTTTGAAGGGAATCTCATGAATGACTTCCTTCAAAAAATTCCTGCTGACCCCTTAGGTTTCTTTGTGCGGCCCAAACCCAAGATTTCTTTTTGGGCTAGAGAATACCATTATAATCAGATTAGGAAACCAAAGTAAATGCAACCGAAAGGAGAAGGAGAGCGATACCAGATATCCAGGGAACCCTCACTCTAGGATGGATCTGATTGTTGTCAGGATCAGGATTATCTGCAAAATTCATTTTCTCACTGGGGAGAACCCTTCCCCCGAAGGCTCCCTCCAAAGAGCTGCTGCAGAAATGAACTTATTAATGTGTTGCTGACTAGGTGATTCCTGTAGAAAGATGGTAATTTTCATATCTGCCAGAGACGGCTCTATTGATCCTGCTGCTGTGTCTGGGGATTGTACAGTAGACGCTTGAGAAGTATGTTGGTATTTTTACTGCACAGCATCGTACGTGTACTTGGGCAGGGTAGATTTAGATTAGACGTTAAGAAGCATCTCTTTACTATGAGGGTGGTGAGACACTGGAACAGGTTGCCCAGAGAAATTGTGACTGCCCCCTCCCCGGAAGCATTCAAGGCCAGGTTGGACGAGGCCTTGAACAACCTCGTCTAGTGGGAGGTGTCTCTGATCTCTATGATCTTTCAGATCCGTCCAACCCAAACCATTCTATGATTCTGTGGTTTAAGCGACAGGAGAAGTGCAATAAACAGGCAGGGCTTTTGCATTACATCCTCATGAGATTGGCTTGATATTTGTTACTGCAGGCCCGAGTTTAATCTTGTAGCTGGTAATCTGCCTGCACAGTTGAAGGCTCTTCAAGCTTCTGAGTCCTGATGCTGAACTGAACCTTTGATTGTAACTAGCCACATGCTTTAAAGATAACATAAAGATGACATCTGCTTGGGAAGTGGAAAACTGGGAAGATTTTGACCACTGACCTCTCTCTGTCAAGGCAAAATCCTCATGTCCTTTCATGGAATTGTGGACTGAAGTACTCCAGCCTGTGCCAAAGTGAACCAGGGCCCTGGACTTGCCCCTGGGGAGCTGTGCACACCTAGTTCTCTTTCTGGCTGTGGCCACAGAAAGCTCTTAGCAATCTAGACTTAATGCAGATGGAGGCAGAGTCCAAGTTCGTTCATATGTGTTACAATAATTATGGCTGCAATAAGTGTTTGCTTTTAATGAAGTCTTTCTATTAAAAAGATACATCAGCAAAATTTCTGCTCTTTGAAGGTTCACTTCTATATTTGATTGTGTTAATTCTGTTTCAGAGGCATCTATATTAGGGAACTGAAGTTCATATGTTTTTTCCATGGGAACATGCTTTCATGGAGCCAGAAATTAAGACACAGAAATCAGTTGTATTTTGTCTGCAGGTTGTATTTCAATGCAAATTTATCCAAAAGACAATTAATTGAGTGATCTGGTCTCTGATGCCACAAACATTTTTTAAGTTCAATATGCACTTTTAGAAAAAAAGGCTGAGGAAAACATCCCTCTCTCTGGATGATGTCTTGTTAGCTGTGCGGTATGGTCTGGGGAAACTTCGTAATCTCATTTACTCTTGGTTGAGCTTTTCACTGGAGAGGCTTAAGCACTGAAATATATTTTTGTGCCTCACCTAATTTCTCGCTGATGACTGTTAACAGAAAGTATGTAAAGTGGCTTTCGGGATGTTCCATTTCCAGTGACAGTATTACTTCTCATTACTATGATGGTTTCATTATTCTCCTAGATGAAAAGGTTAATAAATGTATATACTTCTGGAGGAAAGACAGTGTGATCTGATTATGTCTATTAATATTTGCAGTTAATATTTGATTGTGAAACAGTAAGCAGGAAACCGTGCTTGCTGATTACTTTCTGCTTTTTAGCAAATGAGGACATAAATTTTAAATGTTACTTACTGTACTTGCCAGGCTTCAAGGGCTATCAGAGGCCTATATTTTATTTACGGATTGAGTCCAACTTTTGGAGCAAGTGACTATGTCCTCAGTCTGCAAAACTCGCTGCATTGCAGTTTCACTGAAAATTAAAACATAGTCTTACAAAGCAGTAATTTAATTAGATAATAGCTGCTGCAAGGATACATTTTCTTTCAAATTAAAGAAATTATTTTGTGTCTGGGAGCAGACAGAGCCATGTCACAACATCTGATTAACAATCAGGGAAAATGCAAACAGAAGCACTCCGAGTCCCTTGTTTTCCCTTAGTGACCATGATCTTATTAAAGCTACTGGATCTTGTGGAGTAAATACGTTACACAGTCAAAGATGGAGCAGGAGCTTTATACCAAGCTTGAAAGAACAAACAGAAACTTCAGCATTTTCTAGGCTATTTGAAGGATCTAGAATTCTTCAGGACTCAGGTGTACTGGGCAACCCTTCGTGTCTGCCCCTTCCATGAGGGATACCTTTTCAAGTCAGGGACAACAGAGGATGCCGCCAGCACTGGACCTTTCAATCCTCCCTCTCTCCTCTTCAGTTTTTGGGCCTTACACAACCTGCAGCAGCTGACTGTGACCTTGGGAGTCCTGATTTCTGCCAGTTCTGCACAGAGGATCTTTCCATCTGTCTGGGTTTGAGAGAGGATTTAATTCTAACTGATGGCACGATTACTCGAACTGCCTGTTGAGATAAAAAGCCAGCAGACTAAACTAAACCAACCAACTGAAGTGTAGACTTTTGATTACCCCTTGCATTTAGATAGTTCTCTTTTCATAACATTTGATTTCGGTCTTATTTGCCTAAATCACTAAAGAGTACTGCTGTCGTTTCTTTTTGCCTTTTGGAAAAGTGGGTCATAGGCTTGAATACTGGATATTGTTTCACTGCTTTTTCACCAGTCTCATCCCATTTTAAGACACTTAAGCAGCTTATATTTGGCAATTACAAAAACCAAAGCAGTGTTATTTCTGCCTTTTATTAAAACTAATATCCAAACACGCAGGAAGATAGGAGGGGTTGGGTTTTGTCAATCTTCGGTTATTTTCCTGACGAGCAGAGTGAGCTGGTCAATATTTTGTAGCCGCTTTAAGAAACGACTCGTGAAACAGCCTGTGCAGATCTACGGGAGTGCTTGCAATCTGTATTACCAGATTTCTCTTCTTTTACAAAGGGTGTTATTCAAGATGTGAAGGTCGTCTTTATACCTAATGGATATATAACGCAGTGTCCTAATCTGAATCGCAGTAAGTAGCAATTTCTTTGTTCTCTCTGGTTTAGATTTTTCATACAAATTAGTTCTTTGCTTTAATAATAATCTTTTGAGGCTTGTCACGTTTGTGTATGCTGGCTTCCAGAAGGCAAAAATTGGGTGTAAACAGGTTGCATTTTATGTTGAGATAAATTGTCTTATATATTATTAGTTATTGATGGGTTATTGTGTCTTTCCTTCTCTTCCTTTCCGTTTCTTTTTACTCTTCCTTTATTGAGCGTGTCCGACCTGCAGTGATTTCTTAAGTCTGGTGCAAGGAATCATGGATTTGCAAGAACTCCTGGCAAAAATGACTGCAAAAGTAGGTACCTAAGCTTTGTCAATTGCCCATTTCCTTCTGTGCTGAGACTAACAGAAAAGTATTTATTCTTTTTGCAATTATTCTGCATTTTCGTGGTAGAGCCAGGGTTTTTTTTTTTTAATCTCCATCTGCCAGTAGCCCTATCTTCAGTGGACTTAGAGATAGAGCTTCACAGATGTCACTTTAGCCTTATATATTTTCTATTGTCTGCTTTATTATTTGTTAGATAGTGACAAAATACCCAGAGTCAGATATTTTTATTAAGAAGCCTTATCATGATTTCCCTTGTCGTGCTGAGGGATAAATGCAGAAACAAAGCAGTGAAATCCCTCAACAATTTCCTCACCATGTGATGCTGTCAGAGCATGTGTCTTTGCCTGTGGGAAGTCCTGTGATGTCTTCAGGACTGGTGTGATCTCCTTCCAGGGACCTGAAACGAGGCACCAAAAGGGTGCTGTGGTGTATGCTTTTTCTTTTTCTTTGATTGGTTTGGTTCCCCCCCACCCCAGGTTTGAATTGTGAATAGGATGAATGAGAAGCTATAGTGGACTTTTTTGTTTGGGATTTTGGAGATTTTCTTTAGGCTCTGCTCCCACAGTACACAGTCAACTGCAGTGTTAGCCAAGGCCCTTCAGCTAAGGCTGTGGTAAAGTTTTGGGGTAAGAAGCTGTTTCAGAGGTGCCTGAACCCCTCACGTGTGTTAAAGGGCAATCTGTGAACGCTTTTTGGGGTTAATGTTGGTGAACCATCCGATCTGTGGTAAAAGGCAATCAACTGTCTCATCTGAAACAGCATTTATCTGCCAATTATTTAAAGATTTAAGTGTAACAACAACCAGCCTTTAATCTCAGTGTAGTTACTGACAGGAATTTCCAAAAGAGGATTTCCATGGTAGCACTACTAGTGCAAAAGCACTGTATTGTTACCGTGCTGCCTTTGAGTGTCCTTTTTCCTCCTAATAAGAAAAGGGAAACTTTTAGAACTGTTTTTTAGCAAGTGTGCACCTTATACTGACAGTCCACTTACTCAGCTGACGTGCTTTGGACGGGTTGACTCCGAATGCGAAATGTGAAGCTTTTAGTTCGGTTTGCTGCTTGTGCTGTGAAAGAGGCAATTATTTTGAGCCCCGCTGGTGGTGTGAGCAAGTTCCAATTATGCACTGTACCGAGTAACTTGCTTTTTCTGCCATTAATTATATTTTTGCTCGCTGGTACGTTACGAGGGGAAGGAAATAACAGTATTTGTACTGCAAAGACTCTTACGCTTCCGTAAAGTGATGCTGGGATAATCCTTCATTGCAAGTTCCTTTTCTGTTCCAGCAGCACGCTGCCTGTTTCCTTGCAGCTGGTACAGACACACCGTTGTCCAGGAAAAAGGCAGGCAGCAGGAAAGGAAGTTATTTTGGCAGACAAATGCGAGTTAGAAATGGAGGAACTTAAGGAAAGCATTAAGGTTTGTAGCCACCTTTTCGGCCCTTGCCACGATAGCCGTGAGCGGCACTGATCTAGATACAAACCTGTCCTATGGGGCTGTTGTATGGCAAGGCAAAGAGCAGAGCATGAAAGGGTTTTGAGGCTGCCAGCAGAGATCCTGTTGAGCAGGGCGGGTGGTCAGAGAACAGCTCGCTAAAGTACGTGAGCCGTGACCCCCAGCTCCTGGTCCTGCACCGAGAGACGCGGAGCATGAACGTGACGTTTTGGAAAAGCGGACCTTTGTAACATCTTTTAAACCAAATGGAATGTGTTTTCTACACTGTAAATATCATGGCTAAATATAAGGGCTTGAAAAGGGTTTCTGCTGAAAACAAGCAGCTCAGTAAAAGGATGGTTTTGCCTCTAAAATGGGAAAGGCAGTTTTGAAGTCACCAGTTTGTGTGGAGTCTGGGGGAGATAAGTATCAATCCTCTATTATCCCAGCATAACAACTTAAGAAATAAAGAGCTTTTGTTCATGGCTTTCTCTCATGAGGACTGCAGAGAAAAGAGAAAAAATCACAGAAATTGGCCTGGTATTTGTTTTCCTTTTCTTCCCCCTAAATAAGTTGCTCTTTTACTGTCAGAAATGAAAAAGGAAGTACCATTTAAAGTGAATGGAATTTTAGAGGATGGAAATATATGAAATTCAGGTATATGGCATTATGTAAAAAACACTATAGCACTGTGCATTCTTTTTTTTTTTTTTGAATAAAGTTTACTACTATTAAAATGTAGCAACCTGTAATGTAGGATAATATCATCATATTTATAGCACAGTAGAGTATGAATTCGTGTTGTCTTGCGCCAGGTTTAGGTAGCCTTGCTATTTGTAGTAATATTAGTGAACAGGAAAGTAATTTGAAGTGGTTTTAGGGTCTAGAGATGTTGGCACTGGGTACAGGGTGTGCACAGGTGGGGTTATTCCTCTCTGAAGGATGATAAGATGGTACCTTGTATGAAGAGGAGGACTGCGATACGATTTGAGAGAGTGATTCAAAAAGCCTTGTTCCTTTTCTGTTACAGAAATGAGTGTTGTCCCCAATTATTATTGCTTAGTTATCTCATCAACAAACAGCAATTGCCACTGGGCAGACGTAACGCTTGGAAAAAGATGCATCAGTTTTAGCTTCTCGATACACATTTTAGTAGTGGGACTTGAGGAGGTAATTGGACCAGCAAGGAGTGTTCAGAGCTAGTCACCAGCTCAGGTTTTACTCCAGGAACGTGGCTTCTCTATCTCCATTAATCACAGGCTGGGAATATTTTGTAGTACACTGGATTAAAATGCTTGCTTTCCCTCTAAATCTCCCTTGTTATTATAAGGTTAAGACCTTTCTAAAAGGCAGAAGGAATTAGTCTGGCTGGTGCTTAACAGTGATGAGATGGGGCTCATTAGGAAAAGTCAGTCTGCCGATCTCCGTGCTTTTTGACTTGCAATCAGGTTGATGAACAACAAAGAGTTATTTTTTTACTTTTTTTTAAAAAAAGCAAGTCTAATTTGTGTACTTTTGCTAGTGCCTGGACATTCCTGAAGGAATGTTAGTGGGGTTTGTTACAGTACAAGATGCGGTTGCAGGAGTCATAAACTATTGTCAGTTAGTGTGGATAGCTCCGGCAAAGCCCGAGGAGTAGCCTTAGTTTATACCTACTGACATCCTTCTTCGGTGTTTTGAAGGTTGTAGTCAATCTTGGTTTCACTGAAAATAAGTATACTGCTTTCTCATCTTTGCTTTTGTAAATCGTGTGTTTGAATTGCAGAAATCTCATCAAGTTACTTTCATTTATAGTTAAATTATGCAGAAACAAGACTGAGTCAACTGGAAGACTGTCATTGTGAGAAGACTTGTCAAGTAAATGGATTGATCTACAGAGACAAAGACTCATGGGTTGAAGATGATCACTGCAGGAACTGCACATGCAAAGTAAGAATTTCTAGAGTTTAAGGAGGAGGACCTAATTAAAATGTGAAGATAATCCTTGAATACATAATGCTGACTGGAAATTGTTAGGGTTTTGCTATGCATCTAGTGGCAGTATGAACAGTAGGGAGGGAAATGGTAAACTACGCTAAAAAATTGATATTGCTTATGTGCAAGCTTCATCAATAAAATCTGCCTCCTTGACAACACTTTCTTATTTGCTCTAATTATATCTGTGAGGACTTGGCAGTCTTAGGGTGAAAGCTTAGCATGGTCAGTGTTTGGTTTGGAATTGTTTACACTGCAGTAGTTTCTTTCAAAAAGGAAGCATTATCTTAATAGTATTCATAGATGCTTAGTTGCATCTTGCATGGTAACAACATGCAGATTCTGTTTTTGGTGTTTATCGCTGAAAAACCAAGGGACAGAAGAGAATTAGTATGTAAATCTTGTCTCGTTGAAATTATTTGATAAATATCTGAAGAGAGTCTTTGTTTGCTCAAGAAAATAGCAAACCGATTGTTAAAAACTCTCGGAGATGATTGGCACAGCCTACAGAAAGTGGTGCTTATGTTCTTGTAAAGATGAACTTACGTTTTCCACTTAATGCACTTAGCTCAGGGAAAGTGGGGTGAAACCAGTAATGTGTGTCAAAATGGGGTGGTTCACCTCCAGATGCAGTTTTTGATTCAAGTTTGTAGTTGAATAGGATTAACCTTGTTCCTGCAGGATGGGTCTGCATACACGGTGCTATTTTCATTTGCTTAAATAGTTTTTGGTCTTCTGTGGGTTGTATAAAATACTCACTAATTACAACAGTCAGAGTTGAATTTTGGCTTAAAAACCTTTGCTTAGAGTGGAGTTGTGGAGTGCCGAAGAATGTCCTGTCCCCCCCTCGATTGTCCTCCTGATGCTCTCCCAGTTCATGTGGAAAGCCAGTGCTGCAAAGTATGCAAGGGTAAGTACATCACACAGACCTTTCAGTTTCCTCCTCTATGCAAACAAAGTTAAAATTGTCCTGAAAGCAGGCACATTTCTCATGACTTTGATAGGTCCTGGTAATTCAGGTAACGTGAGTCACGGGGACGAACTTGATTGAAGAAGAAAACAAATAATTGCTGAGAAGTGAACAAGTATTGCAAATTTCTAAGATTCTCTTTTTACTTAGTGTCAAAGTTCAGATCCTGGGTTTGTATCGCAGTGTGGAGTGATAATGTGCTGTGATTGATTTCAAAATAAATTCATGAGAAGAAAGAAAAAAAAGTAGTAAAATTTATGATCAGTATTATTCTCAGCTCTCAATTCCTTTCTTCTGGAAATGAAAGCCGGAAGTAACATTCCTAGAAGGAATATTCCATATTTGTTGCCTTAATACAAGAAGGACATTTTGGTGCTGGAGCATGTCCAAAGAAGAGCAATGAAGCTGGTGAAGGGTCTAGAGGACAAGTCATGTGAGGAGTGGCTGAGGGACCTGGGGTGGTTTAACCTGGAGAAAAGGAGGCTTAGGGGAGACCTTCTCACTCTCTACAAATCCCTGAAAGGAAGTTGTAGTGAGGTGGGGTCGGTCTCTTCTCCCAGGTAGCAAGCAATAGGACAAAAGCAAATGTCCTCAAGGTGTGCCAAAGGAGGCTTCAGTTGTATATTAGGAAAAAATTCTTCCCTGAAAGCCTGGACCGGGCAGTCCAGGGCAGTGGTGGAGTCTCCATCCCTGGAGGGATCTAAAAGCTGTGTAGATGTGACACTGAGGGACATGGTTTGGTGGTAACCTGCCAGCGCCGAGTTAATGGTTGGACTTGATGATCTTAAAGGTCTCTTCCAACCAAAATGATTCTATGAATAGTAGTACCAGGGAGAAAGACAGTTTATATATGGGAATCTTAGCTGCATACTGATCCCAGTTGTACCTTAAGAAGCACAAACTGTCTTCCCCCTGGCCCTGATCTTGAAGACTAGTGAACTTCATGCATGAGTTTTTCAGTAATTCTTTAAGACAGGGATTGTGAATTATTTTAAAATTTATTAGGAAAATAATAGCACTCTTTTTAGCATTCTGTTACCCTTCTTCACTCATCGAATTCATTAGTCCCATGCACAAATGTCCTTGAGCTGTGATCGTGGACTTGTCCTTGTTTGCTCATGTCATCTAATTTCTCTCAGCTACGTGTACTATGCTTGCTATGAGATGTTTATGAACGGAGTACTTGGGTGGTAAATGGCCATTTTGGTCCATATTTTTTGTCTCAGAATATTCCTATTTGTAACATTGAGAGCCTAGAAAGCTCTTTCATGAAACATGGGCTCTTGACGCTCCTTTGCTGACACGCACGTATGCAAATTGGTCAAAATCTGACACAAGGGAATTGTAAGGCATCAAATTGTAGATTCAACATATATCCCTGTGAGTAAACTGTGTTCCTGTTGTTTGTCATGGAAAGATGAGCAATGAAACTTGCCGTTTGTCAGTGATGGGCACAAACTTGCCTCGTTATTCTGACAAGGACTCAGCATGTCAGTCAATGGGAAGAGATGCATGGAAGTTGATTGGAATTGATTGGAAATGCCAGCTCCTTGACAGAATGATGTGCTAGGGCCACTGCCAGTCACTTTTGGGGAGATAGTAGTGATTGCTGAGGCTTTCGGAAGAGCTGCGCTGCAGGTGTTAATTTCTCCGTGCTTTTCCTATTCAGTTCTGATAGAATCATCAGTTGTAATTTGCTGTCCCCAGGGATTATTGAATGGTTGGATTATTGAACAGCTTCCTGTCTTAGCTGAGGGTTAACGAACAAAGCAGCTCTAATGTCTGATATGTCAAGGGGTTTAAAAATGAGGTGGTTCTGTTTTGATCCCTGCCATCTTGTGTTAGCCTTTCAACTAATATTTGACAAAAGCCTATAATTTTGTTTAAAAACTCATCGTTTTTCTGAGTTGTGCATTCACTTGCTCTCTGGTGCGTCCATTCTTTTGTTAAAGCAGTCGTGTCAAGAGAACAGACAGAAAGAAAAATGAAATTTTTGTAATTCATCATCTCCCAAAAGTAGTTACTGGGATTCCTAATTTAAACAGAACTTCCTGATCTGAGGTTTTCTTCGTTGAGATCACAACAACGCAGGCAGAAAAACTAGGACAGCTTTAGAAAAATGAAGAAAACTAGGGATACCGAAAGAAGGAAGCCTCTTTTTAAAATGCATTGATTGATGAGGAAAACTGAGTTATTCTGGACATTTTGTACTCTATTTTATTTTATTTATTTTTTTTTAGGAGTGTAAGTTTAAACAAAAAGTCCTTAGAAGCAAATTTTTGTCTGAAAGTGTATGAAGATCGATCTAGCGTTTTTTGTGTTTAGAATTTGAGAATCAAACCGTCCCTGACAGTAGGTGCTGTTGAATATTTCTGTTGGTATCACCTGTAAGGGGTACACATGTGCATCTGTAACTGCTTGGTCCCTGTACCTTGGTAATCAGGAGAGAAATTGAGATAAAGCAGTTACTAGATATTCTGTGACTTCTTTTGAGAACTGAGTACTTTGAACACTTCCACTTTGTCTCTGCTTGTGCCTTTACTCAGGGAAAGTTTTAAAGGTTTCTTCGATCGCACTAGACAATCGTATCTTTTAACTCTCCTTTCAGTGTTGTAGGTCGGACTATTACTGTCAAGCCCAGAGGGAGATGAAACACCACAACAAAAAAATTATGGAAATCTAGATCTCTAGTTCCAAGAGGACTAAGCGATAGTTGTGGTACTGCTTGACCGAGCTGTAGGGTACTGTGGCCATACTAGATGTTACCACCTTGTTTGTGGTGGCAGTGGCGCTAAGTTAAGTTAGTTGACTTTGCTTTGAAATGAGTGAGGGGTGCTCACATGTTCTAGTCTATGGGTCTGGTTGTGGGGCTGGTTACCTTTAGCAGAAGGATCGAAACTTAAGAATATTTTAGTAGAAGTTTTCGTTTTGCTGCAAAATCTGCTTACTTCATATGTGCTTTAATAATATTTTTTTCTGAATTGGATTTTTACACTTAGTTGATTCAGTACAGTCATTTGCCTCATCTAATCCATTTTTGCAGTGCTCCAGCACGTTGAAGAGTTCACCTCTGCGCCCACAAAAAATGTGAAAGTTTAATTGAAATCTGTGCTTATATTATTCTCTTGATGAACAGTACGTGAACAAATGTCTCCAGTTATTGTAGTGAGTCATGAAGACCTTTAGTACCACAAATACTGTAGCCAATTTACAGAATGTCAGTAATGAAAATATTTTCAGTTGAATACTGATGAATTTGATCCAGCACAGGTTGTCTTATGCTCTTATTCTTTCTCTTTAGGTTGGGTAAAGATGCTACTTGCTCTTAAAATGAATGTATTATTAGCTACTCTGTTTGTTATTATATATAATACTGACTTCTGATGAAACCAAAATGCATAATATTTTTAATGTATTCATATTTTTCCAGTATGCATTAATACTAATCTTACTTTTGTGTAATACCTTGCATTTGTTTACTACTTAAATAGCGATTTAATTTACTTATCTTTAATCTCCCTCCTTCCCTCAAATTGCAGCAAAGTGTATCTATGGCGGCAAAGTGCTAGCAGAAGGCCAACGAGTGTTAACCAAGAGCTGCAGGGAATGCCGAGTAAGTTTCTGTTCTATGAACTTTTCCTGATTTTACATGTACGTGTGGTGGTCAAAAGTGACTGTGGTAAGTTAGTGCATTTCTTCAGGCTTCCTTCATGCAAATGTGACATCAGTTGTCATGAAAAGGTGACCTTACAGTCAGTGAAAGCCACAGGTACCAAAAAAAGGCAGGAATATGACCCTCGCAGAGTAATAAAAACATGGGCAAAATGACTTGGGAGGGATATTTTCTTTCTTCTTCACCTTCATGAGCTCTAGAAAAAGGCAGCAGCATCTTGAGCCGGTTACTAATTGCAGGCAAACAGCTAAAATTTGAAGCAATCTGGCTTCTATTGTTTGAGTTACTCTAGTTTTTCTCTAGTATCATTTAAAGGATATGTAGTCCTGATAATAATTGAGACAAATTGCTAAGCATTGGACTGAACTGAAATCTTGGCAAGTTCATAACTCTCTGACAACTACAGCAGTATTTAAGAACACAGGTAAGTGCAGGCTCTGTTAGATGAGAACATTCTGGGAGAGGTAGTAAATGTGGGATTGTTACACGGTGTATAAGTGTGGCAGAAACCAGCTGCTGGCAAGACCAGCCTTAGAGAAGAAGAGACCAGTAGTAGGTGATTACAAAGAGGGCCGTTGCTGCTCTGAGACATGTTTTGGTTGTGAGTATGCGTGTGCTTTAAATATGATTTATCGCTTCAGGAAGGCACAGCTCTTTTAAACACGCTTGCTCTCCCATGTAATTTTCAAGTATTTTAGTTTTTACGTCCTGCTGAATTTGTAGAGGGGGAAGGGTGCTAAAGAGGAGGCTTACAAATGTTATTGACAGATCAGTGTGCTAGAACAATTATGAAAAACATTTGGAAAAGATTACGATGATGGGGTTATTGTTGTCCTTGTAGCTGAGTGTACAGAGTGGCAATTTTATGTTCGCTAATGGAAATGGACAATAACTGGTTGCAGATGTTGTGAAAGCAGCTTGTTAAGCAGAATTACTTTGCTGCTGTTGCTGTTTAGCTGTATAGGGATGCTTGGCATTATATATACAAATACGTGGGCAAGGTCGTTGCCTTGAAGACAAAGGTGCCTACAATTTATAATATGACATAGAATGTTGATTTGAGAGGGAAGTGCCTACATGAAATCAAGATGAGAACAGGAGGATTTTCACATTAAAGTGAAGCCAGAGAGAGTGATCCGAATTACGTTTGTGAGACTTCTCTGTGCCATAAATAACAGCATTATACTGATCATTACAAGCATGATAATGCCTTCATGAGGTTTAAAAGCAAATACTAACCATCAAATAGCTGTCATATTAGAAATGACTGGAAAAGAGCTTTGACATTTTACTTACTGTTAAAGGAAAGTTACAGGGTGATGCTAACTGCAGTAATATTGCAGTTTGTATTATTTGCATCTTCATGGAGAGTATTGCTGTTTGAAACAGCATCTGTGAATGTGATACCATGTACAGAATGAGTCCATGCCTGAAAAAAAAGAAAAAAAAAAAAGAAAAAAGGTATTTCCACAGCTGTGTTTCAAGAAGACACTAAACCTCAGTGGCAAAGCTTGTCATTCTGACTCGGGAGAGTTTTTGAGTGGGTGCTGACCTCTGCTTCTGTGTGATGACGTGTCTCCAGACAGGAAGTTCATTCAATGTGTCTTCAGCATGATCTCGTAAAACTATGAGCAAAGCACCGACTTATTTATTGCCTCGATTAGGAATGCTCACCAGAGGAAGGGTGAATGGTGATGAATCAAACCGTGGCTGTAGTCATTGTTTTCTATCCCACGCAGGGCTACTGGTAGGCAGGGTGTTGTATGGATAAAGGAAGGGCTTTGTGCTTGGGGAAAGACTATAAACACTTTAAGATGGTTTAATTTTCCAGACTTAAAAAACAGATGTCAAGTTTCCAAGGCTGTTGATCCATGAAGGAATACAACAGAGGGTTCCCATCAGTTGTCAGTTTATTAGTGTTGATAAAGATGACTTAAAAATCTTGGGGAGTAGCTCTTGTGTCTGTAGAGGAGGATGTGTTTGTAGGTGGAATAATGTCAAAAAGATAAAATTGAAATACACATTTAATTTTTATTTGAGGATAGATATCTTATTCTTTGCATAGGTACTGATCTGAGCTTAAGAGGCTTTTAACTTCTAGATTTTTTCCGTCTACACAAAAATAATAATAATACTGATGGATTCAGATTAAAGGTTTTCTTTATCAGACTGTGAGCAGGTATTTTTTTTTTTTATTTCTGAAAAACTAATCCAGACTAAAAATGCGTTTCTGATGCGCATCCTCTTAACAGATGCTAAGATGATGGACAGCCATTCCCAACTGGAATTCTGCCCACAACCACTCTGTACATTAATCTACAGTGACCAAATGATAAAATTAGTGCACAGATTTTTCTAAGAATCACAGAATGGTTGAGGTTGGAAGGGACCTCTGGATGTCATCTTGTCCAGCTCCCCTGCTTGAGCAGGGCTACCTAGAGCCAGTTGCCCAGAACGTGTCCAGATGGCTTTTAAATATCTCCAAGGATGGAGACTCCTCAACTTCCCTGGACAACCCATGCCGGTTCTCGGCCACCCTCACACTGGAAAAGTGCCTCTGATCCTATCACTGGGCACCACTGAAAAGCTCCTGGCTCCATCCTCTTTGGAGCCTCCCTTTAGGTATTTATATGCACCGGTAAGATGCCCCCTGAGCCTTCCGCTCTCCAGGCTAAGTAGGCCCAGTTCTCTCAGCCTTTTGTCCTCTGAGAGATGCTTCAGTCCCTCACTTAGCCTTGTGGCCCGTGCCTGGTCTCTCTCCGGTCGTTCCATTTCTCTCTTGTACTGGGGAGGTCAGAGCTGGACCCAGGACTCTAGGTATGGCCTCACCAGCACTGAGAAGAGGGAAGGATCACCTCTCTTGACCTACTGGCAATACTTTGTCTAATGCAGCCCATGTTATCATGAACTTTTTTTGCCAAGGGACCCCTGGGTCCTCTTCTGAAAAGTTGCGTTCTAGCAGGGTGACCCCAGCACACCCTGGGACATGGAGTTGTTCCTCCCCAAGTGCAGGGCTTTGCACTTCTCCTTGTTAAACTCCTTGAGTATTTCCTGTTGGCCAATTTCTCCAGCCTTTTGAGGTCTCTGTAAGAAGAAAATGCCAGTGTGTTTGTGCTCTAGAAAACTGCACCTTTCCGTGTTCAGTAAGGGGTTATTTTGGTTTGTGAGTTTCACCAGTAGGGTGATGAGTGGCTCATTTAAAGTCAATGGAAAGAATTGTAGAACTTTTGTTGGATTGGGAGTTTGCTACTGATCAGCTGACTGCTGGGTTAATGCCTGTGAATGTCACGATGCCTGTTCATAACCGGACGCCATTTGACAGGAAAGGGTACAAGAATAAATTCCTGTTTGTTAATGCTGGCAGTGGGCAGGCAGAGCGTGCCCTACAAATGCTGGAAAGATTGACAGGGCTCCGCTGACTTTCAGAAAGCTTGACTGAAAAGTTTTTCATAAAGATAAGGAACTATGTGGGTCCTGGAGTGACAGCTAAGGACGTTATTTAGAACTTTCTTCTGAAAGGCTGATCAATAACAGCTAAAACGAGAGAGGAAAAATACCCCAAACAACAATAAACCCCCCCGAATAACCTTATCTGAAATCTTGCTGTTATGTGCCAAAGCCGATCATCTGAAATGAGCTGTGTGTGGTTCAGATTTTCACTGCATGTCACTGATTAGGCTTGTAGCCAATTCTTTTATTTATGTACTTACCTTTGTAATTACAAGAAATTTAATTATCTTGTTGAAATGTTTGACTCCAGATCTCATTCTTGTGGACTGTATGTCACAGTTGGAGCTTGACGTATTTATCCCAGAAGAATGTGGTTTTTGACATCTATTTCTGTCCAGATTCTGTGGCTACATATGTGAATTGAGTATAAAAAGTTAGCAGTTTTCCTAAGGTTGCCTGAAGCAATAATTCTGAAGTGTGAACTTTTCTTACTTATCTCAGTGGATAAAATCTGAAATCAAATGATGATAATTCTTATAATTGGATCTGTACTAGTTATAACAAGTAGATTTTAATCCAAAGAATACTCAATGTGGAAACATTTAAATTGTTTTAGAAATTAATTACAGATATGTTTGATTTGTTTTGCCAAGATGCACATTCTGCAGAAAATGGGAAATAAAATCTTACAGTCTTGAAGTTAATGGAATCCTCATTTTGTAGGGTCTTTTTTCATCTCCTTCAGATCCGCTAAAGAAGGTCGGAGTTTGAATTGAGTTTGTCTTTAGCTTTTTGACTTACCCTGATCAATAATTTGACTTTTGTATGATTTCTTGCCATCTTTGTGACCAAATTTACCATCAGTCAATGCTTTTTGTCCGTATGTTGACATACTGTACCCTTTCTGCTGCAATTGCCTTGTCTGAGTTTGAACAGCAATGAGTTACAGCCAGAGCTTTTCCAGCTGGTAGTTTGATAACATGATAGGAAATGACGGCTCAGTGTGCCTGGTTCTTTTATCACCTTTGCTGCTGAAGTTGCACAGGCAGCCATGGGGGATTCCTCCCTTTCCCTTATGGAAGTGAGATCAGAAGGAGACCTAATACCTCCATTAACTTCACTGTTCCTGCCTGGGCACTTGCTTCAGTCCTACTCTCTCTATGTGATACTCTAGGGAACTGCTGATTTATGAAAAAAAAAAAAAAATAAAAAAAGGAAGAAAATGTGATGCCTGGATTTTCTTTTTTTTTTTTAATATTATTTTTCATGACAGCAACTGATGCAACTTGCCAGTACAGACAATTTGCAAGTGAGAAAAACGACTTGGCCCTGCTTAGCCTTAAGATTGCAACCTCAAGGGCAGCGACGAGCAGCGAGTGTAGACCAGTCAGTTTGGCATTCCCGGCTCTGCTGCACTTCTCACTTGTGGATCCCGCTGCTGGGCGCCTTCGGCATCGTTTGCACCTTGTAGACTCAGAAGGCATTTCTCTGTTCCTAACAGTGTAGGGCAGCTTGATGCTGTGAGAGCTGATTCTGGAGCTTGAAGCGACAGAGCTGCGGGAGTGTGGCGTGGCTGGCGTGGCAAATTATCAGCAGAGAGTTTTACCTGTACTGGTTCTGGCTCCTGAGCTTATCTTTTGACTTGGTGTGGCACACTTATTTGTAGATATGAACCCAAGCTTCTGGCTAGCAAAGATGTCTGCATTAGAGGGATGTTTCTTCATACAGGGTAGACACAAGAGGTATTTTCAGTATCATCTGTTCAGAGCCGTGTATTTCATCCCTCTGAGTATGAGGATGGTGGCTTTAATAACCTAATTTGTCTTTTTTCTTTTTGGTATTGTTTTTTTTGCTGCTTTCTTAGCCCTAGGTGTGTTTGGATCATATTTTTAAACCTTTCTCTGCAATCATGATGGCTAGAAAATGTAATTTATTTCTTTGAAGAAAGCAGAAATTCTCATTCCATCTATTCGTTCCACCATCTGAGGCATCATGAAAAATATTTGGGGAGGAGTGGGGACTGGATTTGTACTAAAAAGGTATATTGGCAATATAGCAGGCTGCTGGCTTGCTTAGTGGAGTTTCACAGCCCGTTGGTAAATGGGATTACTCAGGTGTGGACAATCCTGTGGGATAGTTATTGTAGCTCCCACTGAGCAAAAAACCTGGTTGTTAATCTGTGCCCCACTTGCCAAGTGACGGCATTGCTGCAGAGGGGATGCTGAAGAGGTAAGTTATGGTATAGGGAAGGCTGGAGGGAGATAAGGGAAAAGCAGCAGCTATTTTGGGACATGTTGGAAGACTTTAAGAAACAACTAACAATTGATGAGCAGGACAGCTGTTTGGTCTGGAGATATGGTGAAGCTGATTTCCTGGATGGGAAGAAGCTGGAGCAAAATTTGGTGTAAAATATCCTCAGAAAGGCTCTACGTGTATTATTTTAGAAAATTTCTGCCAGCAACTAGACCTGTTGTGGAACGGTCTTACTCTAAATCTAGTAGAAATAAAAATCATAGAAATATCTTGACCTTGATTTACATTTTATGCAACACTTTCTATATGGATGCCTCAAGGTAGGATTTCTGCTTTGTCATAAATAAAAAGGACCTGGTTTTTGGAAATTAGGTGATCAGTAATCTAAAGAACTGGCACTTATAATTGGACACAGCAGAACAACACATGATGCTTGACAATGTTGCTCTTCTATGCACTTTGTTTTGAGTTGAATAACTTATCGGTGAGTTATGTAGAATATGAAGTAAGAGCAGTAAAACTTGGACTTGGATAAAACAGGAAGAGTCTCTTTCACAAAAGTCTGGAGAGAAATTCTTTAATTCCTTCAAATACTTGGAAGGAAAACAGCTATACTTGAAGACAATGGAATTTGGAAAACTGCTAAAGAATTTTGAGCTTAAGTGCTTTTTAAAAAACTTTCATTTCTACACTGGGCTTAGAAATGCCCAAGTACATTGCTTTACTTTCTAAGTTATGGTTTAAAGAACAAATTTAACTGGCTGACTGGTAGTTTACCGCTGTTGTTACTAGAGATTACCAGAGTTATAGACTGAAAATTATGTGTTCCTTGCCATTGCACGTGTTTTCATCAATGTCCTTTTTTAAAATGTTGTTTATTTTCAGAATGGAGTTTTAGTAAAAGTAACGGAGGCTTGTCCACCGTTGAACTGCTCGGAAAAAGATCATGTTCTTCCGGAGAACCAGTGCTGCAGTGTTTGTAGAGGTAAGCCAGAGACTACGCGTGCTTGGAAGGAATATAAGTTGCTGACTCTACAGGGGGATACACTGGAAGGAGCAATTCCTTTTTAATGAAATATTAAATACCTCTGTAAACCTGCATCTATAATTAGCCTTCATGTAAAACTGTGATATTCCTGTATCAAATAGGTACAAACCAGCTTGGAAATGGAGAGAGGCAGGGAGTAAAGGAAGAGCTGGAGGAGAAAGGGCCTAGTATCTCTTAAGGATTTTCATTAGAAAGAAATTATATTTGAAAAAGAAGTACATTATGTTGTTTAAACTTGCAAGCGCTCTGAACATACAGGGTTTTGGAAATGGATTTTGAAGCTCTCTATCTTAAAGTCACAATAACAATGTTAGAATTTCAGTATTCAGAGGTTGATTTAGATCTAAGTTCTGTCGGGACTTATTTATAAATTAAACTGGACGGTTACAGAATAAAAGTGAAAAAAGAACCCTAGAACCCAGAACCCCATTTTTTCCTCCTTTCAGTGGGTTGTTGAGATGCAGATTCCTCCTGTTTCTTCCTTTTCAGCCGTGGTGAATCCTGGTTGCACATTGGACCAGACTGAAATATTACTTGAGAAATCCCCTTAAATGAGGAAAACACAGGTATTGCCAGGCTAGAGAAATTGGAGAAGCTGCTTTCTTAAAGCGTGTTGCGATCAGTGAGCTGTTGGGTGAAAAGTGCTGGAATAATCATTCTCTGTTTGTTGTCTGATTTATGCAGTCCTGAGTCTCAGCTGAGCTCAAGGAGAACCTGGTGTCTCGAAGCAGGACTTGCATGTCAGCCTTTAGTGGTGCACCTCCCAAATCTCAAGCAAGAGGTGCACCAAGTGAGCATTGGACACTTCCAGGCTTTGGTGGTTCCTGGGACCTACTGGACTGCTTGTCTTGCCCTTATGTAAATTCCTCCAGTGTCATCAGAGATGCCAATTAAGGGGCTCAGAATCTCTCTGTTAGCCAGTAAAAATTAATAAATATGCATTCTTAAATATTTGCTAAGGCCTTGAACTTGCAAGCGTATGCACGTGGTTGCAGGGGCCAGCGCGTTTGAGACCGCTTGCTGGATCAGGGTCTAAGAATATACACGCTAATTTTTTTTAAACAGTTTCTAGAAACATCTGTAACTATTTAAGCAAGCAGTAAATGCTGCTGCTTTGTCCCTCAGAGGGCTGGATGTCTTAATGATACTTCTTAACAGATGGCCCGGTTTGATGTAGCTCAGTACCGAAAAAATTATCTTCGTTACTTAAAAGCGTTAGAAATCTGAAAGCTTCAAAGTTGATGAAAGATAACTCCTGTAATTATTCAGTTCTATGTTATTGTTAGTGATAGGTACTCTTTTTAGATATTCATCCCCAAACTGGTTCTATTATTTATAAACCAGCATGAATATGGATACTTCTGCGATGGGCTGGAGAAGCGAAGGAAGGAATTGTGCTTTCACTTCGTATGAATTCTGATACACAGTGCTTTCCAACAGATACATTAAACTTGCACTTCAGTTCTGCTTGAGCTGGCTGCTAGAACAGTGCCACCTCCTTTTGTGTTTCATCTTTGCTTTTTAAAATTCTTTTGAAAATTATATTTAAAGAGGTGATTAATTTTGTCAACTTTACAAAGGCATAAATTGAAGCTAGCACGCCTAAATTGCTTTTTATATCTCGAAGCAGAATATATGCTGCTTGACACTTCTGCTTCTGATGCACACAACCCTAAGTGTTGGTATATAATTTTATCATATGGAGTGTGCTGGTGTTAAAAATGGATCTTTATTAAGAATTCTGTATTTGGTGTGGATTTAATCGTGCAAACAGATATGACAAGCAGGCCATAAGTTCTGGTCCCGCCCTGTGCCAACGTGTCCTTTGCTGGAAAAGAATAGAGTGCTTCTCGGTTTTGCAATAATGGCATCTTTCAGAGACTATATTGGACTTTTATTGTCCATGCAAAAGTAGTGAGGAAGAAACAGTGTAGTAAATATAGTCCTGTGAGTAATCAGAACGTGTCTTGGAAGCTCACGTGGATCATTTGGGCATCATGTGCGCATTTCACCTATGTAGGATGATGCAGATAATTCTGTGCGTTAGTCACTAGCTAGGCCTTTAGTTAGTCAACAGAATGGTTAGTAAACATTCACTGGTAATGGAAAATGAGAACAGTAGCTCTAGAGAATCACAGAATGGTAGGGGTTGGAAGGGACCTCTGGAGATCATCGAGTCCAACCCCCCTGCCAGAGCAGATCACCCAGGACAGGCCCCACAGGAACAGATCAAGGTGGGTTTTGAAAGTCTCCAGAGGAGACTCCACAACCTATCTTGGCAGCCTGGTCCAGGCTTTGTCACCCTCAGAGGAAAGAAGTTTTTCCTCCTGTTGAGGTGGAGCATCCTGTGTTCCCATTTGTGCCCATGTAAACTATGTAAAGTTTATTAGTCCGTACCTGTAGGTTCTGGTTTTGTATCAGTTTGGGCTTTCTTTAGTATCTAGTTGTGGAAGCAGAAAACTTCTCCTGAATTTCATGTTCTGCAGAATTTTAGAATACCTTTGCGTTGGGCAAGAGTAGGAGATTTGCAGCTTATGCTTTTCTAGCTGCAGCAAAGGGATTTCCATTTAATGAAAGGATGAATGTGGGGGATCAACAACAGGAAAAACCCACCGAGAAATACGGAGACTTCATGATGCCGTGGTATTGCGGCTGTACCCTCTTCAGGGATCTCTGTAATGCCTACCACAATAATAGATAAGTACCTAAAATAAAATGGAGTATGCAAGGAAAAAAAGAAATCTGTAGTGTTTATGGTGATGGAAATTGTGAGTCAGCAAAGGACCGAGTCGAATACTGTAATGTACACAGCTGGTGGGCTTCCTAGATAGTCATTATTGTTTGGAAATGGTTAGAAAAGTAAAGGCTGTAAATAATACCTTTTCTTCCGGTTTGATACGTGAGTTTCTAGTATAGCAAAAGCAAATATATTGCTAAAAGCCAGTTTCTAGTTTTCAGTCAAATGATTGTATAAGGTGTACAGCAAGGCAGGTGTAGTGTGGAAGAACTCTGCTCTACAATGACAGCTTGTGTTTGTGCTCTGATGGACCTGCATGTGAAAATGGGACTTAACAGATCTGCATATAGCATCTGTCCTTGAATGTTACACAGAGTATAGGGAGTTTTTTTCCTTCTTCTATGCTCTGAAATATAAATGTCTGCTTAAACTATGTGGCTACTTTATACTTTTCAGCAGGACAGCGTGGTATTGCTAAGTTCGTTTTAGGCTTATAGACGTTTTGGTTAATTAAAAAATTTTCCAAGAATCACTACGTAATAAAATATATTTTTTACTGCTTTTTGCGAATCACTCATTTTTCTTACAGCATGCCTTCTATATTTTTTTTATAGCCCAGGGGACAAATCTAATACAAAAAAAAAAGTGTCATAAAAATGTTTTATTGGTCCCTTTAGCTGTTTTTCTCCTTGCCAAAGACAGTGTATAATTTTGAAAGAGTGTTTTTTTCTTTTTCCCTGCACTTGAATGAGCGATTCAAATGAAGTTTCGTGAGAGAATTTTTACGTTGTTATGCTCACAATTTTAGTGTGTAGGAATAGCCTTAACAGCTCCAGCAGCTTCAGTCATGCTCTCCTTAAAGGAGAGAATGTGAGGAAATCATGAAGTAGTGAGAGCCATTTGGTTTCTGGAGAAAAGTGATTTTTAGTTGCTGTCCTGTAACGTGGTTTGGCTCCTGGATTTAGATGGACGGCTGATGCTGGTTAGCAGGAAATGGAGAATCCTACTGAGGAGCCCAAGTGGGAATTTTACAGCAGGGAGCATTTAAATCTTAAAAATGGGGCTTCTGTCACCCTTATTTATATTGCTTTGTTTTAAGATTTTTATTCTTTCAATTAGAGGATGAGAAGACTCTTTGGTTAGCACGTTTCTCATCATCTCTCGCTGTCTGGCAGCGAAACTGAGTTTTGGTTTTTCAGAAATGGAATGTTTGTCATTTGTTGCTGTGAGGTATGAGTTATGCCAAGGTTTTAGATGTATTAAGATTTAATGGAGGTTGATAAATATGAAACGGTTTATTTCTAAACATAGTAACAACGCTACTTAGGATTTAGGAGAGCTTTATATCTGGAAAAAAAAATAATCTTTCTAAGCTTGTTAGGCTGTTCAGTACCATTATTTTAATACACACAAATAAGCAGTATGTAATAAGGTCTGCATTGAAATAGAAACTTGAAAGAATTTATGAAGTTACTGTTTTATGTCAGACCACTGAGTTCCGGGACCACAGTCTCTGAAGGCGTAAAAGCTGCTGTTCAAAGTGCTTCATGGCTCATGACTCATTAAAAACCTGATTCAGATCACGAAAGGGCATAATTGCTTGTGCAAATCTCAGGCTTCTCTGAGTTGCCCTGCAGATTTCCTTTACACATTTATGTAGTAACCATAGGGTTAAATCATAACTCTACTAAAGAATTTGAGGTTGAAATTACCTCGGACCTTTTGAACAATGCTGATGCTATTAATGGAAGCGTTGTCAACATTCTTTTTAGAAGCCTATGAACAGTGAAATGTGGGTTTTTGAAGAGTAGCTTCTTGAACAGCAAGAGAACAGGAGTCTTGCAGTTTTTGAAGTGGATAGTTAGGGGTGTTGTAAGAGGTAAAGAAAGCATTACAGGCGTTATAAAGAAACCTTCAGAAAAATGAGAGGCCCATTAGTGTTGCCCATAAAAAAAAGTAGGAAGAGGTATTAATATAAGATGTGTTGATTCCAGCTGCGGTCTTAAACGAGTTCTTGCATTCTTCAATCAATAATTAAGCCAAATTACCAAAGACATTAGGTATATATTAAACTGGATGGCAGCACAAAACAGTTTAGTGTGCTGCTCTGGAAAACTGGATTCTGGGAAGCGCAACCTGAAGATGTTGCTAAGTTTGTAAAAATAAGATCAATGTTCAGGTGTCCTAAAATGGAATAGATGTTTCATTTAAAATAATCTCACCTGGGACTACTAAGCTCGGGACAGTTGTGCAATTCCCAGTGCTGCAGAAGTGATAGTTTTATGTCTCCTAGTGTGGAATCTGATCGTTTTTCATGATTGTCTTAGTACGTATATTAATGGTCATTCTACAGTCAGAAGAAAGAAGTAGAAAGATACAAAGATATTCTTAAGAAAAATTGGAGTGAACATTTCAGCAGCCTGGATAAAGGAAGAGAGTAATGTTATCAGAAATGTTTGAGGAAGGAACAGAGGTCACCAGGCCCATCAGAAATCTAAACACACTCTTCAATATTTAATTCCCCTGTTGGTAATATCTAATTGTATCTTGAATGTCTTGAGCGACTTTGAAGAGCTGTTGTGCACATTGATGGCTGTGTGTGTATGTGGGGGAAAATGGTTTCTGACATCTGTTCTGAATGTGTTTATCTGTATTTTTAATCCATGCTCACTTGCCTTGTCATCTGTGTTGGCCTGAAATTAGTTTAGATTATCAGGACTATTTAAGATGCTGTGTGCTTCTGTCAAATCCTCTCCAACTGCCTGCTTGCTCAGATGTAATGATTCTATTTTAAGCCATTTCTTATATTTAGAGAGGAACTGACTGTCTCAGATAAGACTTTGCTGAATATTCTGAAGCCTCAGTAATTCAGCTATCTTCACCCGGGCAATCGAAATGCACGCCCTCTGCTACCTCCCACCTGTGGCTGAGATTCAGAGATCCCATTGCAGTATCGACGGGTGGGTTTGCCTTCTGTGTAGGTATTTTAAAGGAATCCTGCAATCCATTTCACATCAAAGAATTAAAAAAAATAAATCAGATGTTTACATTCTTTCCCACTCTGCTTGCTTGAGGATAAGTAATTGCTTCCCTGAATAGATTGACCATGAACAGATTGATGTTTAAGTCAGCGCTTAGGTCCTTCCCTCTCTAGTCAGGAATATAAACACGGTCACTGCAGTCAGTGGCCCTGTGTGCATTCCTGACTTCTGGTGAATAAGAATGAATTAAAATATTTAGCTAAATTAGATGTTGAATTGGGATTGTTAAATGTGGGAAGAACACAGCTGGCTTATTTCTTCACGTTACTGAACAAATACGAGGTGCCCTTTATTTGCCGGCAGAGCAGAAGAAGCACTCGGGCTCAATATGAGCTGAGAGAGAGTGGACAGCATTTAATTCCTTGCTTGCCTCTGACACTCTGGCCAAGGAGAATGCAAGAACCCAGGTCTAAGAAATGCTACAACCAGGAGTCCTTGGTATGCTCCTCTTGGCTCTTTTGAAGTGCTAAACGTCCATCTTTGCTGCAAAAGAAAAGTACTTGGAAAAACCTCTGATCCAATCCAAGATGCATACTCTGATAGCGGCACAGTGGCCCCATCAATTACCATCAAGTGCTTTTTGGGATTTTTTTTTTTTTCTGCTGGCTGACCTTAAATTACATTTGTTCTGTCAAAGCTTGGTGCTGAAGGGTTGTAGCACTATACGTACTCCTAACAGGAATGGCCACCGCTTTCCACTTAGAGAAGTGTTGAACTAGTTTGCTGAAATACTCTGGAAAATTGAAGTTGAGTCACTTTTAGTCAACATTTTAAAAATAGTTGGTTTATAATAATAAATGCCAAGGCAATCTAGAGAGGCAGTAGGTTTTCTCTCCCTGTATATTCCTAATGAGAGGAGAACAATCAAAAGTTCTGCAGGGCCTCTGATGATGCAAGTTACAGAACTGGAGCGTTATTCTTTTTCTTCAGTGCTCTTTTAACAGCCTTCAAGCTTGAAAACACGAGAAAGAGCCCAATTCTGAATGGGGGCAGGTCATATTTGAGTTGATAAAAAGGAAACAAAAGCAATACAATTTTTTTTTCGAGAGAATTTTTTAAAAAAGGTGACAGCTCTAATGGTACGAAATGGATGGCTAAGGTAGTCAGCATATCTACTGGTGAATTGCAGAGGTGGCAGATAAACAGTGCAGAATTCCTAGGGCTATGGTACGATATTGAAAACTCCTCGATGACTTGTGCTTGGGAGAAAGTACTGTTAGGGAAGAATTGGTTGAACTGGGACTCGGGACTTGTGATGAAAGTTAACCCTGAGAAGCCATCCCTTTTGCTACTTGTGTTAAATTTGCCGTGAACCACTCACAAGGTAAAATGTTGACTCGCTGGGATAAAAAGAGCCTAGAAACAAAGTGGGTTGTTTGCTGCAGAAGGTTATGTAAGGGCTATTGTAACTAAAACATGTAGAGAAAGATGAAATATTTTTTACATATTTCAATGAGACTGAAATATAAATAAAGAAATAAATACAATATCCGAAGACAGTAGTAGCAATCCACACTAAATTAAAATGTGTTATTTTTGTAGTGTCTAGCTTAACATACTGATATGCTGCATTGGTTCTGAGTAGCAGTATCTACTAATAATAACCACATATAAAAACTAATACTGTATATGAGTTCAAAGGGGAATTATTATTCTAAAGAAGCAGGAAACAGAGTGCGATGGCTTAGTCTTAGGGGAAACAGTGACAAAAAAAATGTTATGAGACTCATTGTCTCTTGGATATTATCTAGAACGCCAACAGAATAGTGAACTTGCTTGGGGAGTATAAATTAGATGCTGAACGGGTAAGTCTGGGGAGATGGGTTCCAGTGTTTAGTTTCAATTTTAATTATAAAGGCAAAAATGAGAAGTCAAGTACTGTGATGGCATAAATGGCTAAAGGCAGCATACCTGCGCCCTTTTTTACCAGTATAAAATGTACCCAGGCTTGACAAGACTGTATCTGGAATACTTGAGTGGTTTGTAGCAGACTGTGAAATGAATGAAGACTAGAAGGGATATCTGCAGTTTTCATTAATGGAGTTGGCTCTTTTTGGATTACAATGAAAGAACTGAACTAACAGAGTGCAAGGAATAAACCGTGGTTTTAAATAAAATTAGTCTGCAGTTTAAGTGTTGAGTTGGATGTTGACACTGGGCAAGTGTCCTCCTTGCTAACAAGGGTTACGTTTTCTAAAAAATGACCTTACAAACCAACATTAGATGATCAGACTCAGAAAGCTGGAGTGCATTAAAATGACAAAACCTGAGTTTTAAATTAGTAGATGACTGAAATGCATGTTTAAAAACCAGCTTCAGAATAGCCCTATGAAAATTTGCTTCCTGTAGATGAAAACTATATTTAGTATAAGCTAAAGTCTTCTGAAGTTCTTTAAAGAATAGCAAAGCAAGGGATATGAACAAAGATCTGAAGCTGATATTTGGAAGTCCAGATCATGTCTTTCCCAGCTGTCTTTAGGGGATGTTTGGGAAGGTTAGGATCAGTGAACTAGGGCTTTCAGTTTGCTCCTTTATGAGCAGGCAGAATTGGCAAAAACTGTTTTGTGTTCATATAGGCGCAAGTTGGAATATAAGTAGCTGATGGTGTATCTGGGTTTCTGGTTTCCCTCCTTCGAGGAGAGAAAATCCAAAAAAAAAAAAAAAAGAATTACCAAAATGACTGTTTATTTATCTCAGGCAAAGAGAAGTTGACTCTTGGATATTAATAGAGAAAACTCCATCAAAAATACACCGATGGGGGAAAATAAATTCCTGTTGTCACATTTTGTAAGATACTTATTTATCTCTTAGAGTACTTGCAGTGGAGTGCCTTTTAAAGAGATAAAGTTGTAATTATTTTCACTGTAGACTTCGGCAGAGGGAGATTTTGACGTATCTTTGAGAAATATTGAAAATCAGCGAGAACAAACTTCAGCCGGTTATGCCTTCATAGAAGAAAGCGGGAAAGTTCATCATGGTTGTAGAAATGACTTTGCGTGGAATAAAAGAAACCGTTCATAAAGAAGCTACTCAGAATTTGTGTGAAGGAAAAAGGAGAGATTAATAAAAATTCTCCCCTATGAAAAATGATGTGTGGATTTATTTTAAACTGTGGAAACAATCCAGCTACTTTTTGATGACGGAATTACAAGGCAGTGCACGAGGTTGTTTTGACTACCAGTATAGTTTTGGGTTCCAATACAATATCTCATCTTTACTCTTCTAAAATCATGCTAGATTATGCCTAATAAGAGAACTCTGAAGGATTTATATTTTTTTTTATTGCACTGTACTTTCCTTTTTGTGTAACTTAGTATTTTGCTTCTTGGCAATTGGAAATAAGGTGGTATTTTATCCTCCGTGGGTTCATCAGAAGGCTAATAGATTGCCATGACCCCCTGTTTTGAAGTTGTCCTTTCTCCTGACTAGAACGATTCATGCAAATACGCCTTTGAACAAAATGGTTTTGCTAGGAATGAATTGATGGAGGAATCCAAAAAGCCTACGTGCAGGCTTTTAGATTTATAGAGAGAACTAGATAGGTTTATAGAGAGAATTTCTGGAATGTAGGATGCTAAAGATTTTCAGAGTAGTACTGTCAAGGTAAATTTTAAGCCTGAATATTTGTAATAAACATGTTTTAATGCCAGATTGTGTGTTCCTTGTATTTCAGGCCATAACTTCTGTGCGGAAGGACACAGATGTGGTGAAAATTCGGAGTGCAAAAACTGGAACACAAAAGCTACTTGCGAATGCAAGAATGGTTATCTCTCTGTCCAAGGGGACTCTGCGTATTGTGAAGGTAAACAGAATATTCAAACACCTCTTCTTAACCCGGTTGGAAACACAGTGGGAAATAAATGGCTGGTGAATGAATTTCATTGCAAAGTTCAGTTTCACGATGGTGAATATTACAAGAGCCCTTTCTGTGTTGATAAATATGGATTGAAGTTTAGAAGCGGTGCTGGACCATTTGGGTTACCTATCTGTAGCCTTTCATCTTTATAAGATGCATTAATTTAGGAAGTGGGAATTCTGCTGGCATTTGTGAGAGAGGCAAGTGTGAAGGTGTGCTGAGGCTTGGCTAAAGAAATGATGATCTGCAGACTTTCCTGAAGTACTTCTGTGGGCCAGGTACTTTACTAAGATGTTTTTTCCTGTGATAGAGAGCTATTTGTTAGAGGAGTGTATCGTGAGATTCTTCTGTTGATGTATTATTCCCTCACAGGAACAAATGCAAGGGGGCATTACTTTTCTTTTTCTTTCTTGGTATTTTCTAGACTTTGCAGTTATTCATAGCTATGATGTACTTATTAAAAACTAAGTTGAAGAATCAACAGATACCACATTCCTTCCTGCCACACCTGCATTGTGTTGTGGGGTTTTTTTTTTAATGCCTTTGCCCTGCAATATTTAGTCTTTTGGCCATTACAGACAGTTCTCCAACTACTTTATAAAAAAATATTTACCTAGATTCTTTTTTCCAGTGGTACTGGTGATGGAAGGGAAATGACATTTTTGACAAGCTGTTAAAATACCCTGTAAGAATTGGAAGACAGGATGAAAGAATAAAAAAGACATGCATGGACTGGGCTTAAATGATCCTGCTTTCATAAAGAGACTTTTTACTGCAAGTGAACAGGACTGCTTGAAATAGCAGGTTATGAAACTATTCAGTAAATGACAACTATATATCTTATGGAATTTAAGTAGTTAGTTTTCTACAAAAAAAAAAAATAATTGGGTGATCCTATATATGCGCTTTCACTGACTCAGAAAATAGTTTACACGTTTCTTTTTAAAGGTAGGCAGCAGATATGCTGTATATAGAGAAATAATTGAATTTTTTTTTGGTGCAAAAAAACTGTGAGAAGAACTGCTCTGTAGATACTGCAAGGACTGCTCAGAAATCAGAAGACACTAACAAGGCTCTTTATCAGCTAATATACAGAATCCAGTTTTTGTTCAGGTTTTTTTGACCGTTTTAAATAAAGTTAGTGCTTAGTGGTTTTATTTACCTAATAGCAGACTGTCCCTTTTTTTTTGTCCATGGAAAAAATGTAAACATCCCCACTCAAATAATTTTGAAGATGTTGGCAGTGCGTTAGTGGTAGTGGTGGGAAAAGAAAGAGCTTTTTGAAGAAATTGCCGGGAATTACAACATACCCGTTGTGTTAAATTTCGGAAGGGCAAATCCCTGACTTGTGAGGCAACAGAACAAACACAGCTGCTTTTGCTGCCTGAGACTGAGGAGAGAGGCGCTTTCTGCATGTTATGAGCTGATAAATTTGGTAGATAGAGTGTAGCTCATAGAAGGTAACGTGGAAAAGAGAAAGCCCTTTAGCAAGGGGAATTACAGACTGACAAATCGATTAGCCAAGAGGGACTCCTTTCAGCCCTCTGAAGAGCTTCCTTTCACTCCTCAGAACAGCTTTCTGCAAAATATCTTTCTATGCCTCTCAAAGCTCATTTCTCTCATCAATGTGTTTAATCTGCTGAATGGAGTCATTTCAGAGTTGGCTGCATAACGTTCTCAGATGCACGGTGAAGCTGTGATTTACATAAATGAGGTCCAAGGCATGTATCTGAAGGTACGGTTTGGCAGGATATTTGTGTAGTAGAGGAGTGCATTATTTTTTGTGGAGTTTTGGATTTCTCTGTGTGCTGTGTAAGAATTAAATACTCAGAACACCCGACCAACAAGTAGTAAACGTACAAAACGCGTGCGGAAACAAGGAAGATGCCGTTCTCAGCCGCAGTTCTGAATGTCTTCATCGTTCCTAAGCCCTGGGATTTAAGAGGCATGTAAGATTACTCTTTCCTTTGAGATGGTGAGGTTAAACTATTTCACACTCATGGTATATGCTGGTGAGTGGCGCCTCAGTTCAGAGTGCTTCAGATCGTTAACTTGGAGCTCTCCGGATTTCTCATCTCTTCCAGTGTATTTGAAGTACTGGTGCATGTGGATTGTAATCTGGGGTATTATTTTACTGTACCTACATGTTTATTGTTCGTTTTGCTCGCTCTTATTCACAATTTTATCCTGCTGGAACTTATGGCATCATTTTGATCTTGTAAGGTCTCTGAAGAATTGTGTTTGAGCCTGCTTTGCTTTTTGACATGTATTTGTGCCTTTTTTTTTAGCATTCCATATGCAAATTGGCAGTATGGTGGAAAAAAAATTAAAAAGATGTATGGAACTAGATGACCTTTAAGGTCTCTTCCAACTCAAAGCATTCTATGATTCTATGAATTTTTCAGCTATATATTTCACAGTGAAGAGCAAAAGCAGAAGTATTTTTTCCTGCCGCATTTCAATTCTGCATTCTTTGCTACCTTCTTAGCTTGAAACGTTAGCAGCCCTTTTCTACCTGTAAAGTTGTTCTGTTGGTGCAAAAGTGATTATTACCTAATTGCTGTTGAGCTCTGAGTCATTGTGAGAACTGTTTAGATCTGAAGTGGGATGAATCTCCCAGTTAGGAGAAATGCATGCCTCTTCTCACTGACAAGAGTGCCCGAAACAAGAAGAGAAGTATTAACCTTCTGTCCTTCACGCACAACTATCTACACCTCCACAAGTCCTCTAGTAAAAGTGATACAGTAGTGTCTTGTCGTGTTCCACAGCAGGTGCTTAACCAATGTCACCAGAGAGTGTTCCTGTTGTAATGGATATAAGAAAAGAAAGGATCCATTGACTAAAGTGGACCTGTAGGATTAATATTCTCATTGTATGACTGTTGCAGGGTGTGCTTTCCCTATAGTAGGATGACACACGCTCTCTAGGATCTCTTCCTGCTGTTGACGTAGCCAAGTGAGTTTAAACAAGCTGGCTGAATCTGAGTTGATCTTTTAGGAACAGGTAACAAAAGAAAACTATTTTACAAGACTATAGAAAAAACCCAAACCACCTTCTGTTAGGCCTGCCTGTTAGGCAGTGGTTAGGTCTGCTTTGCTCTTCAAGAGGAGGCCGAAAGTTCTGAGGCCAGATGTGCTGGTAAGAATGCCTTGTATTGTGCTTTTTTTTTTCACTTCTTTACTGGTAAAGTTGCCCTGGTCAATAGTGACAGGGGAAGATCTGTGAAGAATATATTTCTGAGATATGAATTTGGGCAGTAGAGCTAATTGCCTTATATGACCTGACCCTCAAGGTCACCTTAGTGCTGTTAGATCAGCTTAAAGAGTTAATGAATTAAATGACTTAATATTTGTGAAAACTCTTCGTATTTTTGTCGTGATAGAATGCTCTAGAACCACTCCTGACTTTCGTTTAGAAGGAACTGACTTAAGTAACTCTTACCCTTCTATATGCCAAACGTAATATTTTAATTTGTTGTTAAAAAATGGTTGCTCATTTCAGAAAAGTCACGTAAGCAATGAAATACCATCCAAATTCAGAATACCTGCTCTTTTATGGTGAGAGTGCTTTATAATGTTTAATCCTTTCTTGTGTTTAATTCTTTGACTCATCACATCCTGTTTGTTACTAGCTGGTTAGCGTGCAGAAGTTTTCAGAAGCAATTTAAACTGAAAAAGAATAAACCTGGCTCTGCATACGGCCTTCATGGGAAAAGCCTGCTGGCAATCCACTGAGTTTCCACAGCTGATGTTTTTCTTGCTGTCTAAAATAAGTTGAATTTTGTTGAATTTTCCTCTTCCTCATCTGTAGTGATTTCATTGCAGCTGTTCGAATTTCACTGCACTGTGGCTTGGGAGGTGACATTAACATTATGTGGTGTCATATAAACCTTCTGTGTGGCAGTGATATATGACTGTGGGTTTGGATGGTGTCCATTGGCTTGACTTCTGGGTCAGCTTTTAATGATAATCCCTCTGTTGTGCTCTCAAAAAACCTGCCTCAAAAATTGTCCATATTTCCTGGAGGTGTATCCTGTAAGAGGCTTATGTTCTGTGCTGCACAGGTGTACGTCTCTACGGAGCTGTACATACCAGATACTTCATGGAATTACCTAAAGTTACAGAAATGGCACTAATGTTGAAGGCAGATGACTGTGTTCACTGCAAATACACTGAATTTTTCTCTATGCTGAACCCGTAGCAAAGAGAAGGTCAGGAGAAGAATCTAAAAAAGTTATAGTTGAGATCATCATCTCTGCCACAGATGACCTCAGTGGCAGCCTTTCTGTTGGAACCAAGTCCTTACATAGAGACTTAATCCCCCACTACCATAACAAGAAAATAAAAAATTCAAAATGCTCCCTCATGCCAAAAAACCACAACCTAATAAAACCTCTGCCCTCCTCTTTTTGTAAACATGTTATTGATGTCAGATTGGTTTTTTAAAAGTTCAGATTCTTTGAAAGACACTTTTTGACCTACTTTTTAAGATTTCTGTTACCTGACAGTGTGAATATTAAACTTCCTCTGATGTATTTAATCCTATTGATCAGTGAACCGTCTCTGGGGGATATAATGCAAATAACACATTTGTCCTGCCTACTGTTTTTATAGAGAAAGGATTTTTGTTTTAAGTGATAATCTTAACCATTGCATGAACTCCAATTCATCTTTTCTAACGTGATGAAAAGGCAGACACTTGTCAGTCAGTCTCCTGCATTTGTAGGTTCGTGGACTTTAATAAATGAGACTTGCATTTTCCTCGTGCCACGAGCTGCTAGTGGAGGAGATGGAATTAAAGACAAAATAGACCTTCTCTCTGCCAATAAATGCGTATATTTAAAGGCAGAGATTATATATTTCCTAGTGGGCAGAAAGTTTTCAAGCAAAATGTTGAAATTTCTATACCAAGAAGCTTCAGGAGCTTATTGGAAAATTATGCCTTAAACAACTCTAGATGTGTTATTTGTGTTTCAAAACTGCGTTTATATTTACAAGGGAATGAGTTTAAATTCATATTCCAACTACCAAACCCTGGAAAGTGAAATTATTTGCCATCCCCCGGAGTAACTTTAGTTCTTTTGGTGTAATATCATGCTGAGATTTATATGAAAATAAATTTTAATTTCTAATAAGGTAACCATGTGTTTTGGAGCTGTTGTAATAAAATGTCACAGATGATTACGACTCCAAAGAAATTCAGCCTTGCACTTGAACAGATCACAATCATTGCTATTAAAGGAAAAACCCCTCTTCACCCCTTTGTAAATGGCAACGAAGAGCCTGCTCTGAGATTTTTGTTTACGTGGAGGGATTTGAGGTGCTCTCTCCCCTCCAACAGATGCTCTTACATGTTAGGGCTGCATCCTTCTGAACTGTGTGGGACCTAATTTGATATCGCATATATAAAGCTTTGCTTTCTACCTTTGGTGTTTGCCAAGAGCAGGCTGATCACTTCTGAAATAGAAAGAAACAAGGTTGGTCTAGTTCACTGGCTGCCTTTAAGCACTTCTCTGTCTCTCCAATCTCTACTTCCTTACATTTGGCCTCCAAGATGTCTTTGGGGGCCCACGTTCCAGATTTGGGGGCAGGGGTGCATCCATGTATCTTTGAATTTGTGGAAGAGGTGGAGAGGTAGGAGCAGAGCTGGAAGGAACTGCCTCTCTTTAGGACAGTCTCTCTAGGAGGTGGTCTAGAGTCCGAGTGCCTCATGCACTGCACTTTTGTAGTCTTCACTTCTAGCTACTTTTTAAAAATAGAACTTTATCTCATTTTTCAAATGGGTTGAGGAAAAGCCCGGTGACCTGTTGTTTGGTACTAATTGTAGCAGAATCTGACATCCGAGCTGACCAGGAGGTGAAAAAAAATAATTGTATGTTCTTGCTGTATCGACATCGTTAGCGTTGTACAATAATGACACTTAGAGCAAATTGTCCCCATTGCATGTTCCAGCACTGGAAGAGGGAGAAATCCATGCAATAAATGGTGACATGATATTTATGTACTAACCCACGTGAGCAGAAAGAGCTCTTGCTGTTCTTTACCCATTAAGCTTGTATTGATCCTGATATTGCCAAAATTCTTCCTTCAAATGATGCCACAGTATAGCTCCTCCTGATGTCGCATTTCTGCTGACGTCAATAAGGAAGGGAAAAATCTGGAAGAGTTTTTAGTGGAGCTGTGGCAGTTTAGACGAGGTAAGCGTTTGCATCAAACATTTGGCAGCAAAGCAAAAAAAAAAAATCCAAATTTTTCTTGTCGTGATGATCAGAAGTTTGCTTGTGGTTGAGCTGGACTGTAAAAGACTGAGAAATATATGTGTATAATGAACAAGTTTTGCTTGGACTTGAATGGAAGCCACTTACCAATACTTTTGTACAAGTTCCTGAAAAATGCTTAACTCTTAAAAGCAGAGGTTGAGATGTTGAGGTTTTACCTTTTTTAAAATGTGGAGCATAACTGGAATTGTTCAGTGATGTACGTGAATGTGTTTATGACGTGTGGATTCACATATGCAAAGCACAGTTCTCCTGTTGCAGCACAAGAGCGTTTAGTAACCCAGGATCTGACAGACTAGCAACTTTCTGCCTCATAGAAAAGGACCTGGGGGTGTTGGTTGACAGCTGGTTGACACATGAGCCAATGTGTGCCCAGGTGGCCACGGCCACCAGCATCCCGGCCTGGATCAGCACTAGCGTGGCCAGCAGGACTAGGGCAGAGATTGTCCCCCTGTACTTGGTGTTGGTGATGCCGCACCTCAAATCCTGGGCTCAGTGTTGAGCGCTGCACTACGAGAAAGACATTGAGGGAGCTGGAGCGTGTCCGAAGAAGGGTAATGAAACTGATGAAGGGTCTAGAGCACAAGTCTTGTGAGGAATAGCTGAGGGACCCGGGGTTGTTTAGCCTGGAGAAAAGGAGACACAGGGGAGACCACCTTCCTCTCTACAGCTCCCTGAAGGGAGGTTGTTCAAAAGGGCGTTGAAATAGAAAACCTTCAGATATAATTTCCAACCTAATTTTTGGTGTGATTCTTTTTTTCTTTTATCCTGTACTATGTTTTGCATTGAGAGGTGCTGTTGACTCTCTGTGGTTGCTTTTGCAGTGCTTGGGAGTGTAGAGAGAACAATTATTTTGCTTAATTGAAAGTCTTGAAATGAGAAAAAGACAACCTTTTTTAAGCACTGGTACTTGTAAAAATATGTTGAGCTACTTGAAAGAAACTCGATGTGCAGTTTTGACGCTCAAGCTCTCTCTCCAGTGCTGTTAAAGAATGGCTTTGGGGGCATGGGGTCCCTTGTCCAAATGGAAGTTCTCACAGCCAGTTTATAGATAACCTGCTGGATTGGGCTTGACTGTGACCATGTGAAAATGCTTCTTGTAAATCATGTCGGCTCACTGCTCCAAGGTCTGTGCTGGCAATATGTGAGTAGAACAAGAGATCCAATTTTGAGGCTGTCTAAAAGTAACTGTAAGGTTGTCATGGGCAGGTCAGAAGAAGGAAGGATGTGCACTTGTCCTACAGCAAGATGTATTACAAACTGAAATGAACACCCCCCCACCCCCCTCAGTTTTAGGAACACTGGAAAAAGCTTAATTCACTAGAGGACCTGTGTGAAGGACTTAAAGGACTCTAATCTCAGCCTTGAGAATGTTGAGTCCCGAGGTAATGGTCGCAGTATAGGAAATAATTTTGTTCAGGTTTGTATATAGATGTTGGAGATTCCGGGGAAAAATAGCAATGAAACTCCTCAGGAACTGTTCTAGTTGCTGTGGTGTGTCGAAGAAATGTACTGGGGTTTTGTTGTTTGTTCTTTTAACCCTTTTAAGCAGCTTCAGCTGCTTCTGTACAAGTAGGTCTGGTACTTTGGTGCTTCTTGAACAGTTGTGAAAGAAAAAAAAGACCAATGTAACAAGCCAAAAAACCACCCCCTTCTGTTAATTTTTTTGGAAACTGTCAAATGAAATTAGGTTTTAATCCTTCAGTCAAAAGAAAACCCCCCATACCTAAATGGAAAAACCATCTGGTTTCTAATAAAAGTATTTTTTTAATTATTATTTTTAATAGAAAATGTATTTTTCCTTTGGTTATAGCATAACTGGAGGCTCTTCTAGTAAATATTATCTACTGCCTTTTTCCTTATGTGAATATATTTTGTTTCCAGTAGATGGAAAACCAGAACTGGTTCTAAAAGTACAACAGTCTCTAAATCCATGACAATTGTCAGTTTATACTGACATTTTTTTTTCCCCTCAAGATTTAGTGAGTGACTTACTGATACAGTTCTGGATGTTCAAGGCTAATGTGCATATAAAAAACAAAGCACAAAAGTGAAGGAATAATTGGAAAAGAAGGTATTGCTAACCTATGGCTTTGCTAGAGGGTTAACTCTCTATTTCCTCTTAGGATTTCAGTATGCGTATTTTGCAGCCTTTTCTGACATTTCTCCTTACAGCTTTTGTTCAGAGTAATTTGGAATTGAGTTGTACACTCTGATTGTACAGGATGTGTCTGTATTAAGTGTCATCTAATCTGAATTTCTTAAGAGATATTGAGCTTTTGACATTATCCAGCTGGAGTTTAGGGTTCCACTGGTGTAGAGCAATTGCAGTATATCTGTTTCTGCTCACAACTGAAATTGAGACCTATTTGTTTCTCCAGTTTGTATTAAGTTTTATTTCCGAATAATAAATCAATTCCCTGCTTTTTTTTTTTTTTTTAGTGCAGTTCATTTATGGAAACACATTTATAAATTTAATTAAGAGAAAGAGCAACATATTATTTTCTTTACTGTATTGTATGAGGAGCTGTTTCTGAATTAAAAGTAGAAATAAGAGTGGTTTTTCCAATTACATTGTCCTAGCAAGAGAAGGAAGCTTTACCTGGGCCTTCATGGAGGTAGGATCCGTCCCTTTCCTGATATTTATCTGTGCAGGTTTCTCTCTTTTGATTTGCTGTCTGGAAACTGGGATAATAGTGTTAACAAAATCCATTGTTGTGTTGCTGGGGTATTGTGAGGTTTACTGGATGAGGGTGATTGATAAGGGACAGTACAATAATACTACAAAATAGACTGAAGTGTAGAAAATAAAGAAGCTGCTTCTACAGTAAGAAATGTTTTGGTGGTTGGTTGGTTGGTTGTTTTTTTTTTTTATATGGTAAATGTTATTGACAGCTGAGGAAAGACATTCTATAATATATTCATGTACATATTTAATTTTTAGAAAGGTAATTCCTCTTAATCTGTAAGATTTTTGACACACGCATCAATTTCATTTAGGTAAGTTGATGCCTCTGGAAAGTCTCTCCAAAAGTGCATTTTTCTAAGACACGTGCCCTGATATTTAATAACCAGCTTTTTTGTGCCTGAATCTTTTTGGAGGCTGAGGAGAAGACTTAAAAAAGTTAGGAAGAGACTTTGATTCACGTAATTAAAATTAGTGCAAAAGTATGTTACAGCATCTACAAAGATAACTCTTATATTGATGCTACCTTCCTATTCATTTGCTGACGGTTAGTGTTTTTAGTATTCAAATTCTTTCCAAAAAGATACCTTACCGTGTTTTCAATTCATGTACCTGGTCTTCATATCTAAAGGGGCAATTTCAAAATACCCTTTGAACGGTCTAGAATATTTTTTCAGTCTCTTCTTAGCACTTTCTTTTAATTTCCTTCTTTAATTTCTAGATTAGACATCTCAGTTTTCCCTCTGACTATTGATATTCTCTGATTAATTGCCTTTTATTAACTATTTTTTTTAATTGGTTCTGTTGAAGATGTTGCTGTGTTTTTATCTTGTCCTGAACTCCCTCACTGAATCTGTATGTGTCTCATACCAGTTGTCCCTGTAAGGATCACTGTGTTTCAATAGTAGAAAATTATTTTCTCCCTACTTATAGACTTAAGGAAGTGCTTGAAAATGGTTAGGATGAGATTGGGAATGCAAACTCCTTTTTATCTCTCATCTTCCTTAGGATTGCTTACCTCTCATCTTCATTTCTGTTGTTTGGTTTCCCTAATTCTTATGACTCATAGTTTCCCTTCAAGCTTTCACCAGACAAACACGTCTGTCTGTACTGGTAAGTAATAGTGCTGAGATAATGATATGAATAGACAGTAGCATCTTTGGATGTGAGTGTGAGTAGCTGGGAGACATCCTGTGTTTTGCAAAAAGAAAGAAGATCTAATTTGCAGAGAGTTTGCACTGAAAAATTACCGGTTGCCTGAGGGGCTGGCTCAAAGTGCAGGCGAAGCAGGTGGTTTCCTGGGGCACGAGACCTCCATGGAGACGGACTGCCTGTGCTCTTACTCTCTGCTTTCCATGTGTTGGTGCCCAGGGTGCAGGGCTTAGTGGTGCTCCTGCTTCTGCTGCCCAGGATCCGGAGAGATTCTAAAGTAGGGCCTCTCATCATGGTGGATCTTCAGGAAGTAGCTGTTGCTATTCCCACTTTTTCTGTTTCCTCAGGAGCAGATCACTCTCGTCTTTGTTCCCTTGCTTCCCCATCCATAAGGTGGTAAAACTCATTTTTGTGCAGAGTTGATCCGGTGCTTCATGTTAGCTTGACTGTGCTGGTAGTTGGCTTACATGGGATGCTGGGGCAGCCCGGAATTGGTGCTGATGCATTCCAGTTTCCAGGAGTAGGAACAATCCTGTTTATTTTCTTTCCATGGAGCTCTTCCTTGTCACTAGAACATGGGCATGATTTTCCATTATGACTTTCTTGAACAAAAATAATTTTGCAGTACTTCTGTGGACTTGTCTCATAACTTAACTGGCAAATGGAAAACTGGGGAATATCACGTGGGAATATCAAGATCATTATTAGATATTAGAATCTGTGTAACCAACAATGAGGCTGATTCAGCCTCTTAAGACACCAGTCTCAGACATGCTGGGTTCATGGATGTGAATTATTTTTGTGAAGTACTCTGTCTCAGTAGAGTGATAATGTCTGTTTAAGAAACACTATGTTACTAAGGAAAACTTTCCTCCAGGTACGTGGGCACAAATGATATTAACCTTTGAAGGTCAGGCCTTCTCCTCTGTTCTGGAGCCTGCTTTAACCTGTTACCCCTTTGGTGACTTTATTTGCTTTTTGGCTTTCGGTCTCGCTGGCCGGATCAGCGCTGTTGTGGAAGGGTCAGCAGCAATCTGAAGTGCATTCAGTTTGTGAAAGATTGTAAGGCACAATTTCCAGTCTTTCTATAAGAATCAATTCAGAGGCTGGCACTGCCACTATGTGTGGTTTTCATCTAACGATTTTTCTGTACAAACAGCAGTATCTAATTTGGCTAAAACACGACCCGCCTTCGTGGCTGGTAGGGCAGCTGACTCCTGACAACGCAGCAGCTGCAGAGCATCAACGTACCTGGTAGGAGTTAGCACCTTCCTGGTTTCCCTGTCAGTGTTAGCCCACAGAAAAGCTACAGAGCACTGGATGGTGGAAAGACACAGAGCTTTTGTTTTACCCTGGTTTGGTTGCCAGGAGTGCTTGGGTTTGTGTTGCGACTCAGTGTGAGCGCTAACGAATTCTGTCAGTTGTTTCTTGGTTAGTATTGGCGTTATTGGATATTCATTAATGTGCGAGAGATGATGAATGTGGAGGCGGACGGAACCATCCTCTCCCATTAAACATTTGGAAACAAATGAATTTCTATTTCAGGTGAGTAGAAGATACATTTTTTTTTTTTCTTTGTATGATACAAATAACTGGAGCTCAGTTCCATCTATTTTGCAATTCACATAAATCTCGAAGTGAACTAATGAGGGAATGTGGAAACGAGAACTGTATCTTGGACTGCATGGGAATCTAATCAATAGGAATCCCTCTGAGCTCTGTCTGTTTTGTGCTAGGTTCCCATTGATTTTGTAAACATTTTAGTGTTAGCCATAATCAGCTTTGAATATAAATCTTACCCTGGTAGTTTCTCCTGTGTTTTAATTAATTCTAAAGTGACTGACTTGAGAACTCATCCTTTAATGTTACTACTAAAACAGAGAGGTTTTCCCTAACTTTCTTCACAGCCTTAATCTGGCCCCTGTGAAATCAACTGGCGTATAGAATTCTAAAGAACTGGTGATGCTGAGAAAACCTGAGACAACCAGGAAGTGCCCAAGTTAGAAAATGAAAAAAAATCAGAAATCTTAGGGAAAAGTAACCCGTTTGTAGTGAAGTATTTTCTGTATTTTAATACATGAGTTTCTGTTACGGTCGATAACTCCCTATCCTTCAAAAGAAAAAATTAAAGGAGGCTGAGATGATCCTTCTGAGTCTGGAGAGTTGGGTGGGACATGAGCATTATACCCTCATTCTGATTTAAGGATACAAGGAGCATGAGCCATCTATTCCCTTTTAAATTGAATGACTTGAAATTTTTTTTTTTTTTGAATCTACAACCTGGTTGGTGCAATTTCCTTGACCTAAGTCTTGAAAAAGAGTAGTACTTGAATTGAGTAGATGATACTGATTTTGTTTTTCTGTTGTGACATAAAAATAAGTATCCAACAGCTAGCATAAAAGCTGACACTGTTATTCCTTGAAATATATATATAGCAATAGGAGGTATTTTGACCCGTAGATGGAAAGACTCTATCATCTGTTAAACTGTTGGGAGCTACAGGGGACAAACTGAGTTAGGGCTGTCTGAACTGCAGCAGCAGATGCTCTTCTTTGATATTCCTGATCAGGGGTGCATTTCAACCCTAAGGGAATTGTGTTTGACTGTATGTCATTTGTATGTCTTGTTCATATGTCGGTTTTATGTCGTGGAGCATATTGGATTGGTGCTTGGCTACGTCAAGAAAGAAGTGCTTCTTAAAAAAAATTGCCAATCGCTTTTTGTTGCCGTTGTTTAACCAACAGCAGGACTGAACCGCTGTGTAGTGCTTAGCTGAGCTGTGGGAATAATGGGATGGGATGTTATGGGGCATATAAACAGGAAATAGTCTGTATGTGTATGTAAGTTTATGTGTGTGTGTGTATATATATAACTAACCTGCCTCGATGTGCTTGTGCTATGCCACTAAAGTTCCAGTGTTTTGGGGTTTGCCGGATTTATAATTAGCCTTCCTTTGGAGATACCATTGCAATTTTAGGGTAGCTATAGGATGCCTTTGTAGTCTTGGGTTTTTTTTCTTACTCATGTTTAGATATGTCAGTCAGTGTGTGTGTATCTCACATGGCATGGAAAGATTTAAAGATAGAGGAGTTAAATATGCTTATAACTAGTTTTATTTCTATACTGTCTGAGACATGGTTTTGGACACAGGCTATCGCTGGGACAGGTGTTATTTAGATGTATGATAAAAATAGGATTTATTTTCCATAAGGCTTTATAATCTAAATATGAGACAAGCGACTCTGTTTTAGGTGGGAAGCAAAAACGTGAGAATGTGACTTGAAGCTGAAATCCTAGAACAGCTTCCTTTTTAGCTTAAGTAAAATCCTGCTGCTTTTAAGTGTCTAGTTTCCACTTTAAAATTTATTTTTGTCAACCTAGGATGATTTTGTTGGTGTGCACTGGTTGTGGTGATGAAAGTAAAGCGGAGGCATCTCTCTCTGGAAAGCAGGAAGTTAAATTAAATTCTTACTTCAGCGAGAGCTGTCAACCTCTACAACAAACCTTACCTTGAAGTGCAGAAGTCCACAATGCCCAGCTTCAGGTCAGATCCCTGCAAGGGTTTCCTCTCTGCCCTGCTCCACAGGACTGGCTGTCACTTGAGAAGTAGCAGTGGCTCATTGCCACCCCAGGGAGAGCTACGGTGTGGTGTTCTGCCCCGTGGCAAACACTGTCAGGGAACTCCAGACAGCTGGAGAAATGCAAAAATGTAGATTTTTTGCATGGAGAACACCTTTCTCTGAACTATTTGTCAGGGCCTTTAGGCATCATGGGAAAGGATTATTCCAAGCAGATTTTGAAGGGGTGATACTGTTAATGCAGAACTGATCTCAAGTGCAATGTGAGAGAATAAGTGACTAGGTTTTTGTTTGTTTGTTTTTAAAAAAAGTAGTGAATTGTCAAAAGTGACTGTCACAGTTTGAATCTAGTTGGGAGTCAACCTTTTGGCACCAAATGAGAGGTTATAAGTAAAATGGCAAGAGTGCATTATAGCCCTTAAAATTGAAGACAAACGATAGAAAATGGCGAATCAGTCAAGGGAAGTGTAGAGAAGATACGATTAGATCTTTCATTGGATCTAAATAATGTGAGCGTGGGGCTCACACATGGACTTGCGTAGCTTCGCGGGATAGAACTGAAAAAAACTTCTGAGAGAAGGGCTGCTAAGTGCTGTGTGGTAGATCCTTTCCATGTGCTGGTTCTCCCTTGTTGTCCACTGGGGAAGAGGCTAATACTGAAAGCTGTTCCCTGTTACACTTCTGCTGACTAACCCGATGTGAGAAGTAGCCTTGCTAGATTCTGGAAGACTTCTGTGCAGCACCCAGCTTCTTGGTTTGTCTAGCATTTTTTGGCACTCATGTTAATCTCAGAAGGTTGTACTCCAACTAACTTCATGCCTCATGAGATGGCTTGTGGTAACTGCATGCTGACATGATAATATATATGTGGATGAAGTACAGCTTACTAAAAGTTTTAAGGGCTTTTTCCTGTGAGTATCTAGCACTGCAGTGCAGGAGAACCACAGAACAGAGTCCTCAATAAATAGTGAGGCCAGGATTTTGCTTGGGTTGCAGCTGTTGAAGTATCGAGCTGAACGTTGCCAGAAGAGTTTAGATGAATTTTGTCTTAAATGCAATGTTCCATTCTCATAGTCCTCTGCACTTAGAAGACAACTCTTTTACTATTGAACCATCAGGGTTGACTTGAATGACATTTGAATAGCGAGATGTAGACATGAGGACAATTGTTAGTTTATGATGGAATCATTATATTCTTCAGTTTCTATGTTGCACGTTTTCTCTTAATGTCTGCAGGTATCTCACACCAAGTTTCATGTGTTTCCTTCCATCACCTTTTTTACCCCTGTAAAAGATTGAGTGATGTTTATTCATTACCTCAAAGTAACTTTGTTGTGATGAGGACTAATTTTGAAGGATCTTAATAAACCAAATGTGAATGTACCAGGAAAAAAAGGGTTCTAGGCTTTGATGATGTGAGTTGCTTATTTATGAAAAGAAGCACTGTCCATAGCTGCTTGCAGACTCATACATATTTATATACTACTATATTTTAGATGTAAGCTCTGTCTGTACCTTTAGGCTGTTGTTTTGTCTGTTGTAATCATGTAGCAATAATTAAAACATCAGAGAAACAAACAAACAAAACCTCATTTTGGTGTAATAGAGCTTACGATGCCTGACAGATAGAAGTAATTAATTTTTGCATGGAAAGCATACAATGGGAACGCTCTCAAAGCCGTGTGCTAACCAAACCGTGTGTGTTGAGGAGGCACTGAGGACACTTGAACTGCATGGAACGTACTGATAGAGCACACGTTTGGGTTTTCTTGTTCCTTTCTAGTATTTTGTTGTACTGAGAGGCTGCATTCATCACATTGGAGCAAAGCCTAGTTACTCACCAGCTGCTTTCTTTGCTTTGTTTACTAAATTCTCTTTCACTGCAAATGGTGCCTTTCCTTTCAAAAGGTGCCAGTCATCTGTGTGTGTATATATATATATTTTTTTTTTTTTTAAATGTCTTGTCAAACTTGACGCAAAGCCCAGGGTCTCTCTGAGTAATTGACTTTTTTTTATTTGTTTGGACAGGTTCACTGTGTAGACTCACTATAATTTTTAATTTATTTTGGATTGGCTTCTTGATTTTAGCTGAGATTTCTGAGAACTTTGCTGTATCCTGTGATCAGCATATATTTTCTCTGAAGCTTAGGCCAGCGCTTTTAGTCACTGACCCTAGAACTAGAAATGAATAGTTAAACATTCTGCTTTTAACTGTGCTTGTCTTACTGTCCCTAGGTGGACGTGGTGTGAGAGTTGAAGAGCTGTTTACAATTGGTTTAAGCAGAGCATAAAATACTTTCCCAAGCCTTTTATGATTATTGTTTCCATTGTTTGTGCATTGACATTTATTTTTCTAATGTCTTATTTTTCAAAGTTACAGAAAAGGCTTCCTAGTCTCTCCACGGGCTCCTTAAATTCCACTTCCAGTGGAACCAGAGCTCAGTGTGATCCCACAAAAGCAGCAGCTGATTGCCAGGGCCTGGCATTGTTGTGTTGCCGCAGTTCCCTACATGCTGGATCCCAGGAACGCGTCTCCCAGGGCACCTGGAGTCCACTTTACACAGCAGTAACGATACAGAGACTTGCCAATTGCCACAGGGACAGGAGCAGGGCTCACAACCAACAGAGAAAAGAAAATCCCGTCTCTGCTTTTTGCAAAGCAGATTAAAAAGTGCAGGACATGCAGAATACATTCTCACAAAAGAAAACTGTACTTACCAGTGTAATTGGTCACTGCAGACAACTTTTGCCTGACAAAAAATTAAGCGAACACTCCACGAGTTATTTGGCATGATTAAAAAAACCTCAGCATGGCTCCTTTAAGTGAGTAAGGCAGACTTGGATCAAGTTATCTGCTGTCATTTGAAGTGTCATTAGAAATCTTAATCTTCACATCTCAGGTGGCAGCCTTGGGTCATGGAATGTGAGTTTGATTGAACTTAGAAGTCACATGAGATACTGCTTTTTAAGGTCAGCAAACGAGGCTTTTGTGGGAATGCAATATATAGTGAGAAGCTATTATTAAAATCATAACAAGGCTTCTCTACTGACAGTTTCCTGATGTGGCTGCTGGAATGAAGTCATTGTCAGGTTTTTTATGTGGTTCCTTCTCTTGTCATCAGTATGTTAATTCTAGCCTTTTGAAACATGTGGGTCTGGATTTCAAAAACCCCCCACAAATGTCTAGAAAGGTTTTTCTAGAATCCTCAATTGAGCAATCTCTCCTAGTTTGTTTCTCCAGGGGATGAAAGGGCTCACAACCCTCTTAGGACCATGTATATATATATAAGTTTAAATACGAATCGTTTAAATACGAATATGCTGTAAGAGGAGGAGAAAATAGTTGGAGTTTCTCTTGTATACAAGTAGTGCACCAGTTAGAGCACGTGATGGAAACGAACGCAGCATAAAGAAAATGTACAATTCTCATGTTAGAGCCCAGCTGTCAGTGCTTTTCCCTTGCCTGGGTAAGTGCCTTGACCATTGGCCTTACAAGGGAAATTTCACTCTCTCCTGATGAATCTTTTTATGAGCGAACATAAAACAGTTCGAACTTCACCTGCAGACGTGTTTGCTCTGATTGTTGGGATGGTGGCCAGGGAAGTGGCAGTGTGAATCCTCTAAAGTGGAGGAGTGACCTGGATGCTCAATGTGTCTGAATGCATTTAATGGTTGGGCTGTTGCACAAAGGGAGGAAGCTGCTTCTTTCTCCTGTCTCTTTTGGAAAAAAAGAAGAAAAAAAAAGAAGTTTACCTCGTTTTGAGACAGCCGATCAATCCTTAAAGATACTTCAACTCTTAATCTTCGTTTCAAGTCCTTAAATTCTCATGACTTTAATGGATGTTTTAAGTGCTTAAGTAGGAATTAGTATCCTGCATCCTTTGGCCCATTGTGACGATGTTCTCAGGAAAGTATGAGGTGAAGGTGCCTGTGTGGAATGGAGTGAGGCCTCTAAGCCTGGAGGAGAGGTGGATTTTCAGCTAAACCCTTGCCATTTTTTATTTGATTTTATTGTATTGTGTTTTCTTCAACTAATGTGGGCAGCTTCCTGCTCAGCAGGAATGTTGATGTGAAGCCAATGTGAATTGCCCCTGCTCTTATGTATGAACCCTGGGTATCTATGCCAGGGTTATAGGTTTTGGTCTAGGAACCTGTAGATCTTAGAGAGCTGGTAATTGTTACATAGTCATTGAGACCTGTTAAAAAATGGCAGTTTGGACCCAAACGTTTGTTATCTCTACCTCTGTTATTTGACTAAATAATTTTAATATTTGGAAAGATTGCGTGCACGTTGGTAGCCCAAGGAGCAAACATTTAACAATAATTATTTAAAGATAGCACAGTGTAGCACTTCTCTTGGCCAGCTCAGCACAAGGAACATAATGTGAGTACTAGTTTAAAGAAAGTGAGTAGTTGTCTATATTCTTAAAAGATGAGGAAACTAAGATGAATGAGGCAAGGCTTTTCTGAAGTATGTTGGTTACTGAGCAGGTCACTCAATCCAGCAAAAAGATTTCATGAACATCCCTATCGATAAATAAACTCAATGGATGTGTTTTATGTTTGTGCTGATAGGAGCTGATGCACAGAGAATTTTCTCCGCATGAGAGATGGACATAACTTGAGAATAATCTCAATTTAAGATCTTAAATTAGGTGCACAGTGTAAGATACTGACATTCGAGAAGTTACAGCATAATTTCTTGTAGAATTTGGCGTAACATTTGGATCAATTTTAAGGACAGATGGGAGACCTCCAGATTATATGTGGGTAATGAATGACTTCAAAGTGTGAGTGGTGACCAAATGAAAGATTACTCATGTGCTTACCAGTTTAATTTTTGATGCCTGTGGTAACATCCTCGGAAGCGTCACAACCTGTCATCTTTACTGATATTAGTGAAAGAAGAAGGTAAAAGGAACTAAGTGAATGAAGAACAGGTGCTTTCTGTCAGTAAAAGTGAAGGAAATGCCCCAGGCAATGCTTGTCTGCTGACCTTAACCTCTGGAGTTAATTGTTCATAAAAAGTGAAGACCCACCCAGAAGGCAATGTTTTAATTACCTGCTTTAGCAGTATGATTTTTGAATAGATGAGTATTTGGATTGGTGGTATTAGAACCACCAAACAACAGAAAGCAGAAACTTCATGTAGGAGTAGAAGACACTGGAATGTGGTGTTATGTTAGAAGGATGAAATTAAAATTCTTTCTGACTTCTGTAATATTCTACTTGTTTATGGCTTATGCTTCATTTGCTGTCTTCATTAAAGACTGAGTAACTTTATATCCTAACTAGAAAAAAATTCCAGAAGTAAAATCGAAAATTGACTTGAAGTGTTTACAAGCTTGGTCGTTGGAATTCTTTTATTCCCTTTGAGAACAGGATACTCTTTTCTTAATGCCAAGTTTCAAGAGCTGGATTTAAAAGTGCTATTGTTTACCACCTACAGAGATCCAAGGTCTTTTAGAAGCGCTTCCAGGTTTTTTTTGGATCAAATGAAATAGATTACTGGGGACAATTTCACAGCATGGAGTTTTTGTCTATACCATGTTTTACCTGTTACAACAATGTCTAATCAGAATCCACACCAGTACCTAATATTTTGTACCTGTTCTCACAAATTAGCACCTCCTCCACTATTTGTGTGGCTTTGCCTACATAATGAGATCTGAGATTTGGGAAAATGCCAGTGGATCTTCCACCCACACATCAAAGGTCTCTTGGGATTGAAATCAGGTCCTGAGGAACTCAATAACAGTTCCTCAAAATTTCTTATAATTACTACCTCAAAAAGCTATTTGTTGATCATCTTCAAGGGGGATTTAAAAAGAGAATTTTGTGTGAAAAGGAAGAAAGGCTATTTGTCAGTGTTTTATGTTATATAAATACACTGTCTTTTCAGATCCATGCTTCTGCTTCCTTTTTTGCTTATCCTTCGGTATATTCAGGTTAAACTTTCCTGGGTTGTACGAGATTTCAAGAGCTGATTGTGAGTGTAATCGTCCGCTGAGAACACTCAGATGCCCTGGCAGAGCCCTGTAGCTGTGAGAGTGGACAATAATACTAATCAATCTCACTTCTCATATCCTCCCTGTGTTTTTATATCCCCACTTATGCTTTTACGGGAAAAGACAGTGCTGAAAGATAGGAAACTGGTCTGAGAGATCAGTATAGTACATTTTGCTTCCTCAGCAATGGATTATTTTAACAAAAACAATCCCTGGCAGATATTTGCATAACTTCGTCTTAAAAAAACCTCTAGAGATGGAAACTCTATGGCTTCCACTTGGAAATCTGGTCCAGTGCTTTGGTGCTCTTACCGTTAGAAGGCCTTTTCTAATACCTAATCTATGCCACAGTCTCAGTCGTAATTTAACAGGACGGTTCAAAAAGCACAAAGAAAACTCCAGAGAGCGTTATATCGAAGGGTCTAGGGAGTCAGCATCACATTGATGCAAAATTAGACGAGATCAGGAATGAAACAAATACTAAGCTTAATAAAACTTTTTGCTCCTCTCAGCACTGCGTCGCTTAGATTGTTTCCATGACATCTGGGTACTCCGTGTCAGGTTTGGATTTGCTGGAAGAAGTCCAAGGAATAAGGAGCTGTTAAGCTAACACAGTCTTTGTGAAAGAGCTGGTAGTGTTAGGCTATCGATGAGGAGGACACATCATAACAATCTTCAAATACATAAAAGGCTGCTTCAAAGAACTATGAAACAGTCCTTTTTTAATTTTGTGTTTGTGACTTGTTTGTGTGTTTTTTGTTTTTTGTTTTTTTAGATGTTTTGCTGGAAAAACACCCTGTCTCATTAGTTGCTCCCTCCCAGTATCAAGTGTAGTTTATGATTTCTGTGTAGGTGTATAACCTTGCCCTTTCCAAATCGCGTTCTATTTTTAAAGAATTGTTTCTCCAATTTGTCAAGACAGCTTTGAATTCTTATGTCCACCAACATTCTTGTAATTCCTGCCAGGTGAGCATTGTTGGCAAATTTTGTCTGTATACTCTGTTTCATCACCCAGATGAAAGCGCTGAATAATAGGAGAATCAGGAATAATCCCCGTGGAAGCGGTGCCGAAGAATACTGAGTTTGATCAGTAAAACAAATACAAGCTTCACACATAGTTTAGAAATTTCTTTAGAATGCAAAGTATGTCAGAAGAAATCCTCCAGAGTCTTAGCTGATCTGTTAGTGTCTTGAAATAACTGGAATCTTCAGTGACGAATGAAAGAGGAAAAGGGCTAAAATGTCCCACATCCCATCATGAATAAAGTAACGACTGTGCTGGGGCTTCCAAATACCGCTCGTTCACACCTCGGAATATATTGTGTATTGACTGTGTCCATTGTTGTGTAAATGCTCCAGGGGATCACTACATCCTTTGGGAGTTCTGAAGGTGGACGCTCAACCGATGTAATGGAATCATTCCTTTGTGTCTGACTCCCGTGTCCCAGTTCAGCCCGCTAAGGCAGCCTCAGGTTAGCTCTTAATCTTGTGAGTAGTCCCACTGAGTTAGCTGGAACTGCTCAGGTGCTTAAAGTTGAAAAGATGGTGAAGTGCTTTGCCAGGCTGTACCTTTGCACTTTCTGATGGTTAAACACTTTGAAGGTATTTCTGTTGAATGAAGATATTATCTTCAAAATTTTCAGCTTTGTGGGATCATGACTTTCTGAACTTCCGGCATTAGAAAACTCTTTTGTGTATGAAACTCTAAATAGCTTGCAACTCCTACTTGCTGCTGGCATAGCTCTTGTTATAAAACCTTCTTTTGTAGTGGTGCAGAGAAAACTGGAGCTGTTTTTATAGTATGAAGAAGCCGTATCTTAATTTACTGCCCTTGTGCTCTTTCAGTCAGTGTTGAAGATCGTCATATTTGTCACCAGCATTATCGCTCTTTAACTTAAACAAGTTCCCATTGTGAGCAGTTTAGAATTTAAAGCATCGTGTCTGAGAGGAATTAAAGTAGATTAATTGTAGATGTTGGTGAAGATGGGTAAAGATCCTTCTGCATATTGAAGCCTGACTGAACTGGACTGTTGGTCGTGGCTGTCAGTCTTGGACAAAGTCCTTACGGTGGTTGGTTTGTATTTGCAGCTTCCCTGCACTGCATTATTAAAATAAATAAATAAAAATATCTTATACCTTCTATATAAGCAAGTGCTATTTATTGCAGATGCCACAAACTTTTACTAATGCGTGAGGCAGAGAGCACAGTTGCAAGTTAAACAGAAGTTGGGCTACATGTGAACAAACTAGTCTTTGCTCAGCACGCTTGAAAACCAGTTGATTCAAATATGTTTGGTTCAATGTTCACCATCTTGGGTGGCTTAAACTTTTTCCATTTGTAAATTAAATGGAAAATTCAAAACATTGATGAATGCTTGTTCAAGATTTGCATGCTAAAATGCAGTTGAAAGAAAACATTTTATTTAACTGTAGGTTTTTGACACAGTGATAAGAGAATCAGTCAACACATGAATTGTGTACGTTAATCATCTTTCACGTATGGTACCTGTTAATAGCAAGAGTCTAATAGTATGTAAAACTGTTTTAAAGTAAATTGAAGATCAAGGTAAGAAAAAACCGCGAGAAATATTTTGCCCATTATAATAGAATGTTATTCCTGAATGCACAAATTACTGTTTTACCTTTTCAAAACAAACAAGCAGAAACCTCCTATAAAATCAAGTGGAAGATGAGGATCACTAATAATATTTAATCTCTTGGGTTCCAGTTTATCTTTGTTATTAGTGGCATCAGCCTGCACAGTGATTCCAGGCAGGGTTTTAAAGTTAAGGTAACAGGAGGGGGAAAAAAAAAACTTAATAAAATGTTAGCATGACAATAAGTGAGTCTGTTGGAAACACAAAAGTTGAATGTCAGTCCGTGACATTCATAAATTGCAAGTTAAAAGCACTGGAAGCTTCTCTGGTATCAGAAAAAGAAGGTAATTGGTGTCTGCCATTGTCAGCAGTATTATTTATCTTCAGTATTTTCCCTTTTGTTGCTCGAGATGATCTGTGTAATTTCTTTCTCCCTTAGCCTTGAGAATGAAGCGTAGAAGGAAAGGCAGAAAAGCAAGGGAAAGGAGAAGCTTTCTTAGAGTGATGTGTTTCAACCGTCTCCCCTCCTCCCCTGCCAGAGGTGGCATATAATAATACAATAATATGTCTTCTGAAAATGAGACTTGAGAGAGAATGCGCTGAAAAATAATGCATTATATAAAGTTAGTTTTCAGAATAACATGAGGTTTGAATTGCTTTTTCTCAAAAGTTGACTTAATCCCTATGTGCAGTCTGCTTTAGAAAAGGGCCAAGCTAAGGCGTGTGCACTGTTGGTCAATTCAATATCAAAAACTTTATTTCCAGTGGTTTTTTTTTTTTCTTTTTTTCCTTGTGTAAAAGTATTCGTACGTGCCCAAAGATCGATAGCTGATATTTTCTTTTTTTTTTTTTTTTTTTTTTTTTTTCCTCTGTCCCTTGATAATTAGATTGAGTTAGGCTTTTCCTAGGTACAATATTTTTCAGTTGCAGAAAGAAGTCCTGATATCAGCCTATATTTTTAATTTAAGCCACATTTTCAGCTAGGAAGTGAAGCACATGCCCCATCCTGACTGATTTTTTTGAGGAGCGTTCGCCTCGGCGCCTTGGCTAGAAACTGCTTTTGGACCATTTCATTGTGGCCCATTTTGAGACTGAAATGGTATCTAGTGGTACTGACTTCTTTCCAAGAAGTGCTGGGTTGTCCTGCAGTTGTACCATCCTAAAGGAAATTGGAGATAGAAGGGGAGGATGATTAGTGTATGTTTAAAGCCAGGACTTCTGCTGTGCTATATAATGATGTGGGTGTTACAGGGTAAAGAAATAGAATTGCTGGGGGCCTGATTCTGGAGTTCAGTGACTCTACAGGCCCTGAAGTTGCGTCATCTTGTTTAAAAATTACTTTTCTGTGGTACCTTTGCAAAATTATTTTATTTCTCGGGGGAAGGTGTTTTGTTTCTCAGGAGAACACTGTACCCCAGGTGCTAGCCTGGTTGCCATGGCAATTTGCTAGCAACCAACCTCTTAAATATGTTACTACTGGCAAAGAAAGGGTGGGGGTTTTTTTGATTGTTTTTACAGGTGCTTATTTTATAGGATGGTCTACACTGAATGCTTTGATTTTTGGGATAAAATGTCCTTTCTTTCTGAAATGTCATTACTTTTGAATAAATAAGTTGAGTTAGCTTCACTTTTTTTTTTTTTTTCTTTTATTCAGTAAATACATAAACTTCCTATCCTCCCTTCCCCCAGTCTTCCTTCTTTTTGGAAGCTGTTTTAGTAACCGGTATGCAAGTGTGATTGTGCCAAGCAGGCTTCGCTTACATAATCTTAGTGAATTTTCAGACACGACTTACTCATCAAGAATACCTGCTTTAATTTTGTTTGCAATCTGTCCTTTTTCCCTTGTTAAATTCTGTGATGTAAAGCAGAAGAACAGGCTGTGTGTGCCCGTACCTGCTTGTGTGTCGGGGGGGAGGGCGAGCAGGAGCATAAATGAGCTACTTGCTGCTTAATAACGGAGTCTGGTGGGGTTTTTTTTATCTTCTGAGTTTCCTGTGTGTCGTAGGGTTTTTTAATTTTTTAAATTTTAAAAAAATTTTTCTTTTTAAAGTGACTTTTAAAAGTCTTGTTAGTAATGTGTCTTAATAAGCAAAGAGAAAGATGTGGGGATCTCTTTTGAAAATGAAGATATTAGTATTCTTCACACCTAAGCATTCAAAGTAATGGAATTAAAATGAAAGTACTTAAGACTAAACTAAAATGGAAGGACTTAAGGCTAAACTGTACCGTTTGGCCCTTGTCTGAACAAGAAGTGCTACTTAGACTGAATAACTAGGAATTATCCCAGGGGATGGGGTGGCCCCGGAACCTCTGTCTCCCTGGGACCTTATTCCTGCGTTGCAGGCAGCTGGGAAGTGGTGACGCTGCAGCAAATTGGGAGGGTTGTGCTGACTCCTCTGCGGGAAGCTAGAGAAGTGGGATGTTGTCTCTTCACTCTCCAGATTTCTAGTCCACCTGCTCTGGGTGGGAAGGTGTTGGCATCTACTGCAAAAGTGGATTGATTGTGACGTACAGCAGAAGTTGAAGTTCCCGTCAAGCCCTTAAGCAAGGTTTGATTTAGCTGCTCGCTGTTTGTCATGAAGGCTGTAGTGAAGCTTATTCAGAAGGTTATTCTAATCCTGTTCCACAATATGAAAATAAAAGTGTAATTTCAAACAAATGATTTGCCAGGCATTGAAAGCCTGGTGAGCTCGTGCTAGACCCGAGTGCAAAGGGTCATCAAATCAAATATTGTGGCTGAATTTTTGAAGTGCTTGGATAATTTTATGACCGATAGTAGCATTTGTAGTTATGAAAGGTAAGATAAAGATCATCAGCTCTCATGCTTCAAGGCATAAGGTAATCACTGCAGTATTAACTGGAGGGTTATTTCCCCGCTGAGCAGCATTACACAGTTGGTTATGTACATTATGAGGTGTGTTCTTTCCTTTGATCTAAACCATTAGCCAAAGAGGTGACACTTGGTGGGCGAACAGGTTACTAAGACGAACCTCATATTAGCCATAGAGGCGGGGGGGTTATGTTTCTGTGTGAAAGGGGTTTGCTGCATCACATAACCCAAGCTGTTGTTTACAGGAACGTTGATTGACTAAAAATACCATATACAGGTGTGGGGTTCCCATTTTGGGCTCAGTAACTCTTCAGCTGCTGCGAGATGCTTACTGTTACTATATATATATTGGGTTTTGCATAGTTGGTGCTCTCTCCTGCCTTGCTTCCGTTTGGAACCAGCTCCAAGTCTCTAGGTGTGCTTCTTTTGATTTCACGGTAGTTGGCAGGTGAACACTTGGGCACCAGAATAAAAGTTGGATCCAGACTCTGTGTGCAGTCAGTGTCAGGGTTGTCTGGCACTGCTGGGGCCTGGCTGACGTCTTCTCTGCCCTGATGGATTGGACCTTGTTTCCACAGAGAGATGTAATACTTTTGCGTTTGGCCAGGAGAAAAAGCTAAGTCTAGTAAGCTTATATATATTAAGAAGAAAGTATAATTATATATATTCTCAGTCTTTGTTTGACTAGTCTGAAAGGGCCAAGGGTTCCTTGCTGCTTTTCATGAAGGTTATTTCCATTCCCATAGTCCCCTCAGAAACCCTCTCTGGACACATTTACAGGTTTCATTTTGAAAAGAGGTAATCAGGACTCTCCACGTTATTTCACATGAGATCTGACTGATCCTTCTCTGAAAATGTCTTACACATCCCAGAAATTCATTAGACCTTTTTGCAGCTGCAACACATTGGTACCTCATTGTCATTCTATCGACCAGCTTTCTTCTCCTTCTTTTCTTACAATTGATGAACCTCCAGGTTAAAGCAGAGACCCTTGTCATTAGTTTGTCTTGTCATGATGTTGCACTTTTTGCTTTTGGATTTCATTCTATTCAGTTTTCTAGCTCACAGAGTCATCTCATGCTTCCTGTGCGATGATCTTGTCCTCTTCTGTGCTGGTAACTGTTATTTTTGACTTTTGTAATCTAGTCCTTGAAGCAAGGTTGCTAATGAATATATGAAACAGAATCAATCCCAAGAGTGGCTCCTGAGAAATACTATTGGTACTATTTCTTGATCTTGAGAGCTGTATTTTTCACTTGTAGCACCTCCCTTTGACAGTTTTCTATCCATGTTATGATGTATTCTTACGTTATTCCTGATTGTCTGCCTTTTAAATCATAATTTCTTCTAGGACACTGTCAGATGCTCAGTTTAAATCTAGTGTATTAGTTGCAGTATATTGCCCTTGTCTAAGTAGTTAGCTGTGTTACTAAGAAAATTCATTATTTTTCTCAAGTGATCTACTAGTAACGAGAATACATTTCTTTTTATTGCACTTCAAGTCTATCTCCATGCCCTTGGTTACTGCCTCTTCCAGAGTCTGACGTATTCAGTGTCAAAATCACTTGAATATGTGTTTGTCACTTCTTTCTTGGAATGCGGGTCCTACGTTTAGTATTCTCCGGTGTTATTTTTGGTTTAGCAGTGATGATCTGGCAGGCACAAAGTTTTCAAGTAAATGCTTATGTAACTAGCTGGTGTAATGGGAGAGCTTTAGTTCCCATTAGTTTATAGGTTTTATTAAAAAAACTTGCCACTGAATTTGTATTTTCATCTTTTGGCTCTTTCCATATGCTGGAAATGCTTCCGTCTGGGTGTCATTATTCTTAGGAGAAAATGAGGACATTTGCCTAAGTTTGGGGCTACATGGAGTGAGCTTTTCCTTGGGTCTTATATGAGAGTAAGAGAATCTGTAACTAGTTCTTCTCTTTATTTTCCTCATTCTCTTCTGCCTTTCACTGTTCATTCCATTTTCCTTTGAAAGATTGAGCTCAGGTACTATTATTACTGTGTGGCTAACTCAGGAGGCATGGCTTACCTACCTAGTTAATCAATTTTTCCTTTCCCATCCATGTAAATTTTTTGCTTACTCTGGACATCTTCTTTGAAGTGCTTTTCATCCTTGCTGTGTTTTTCTCATTTTCATTCCAAGTGATTTCAACCTTTTATCAGAGTTATGTCTCTATATTCCTCAGCTCAATGGAGTCCAATCGGTTGTATTAACTTCCTTTGGCGTTCAGAGTTGCCCCCTTTAAATCCCAAACCTTCTTTGTAGTCTTATTTTTATATATCCTGTTGTATATCAGCTCATCAAAAGATGAATCAGTACGCAATCATTTGATCCGTTTCTTTCTTTAGCCAGCTTTTCTATAGGATTGTCCCTGCTTTTAAATTCTTCATCCCTGATGTTGTCTCCAGTGAGGCTCAGCTGTGATTAGAGGTAAAGGACAAGCCTGAAGACTTCACATCGTGGATTAAAAAATTGCAAACTGCCACAAAGTAAAAAAAATTGCTGAAAAAGAAGATATTTTCAGTTTCGTCTTTTGATTTACTCTGGGTCAATAGGATTTGATGACAGGATTACTCCCAGCTTCATATACATTGTATAGTTTTCTGTTTTCTACTCCTAATTTCTGGGGATTGATAAATACCTGAAATTGTATCTTTTAATAAGGTATTTGATTTGATTTAGAACTGTCTTAATTTTACTTCCGGATTTATTACTATAGTGAATCCAATTCTGTTGCACCTTAATTCACTTTGAAATAATTTTTAGTAATGAGATTACGAATCTTTAAAATTTGGACATTCAGAAGAACCTCTTTCTTTGAACCACCTGTAGTTTTAAAGGAAAACATTATCTGCTATATACTTTTTTTAGTACTAAATCACATAATTAAAAATGAGCTGAGTGAAGTGAGAACAAAGTGCATACCGACTTATTTGATGCACTATTACAAGCAGGAAAAAAAAAATTATAATGGAGCTGTTCTGTATAATTATTGTGTCCGCAATCAAATTATTTCACTTGTCGTTACAATTCTCTCACTCTGTGGAAGGCCATGAGTGGTCAGAGTGTAACAACTCTCTGGCTATGCTGCACCATCCTATTTGTTTCCTATTGTAAAACACACCAAGTCCCACTGAAACCATAGTTTGAAATTAGAAGTAAGTTGCTTAATAGAAATATGGCAAAAGGAAAGAAACTCATTCGTTGTTGTGAATATTTTGAATTCATGGCTTGGCTAAAAGGGCTCATTCCCAGAACCAGAAGAGCTCTTTTTCACATGGGCGTTGCATAGTGGTGATTCCATATCCTGTTTCATTCAAGATCCATTCTACCTAGGTTTTTTTGGAAGTTTTCCGTATAAATTCTGGCTCAGACTTTCCTGACTGCGATTGTGAAATCTGACAACTTCATACGCCGATGTGCAAATGCTTTTTGTATGTAAATTTGCCATAGGCTTTCTGCTTAAATTGTGTTTTGAAGAATGAGTTAGTGACAAACTTCAGATTTTAAGACATATTTCTAAATGAAATACATCATGAAACGTTCAAGGGAAATACCTGATCACAGAAATTGTCCGGGTGTCCTAGATTTGACCTACTCAAGGGAATTTAAACAATCGTATTTTAGGCGTTAGATTTATAGAATGTCTTACATTTTTAAGCAATGCTCATATCTGTAGATTGGACTAGAAAGAGAAGAATGTGTGGGTGAGATTACCTTTGCAGACAGTCTGCAGGGAAATTCAAAATTCATAAAAGAATGTCTTTAAGAGAAATCATCGTCAAAATTAGTAAAAAACCACTAATGCAGCAAGCGATATATTGCCCAAGATAAAGGGATCAGAGAGACTAGAATGATGGGGGGAGCCTGTGGGCTTAAAAAAAATCATAAATTAAAAAATGTTAAAAAAAAATCTGTCTATGGGAGAGGAATGATGAGAAAAGATGACCTGAATAATGTGTGCTTTTAAAAAGGTTTTAATTTCATGTCGTGAGAAGACCAAGCTCCTAATTTGTCAAGTAATGGTGGTTACATTATTTTTGAGTATTTTAATAAATTTTATTTACTTATAGAAAGCCTATTGTGACTCCTGAGATTTGCATAGGCATTAATATCTCTGAAGTAGGTATCAGAAACTGTATCTGAAGTTATTACTCTTCAAGCTGCTCGACAGAATCTGTAGCAAGTGTTTCAGCTATTTATAGAGTAAAATAATAACAATATAACAAGTATTAAGATGTGAAAAACCATCTAGAAATAGGATTAAGAATTGCAGATCTTTGGGGAGTGTTGTAAAACAAAACAAAAATCCCAGGAGAGTAAACTCACCACCCCAAACGGGAAAACCTTTTGATATTGCCTCTATTTCTGCTGCTCCAAACTGGTTGGGATGGTGTCCTGGCCGTAGAGACCCTTGTTCAGACCTCTCCACGTCCTCTCCTGTGCGTGGCCCTTGTTCCCTTGCAAGGCTGACAGATACCATTTTGGAAATGTCACACACTCCAAAAAGTATGTTATTTGTATTACTGAGCTCTGCATGCTTAATTTGTTCTAAATTCATGAACGCTTTCTGGTAAGTTGAAACTATATTTTTTGAGAAAACCCCAATAAATAAATTCTGGGCTTCTTTGCTCTTTTTGATTTCTGAGAGATGAATTCAGGTTCTGTGAACTCTGTATTCTCAAAAAGCTGCCTATTGTGTATTCCCCATACAGACAGTCCGTATTTATCCCCTGCTTGCTGTTGTACCGAATTTGTCTGCTTCCATTCCTCAGGGAGAAACTCCAGGTTGTGTCTGTGGTCTTTGGAAAGCTCTCTAAAATACTTAGGAGTCTGAAAATGACTAACAACTTCTCTGTTCCTAACAGTGCAAACTGGGGATATCAGGTTGGTAGGGAAGAAATATAACATTTTTTTTATTGTGCCTGTGTTTAGTCTGTACATGTTTTTTGTGGTTTTGGTTTTTTGTTTTTTTTTTTTTTTTTTTTTTTAATGGGTACTTTTGGCATAACAAGCTGGTGAGGAGAAACAGGTCTAGTATAATGATCATTTCACACTTAATTGCCACAGCTATAATATCACACGCTACAGGATACTGTGAACCTTACAACCCCTGGAAAAAAAGCTGTGAAAATATATATTTGGAGAAATAAAGCAAGCTATTGCTACTGCCTTGCAGTAAGTGTCACTGTAATATGTGAATAGTGGCATTTATTTATTTATTTATTTTAAAAAAGGAACCTGATTAAGATCCAAGAGTAAATCTGCATTTTAAACACGAATGGGTATAACAGCAAAAATTTGAGAACTTGGTAGCTTTGAAGATAACCCCCCCCCTCCCACCTGCCTTTGCCCACTGAGAAAAAGCAATAATGACAGTGAAGAAAAGTGAAGGACTGGACAGTGTTGAATCTCATAGTCTTGGCCACCCTCTTTTTCTATAAAATCAGCAGATGTTTTTTCTTTCAGAGGCTTAAGGGGAAAACGACAGCTGAACGCTGAGGCAAATACGCTGTACCAAAGGGCTGTTTGTTGCATGGGAAGTAGTTTCACCCTGTAAAAACTATTTGTTGATGTGATTTCAGCAGTTGTCACTTCCTTTGAGAGATCACACGTCCTGTATCTCTTTGAGCTCCAGGTTTGAGGCGGAGGGACAGTGACAGACTGGTTTTAAAAGCTGCTTTTACAAGCCATGTTGATAGGCTGGGCTGTTGTCAGAAATTAAGGAAGACTTGCAAACTGATTTCTGAAGCAACTATGTGATCATGTGTAGGTTGCCTTTTCTCTCAATTTTGGGAGAGTCTGATATGCTCCTGAATTGTGTGAGACACCACACTGACTTGGGCCATTCCTGGTGGTTTGTTTCCAAAGGAATCCAATGGTCTGTAGTCTCCTGCCATCGTGAGCCCCGTGCTCTTCAGTGCTGGGAAAACAAGGATGTGGCTGATGAGGTGAGCGATGAGTAAGGGCAGAAATGGCCACCTTCCTCCTCTCAGGCCAAACAGAACATCATAGCCAACTTCTGCTGGTGACATCCACTGGGTTGGATTCAACCTGTCACCACATGTCTGGTAGTCTAGGTGGCCCGTCGAATCCACATCCAGGAGGACCTCTACTGTGTGAATCACACAAGTCTTTTGCACAAAAGCTTTTGTTAGAATTTGCAAGGCTGAAATGCATCCAAGTGGCCTGTGATCCCGTGTCCGTGCACTGCGGTCACCAGCCTAGGAAGCAATGGCAAAATGACAGCTCTCTTATTTATTGTGGAAATGTGGTTGTTGACTCCTGTGGGTTTGTTATTCCGCTGTCATCTTACATTCCCTTGGTTTTTGCTGAAAGTCTTTGCTGTTTGGTGCCAACAGTAGGTTCATAGCAGAGTGTCAAATCATCTTTGATGTGAAAACCCAGGCTGTGGACATCAGGACTTTCCTTTGGCTGTGTAACACACTGTAGAGGAGAGTTGTCCAGGTACAATGCCATGCTGACATCTGTGGTTGGATGGATAGTCTAGTCCGACCAGATGGAAGATTCCAGGCTGGAGAGCCTGTCTCTTTCTGAAGGACGACGCAGCTTTTGCCCTGTAGCCATCTGCGTAGGCATACTCTTCTTTTTACCTGAGCAGACGAAACTACTTACAATTATCTGCACTGAAATTAATAGAATTGTGTCTGTCCAAAAGTGCTTTTTAGTTCAGAAATGTGTCTTGCATTGTTTATGGCTAATTCAGAAGTCTAGCAGTCAGAGAAACTCTTGTTTTGAGCCATACTACGTGTTTTTCATCTGGTACGTCAGCTTGCCTCAATAGCTATTGTGAAACCAATTCCTTTATGCCTTCAAGATGTCTGGGCCTTTTGGATTGTTTGTAAGGCATCATCTATCTGTATTTATTTACACCAACCCTAGATAAAATTGCAGGTTAAAGTAAGATTGATAGATTGCAAAGATATAAACTGGTGAAATTTGTACTCAAATATAGGAATGGTTTTCCCAGCAGAGAAAACAGCAAGAGAACTGGAAAAAAAATAAAAAATAAAAAAAAATCGAAGCAGCAATTGAGAGATGCTGTGAGTAGAGAAAGAATTCATTTATTCAAGGTAGTCATAAGTTGGTTATAGATAAGGGGAATTTGGTAAGGAGTGTGATTCACTTTGGTCACCTCGGAAACAAACTGTTCATCTGTCAGTAGATATTTGAATCATTATTCAAATATTTTAATATTATTTTATCAACAGCATGACTAATCAGACATTTTAATACGTGATACTGCAAGAAATTAATTTACTGACGTAGAATCAAATACAGATTTTAGCATATGGGTAGTGATACTCTGGATGTGCTCTTAGTATTTACCAGCCAAATCTGGAATCTCCCAGTGACTGAATGAAGATGGATGCTTGTGAATTTTTATCTCTCTTGCGTTAGCGCTTATCTTTTGTTACCGATTCCTGAACAAATTGCGGTATGTGATGTCCCTTTAATTATATGCCTGTGCTTAGAATGCCCAGATAGTGACTTGAGGGTTTAAAGTGTGAAAGGATCCTGTTATTTAAGATGAACAGCATGCACAAGGGAGCAAAGCCCCTCCTGCATCTGCCTGGGGGAACTGAGGATTGGTTTAATTCATTCATACATGTGGCTCTGTGAGTGTACACCTAGTTTTTGAAATACTACAGCTGTCAGCTCTCTGAATTTTTTATCAGCTGGTGATTTGGTCTGCGGATGTTCTAGTACTTGAGCTCAAGAGAACATCCTCTACCCATCATCCATGGCATGATGTGTCTTCCTTGTGTTTTAAGTAATAGCAGATTTATGGGGGTTTTATCAGAGTACAAGAATCCAGTACCTAGTTGGAAAACAGCAAGAAGACTTGCCTAACCTAGAGCCAGTGCAGATTATATGCTATGTAATTGTATTTATAAGAAATTTGTGTCAGATTTACTTTGGTTATGAGTAAACCTCAAAATAATTTTCCTATTCCTGTGTAATTCTTTTCCTTCATGTTTTCTCTCAAGCCGTCTTAACAGAATCGGGTTCTGGTATAATTTTCCAAGGTCAAAGCAGCATGTATTTTACCCTTCCAAAATCTTTGTGAAGATTCAGAAGCAGAGTTCAGAGCATGTGACACGTTGAGGCAAATGACACATTCAGTTAGATAATTTGAAATTAATAAATAGAAAGCACTTCAGAAAGGACTGTAAAAATGATGAAGGGCTTGTGGGAACTGATTTATGAGGCAAGACCAGAAGTTATATATGTATAGCTTGGTTGAAGGGATAGAGTGAACGTAACTGTCTTCAAAGATGTGCATGAACAGTCAGAGAGCAGCTTTTTCTGAATTTGGGATTGTGGACTAGACAAAGGAAGTGTTTTAAGGCTGCCAATATAATGAGAAGGTAGAACTAAGGAACAAAGGTGTTAAGTTTTCTGAAAAACTGGAAGGTAAATAGGAACTGATTCTCAAGGAGAAATTTCTATATATTCAGCTTTGTTAGACCATAGGATTGATCAGTCCATTGTGTCGATAGATTATTTCACTTACTTATATTTGGGTTTATGAAAGCACTGCAGGAGGATGAGAAGCTGTTCGTTATTGGAAGAAAGTGCATGACAAAAAAATCCCGAAGAAGTCTTTTTTTTTTTTTTTTTTAACCTTGAATATCAATGTTTTGTGAGAAAGCAGCATGTGCTCTGTGTACAGATCTTGTTATTGTGCATGAGTAATTTTTCCTTGGCACTTATTATACCCAGAAATACGGATGCAGTCTAGATACAGGAGTCACATACATAGTTTCCTTTGATTTAATAGAATGTTAAGTGAATTGCCTGAAAAAGGCTGGCAGTTGTGTTAAATGATGGTTTTATGACTCAATAGGGTTTCAGTACATCACTCACCTTAATGAAAAACAATGCCTAACTAATTAAAATTGCATCTATCCGCTGTTAAAATTGCAGTTATTAGCATCATTCTTACAGGAGTTGAGTGAAAACTTGAAAAATCTTGATTTTGCTTTTCCATCTTAAATGAGTCTCTGATTCTTCATTCTTTAGTACCTAAGAGATATCAAGCATGGTGATATAATTGCTCAGATTACCTTTTCACAGGCTGAAGAAAATAGAATTCATAGTTTAAAACGATAAATGAATGAAGGGGGTTGACTTTGGGTAGCTGTGAGGTGCCTACCAAGCTGCTCTATCATTCCCTACCCTCAGTGCGACGGGGACAAGATGCCCTGAAAAGCTAGTGGGTCGAGATAAGGACGGGGAGATGACTAACCAGTTTCCATCGTAGGCAAAATAGGCTCTGCTTGAGGAACTGAATTTTGTTGCAAATCAGAGTAGAATAACGAGAAATAAGAACAAATCTATAAACACCTTCACCTGACCCTTCCCTTCTTCGCAGGCTCAACTTATGATTCTTCTGTCTCCTCATTGTCTTTGCCACTCCTTCCTCCTCATGTTCTTCCTCTGCTCCCGTATGGGGTCCCTCCATGAGCTCCTCCAATGTGGGCCCTTCCCACGGGCTGCAGTTCTTTATGAATTGCTCCAGTGTGTGTTCCTTCCACAGAGTGCAGTCCTTCAGGAATAGGCTGCTCCAGTGTGGATCCCCCATGGGCCATGGATCCTGTCAGCAAACTGCTCCAGCCTGGGCTGCTTTCCATGGAGCTGCAGTTCCTGCCAGGAACCTGCTTCAGCGCATTATCTCCACAGAGACACAGCCTCCTTTGGGCATCCATCTGCTCTGGCATGGGGTCCTCCACGGGCTGCAGGTGGATATCTGCTCCACCATGGACCAACATGGGCTGCACGGGGACAGCCTTGCCTCGCTGTGGTCTTCACCACGGGCTGCAGGGGAATCTCTGCTCCAGGGCCTGGATCACCTTCTTCTTCTCCTTCGTCACTGACCTTGGTGCCTGCGAAGTTGTTTTTCTCCCATATTCTTTATCTTCTCTTCTGGCTAGTGTTGCCCAGGGCCTTGTTTTCTCCCTTCTTAAATGTGTTGTCACAGAGGCACTGCTCAAAGGCTTGGCCTTGGCTAGTGGTGAGTCCAGCCTGTTTTGGAAATGCTGGAGCTGGAACTTATTGCTGATAACATGCTCTGAATTGTACATAATTGTCCTGGTAATAAAATAGTAATTTAATATTACAAACAACAACATAACGCTGCCTCTGTTACTGACCTCTGCTCCCAAAGGTCAGGGTGCTGTGTACTACAAATTAAAATCCTGTTTCTAGAAGAGTCTCAGAAAGCTTCTTTGCAGTAATGCTCTTTGCAGGAGCGCATGTGCCCATTGAATATCTGCCTTTAAACAACAGGCATGCTGACACCTAGCTTTTGTGGCCAGGGACAATTGGGTCACCAATCTCTGCTGCCTCCTTTCTTTGTGCTCTGACCGCTTGGTGGAACTCGAGAGACCTACAAGAAGGCTGGAGAGGGACTATTCCCAAAGGCCTGGAGTGACAGGACGAAGGGCAATGGTTCTAAACTAGAGAAGGGCAGATTTAGATTGGATGTCAGGAAGAAGTTGTTTCCTATGAGGGTAGTGAAACACTGGAACAGGTTGCCCAGGGAGGGAGTTGAGGCCCCATCCCTGGAGGTATTCAAGGTGAGGCTCAACAAGGCTCTGAGCAACCTACTCTAGTTGAGGATGTCTCTGCTCCCTGCAGGGGTGTTGGACTAGATGACCTTCAGAGGTCTCTTCCAACCTAAACCACTCTATGATTCTATGAATGATTTCCTCAGTAGCTGATACTGATAAAGGAAATGTGAGTAAAGACTCCTTATGATGGTAGTGGATATAGTAATTTGGATGCAGAGTTATTAGAAATAATAAGGACTTGAGTGTCCCAGTTTCTTTCTTTCTTTCTTTCTTTTTTTAACTGCAGCTAAACTGTGACTGTGTTATCAAAGGGGAAAGCATTAAATCACCAGTTCAATTTCATAGCCAAAAGCAAAGCAATTAAAATAAAATTCTGTACTAAGTGTTGAGGCAGGAATTAGGGTTGCAGGTAAAGAATATCATTTTGATCATCTGTTGGATTCTTCCTCCTCCTCCTTTTACTTTTCCTCATGTTTAGCTCTCCTCAGGTTATGCCTAAGGAATGTGGTGTTGAGGCGATCTCCAAACCAGAAATGCCTCTTTCAGTAACGAGCACTATAAATCACACCCGATTACCATATTCGCTTGGATGAGAAATGCATCTTGCACTTTTCAGTTATGTCAAATAAAGTTATGCTTTTAGGGAAAAAATATTTATAATACCTAAAATTAGGTGGTTTTCTTCTGATGTTTCCTTATTTCTTTTTACATTGTAGATTAAATTAAATTTAAAAAGGCACAAGCAATAAGACCAGCTTGTGTAGCAAGGATGTAGAACAAAGAAAGGTGTTTAGCATGGCTTGGAGGGATACTAGGAAAGGAACTGTTTTGCAGTGATCTCTGATTTTCTTATCTGAATAAGATATTTGTCTCTAACCCTCTGCGGAACCTGATGAACAGGGAACAGTCTGGAACCATGAAAATGAAATCACTAAATCTTCTATTATGTTGACACCACCTGGTTTGTCGTGTGCGGCATGGAAGAGGCATAGTTGCTGATGTAGCGATGGTGATGAGTCTACCGCTTTAATCTCAGTGTTTCCTCATGGATTTTTCAGTAGAGTTAGATAGAGAAACGAGATGTGATGGAAACAGATGAATAATGAATGGTTGAAAAGCTGTTAAGAGAGAACATTTAGGCAAATGTAAATAGCCTTGTGAAGGCCGTGAATAGAGAAGATAGGGCACAGCGAGTGTTTACCAACGTGGGACAATATTTTTCCATTACCTGTGTGCTGCTTTGCACTGCACAAATGGTCACTGAGTGACCCAACTACTTGAGTGTGAAAACGATGGAGCATTAATTTTGTAGGATTTTTTGCTAGTAATATATAATTTATTATAACAGTATGTGTTAAAAGTCATTATAAAATGCAAGACTAGTAGTTTTTCAGGTGCTGTAAGGTTTCTTTAGACGTGTTAAAGACACCCTCCCCTCAGAAAAAACCCCCGAAGCAACCCATACAGTTTTCATCAGCATTTAATTTTTCAAAGAGCTGCAATGTCCTTCAAAATGCCACAGTAAAAGGTTGCTGTGGGCACAGGGATTCTGGATCAATTATGTGGGTAGCCTTCCACCATTTATCATTTGAAGATAGCATCTGTGTGGTTTTGAAAGAGTAAGCTAGTCAATAGCACATAGATAGGAGACAAACCGCGTAAGAGTATTAGGGATAAAAATAGAACAGCGAGGCCAAAATTGTGGACGAGAGTGTAAGACAAGTGCTGATGGAACCAGGTATTTAATGTAATTGCTGTCAGGATAGCGGCATGAAAAAAAGAATTGCTCATTTGGATACAGTAATCCGTTGTTCACCCTTAGCCATTAGTAAAATCAGATAGAAGGGATTGAAAAGGTAAGGTATTAGCTGAATGAAAACGGATATAGTTATTTCAGTGTATCCTGTTGCTTGGCTGATGTAGGGCAGTGGAACATAGAGAAAAACAACACTCCCCTCACCTCTTCCCCCTGTATAGCCATCCACTAGTATCTCTAAGAAAGTTTCAAAAGATTAAAAAATAATGAGGAATAAGGAGGTGAATCTGTCAGGGAAATCTGACGTTCCTTTTCCAACAGCAGGATTTATTTCGTCGGTGCTTACTGAGATCCGAAAGGAGTTTCTTTCCTGAGTGAAATCAAAGGCAGAGCAAGCAGGGCTTTGGGAGTACAGTTCTGGAATTGGTAAACTAGAGGCAATCTTTCTAGGGAACAGAGCTATTTTTGTAAGAATGAGGTGATTATCTTGCTTTGTTTTCTAATGGGTTGCAATATATTTGGGAGCAGTAGTAGCATAACCTTTTATTTGTCGTAGAGTTATGTAATGGTAACTCTTATAGCCAAGCATGAAGCAGTTAGATTTAGAATGAGTTCTTGTGCATTAACAGCCTTTGAAGAGGAAAAATGGGTGAAAGTGTGGTACTAAATACTAAGGGAGAGTAGTCCAGTTAGATTTATTACATATAACTCTTCTTACTCCTGTCCCTGTAGTAATTTGTTGAGGTTTCTCTCTTAGGTTCTAGCCAGGGGAAAGCGGTTAATTCTTTCCGTGTCCCAGATTGGCAAATTGTGTTACACTGATGAGCGCGGTTTATCTAAGGGAATAAAGTTCGCAGATATTCACGGTTTGGTTGATCTGTATGGATTTACTGGAGGGATGTGGTGCAGATCAGACCCTTCATTTCTGATAACTGCCCAAAATCATTACTCTGGTGAAGTGGAATGTTCTTTATTGGGCTACACGTTGCTATACCCATGCAGGCATTGGTTACATTTACAGGGATGCATCTTGGGTACCCTAGTGTTTTCCTATCACATCTGTAGGCATTTGTATTTATTCCAGAATCAACATTTGGAGGGAAGCTTTAAGAGAACTTTTATTCTGAGAAAGGTAGCGTGTACAGATATGATTATTTCCTAACTTTGAATAAGTATGGGTGATGGATGAAAGAATTTTTCATGTGAACTACTCTAAAAAATATAATAACCACCGCAAAAAAAAATACCATAAAAAGAACAACAAACAAATTTTGAGCTAATTTTAAGGCTAAACTAATATGAAAGAACAAGGTAACATTATCATGGGATGTAGAGTTACATGACCTTACTCTAATTTCACATATTTATAAGAGAAGATTTCAAAATGCATCATACTTGAATAGCATTCTTTTTTTTTTTCTTCTATTTTTCCCCTTCCTCTGAATTTAACTCTTAGTTATTATAGTGTCCTTAGCAACATTGTCAAGAATATTATTCTGACTGTAGCTAGAGATAGCGCGGATCCCTGCTGATTTCAGTACCTAGTCCTGTTCTCGAGGGATGCAGCAACAGTTCGGTAACCATGAACTCCCCTGTGTACTCTCAAGCCAAGAGTGGAGAACTTCTCCTGTTGTAGTTACTCCTGCGATGTTCAGAGAGCCGAAACACCTGTAGGGCCAGCACCGGCTTAGTTGGGGTTAACTAACTGAAGTGGTCTCGTTATAATCAGCAGCAGTCACATCTTACTCTTTGCTCTTCAGAGCGCTTACTACAGCTCAAGAGGACATAAAAGCGTTCTTTGTTTTGGTCTGATAGACACCAGGTCATTCCTCTGAAATATAGATTTCTTTGTTGAAGTAGCTGCTGATATTCCTCCGTATATTAAAATACTTGGGGGTGACGAAGAACCTTTCTACCGTTATGTCCGTGAGAGGACATAATGAATGTTTCTCGGAATCCACAAATCAGCAGAGTGTCCTCGGAGACATTGATCTGCATTGATTGAGGAGAGAGGCCAGAGAGTAACTGGAAAGCAGGGTCAGTGGCACTGACTTGGGTAAACGTCCTGAATCCTGCTGGCCGGACAGACTCGGAAGCTGAAAATTACCTTCCTCATTACAGAGGCTCTCATCAGCCACTTAATGGAAGAGCAAATTAAGCAGCGTCTTTAAAGCAAAGCCTTTACACCCACTCAGGCACACTACTTACTAGCCCGATCTGCTGCCGTGCATTCTAAAGACAAATATCTGTATGTTTCCAAAGAAGAATTGGAAAGAAAGAATTAAAACAATAATAATCCTGGATAAGCCATTCTTTTAGAACTTCAGTTAAGTTCCAAGTATCATAGTGGCTGCTCTTATACAAGAAGAATCTTGTTTTTCCTGGTTACTTTGGCATGTTTGAGCAAATGACTGAGCTGCTGCTGTTAGCCAAAACCTGTTCCCCCAAATGTTTCGTTCTGCTTTTTGTGATTATTTTTAATCTGTGTTCTCTAAACTCCATTATCATATGTGAATTCTGGCTGGGTATTTTTTAAAATAACTTCTTTGCAACTGTCAGAGATACGTTACGAATAAGTTATCAACCATCCCTAAGAGCTATAGCTGCAGACATTTATAAAAGGTAATATTTATAAATCTGTGAATATTTTCTGTTAATGTATTCGTCAAACGAATGCGTTCACTTAAGGTTAAGAAAACCGCTCCTTTCTGTTAAAAACAACACCACGTTACTTGTAATTTCTTTAATGCTATCGTGTCAGTGGCAGCTTTCTAACTGATTTAAGTCATCTTTACAAAAAGTTCATTTTAAAGAAACTGACTTTAAGCGAAGAGATCTCAAAGCTCTTAGAGACCATCCCTCCAAACCACCAGCACAGACATTTAATAATGCATCATAAATTGCCAGCGTAATGATGGAAAGCGTGAGGGAGTGTGGAACTGCAAATTTCCAGTTTTCCTTAGAGAGGAGCGGAATTTAGTAGAATAATAAAAGGAAAATCTTTTCACTTGGACGTTAGGTAGTCTGCAGAGCAAACTTTAAAGAGTCTGGTGCTGTCTTTCATAACAAAATTGTAATTTTTTGAGGAATGATGACCAAAATGACTGAAGCTGAAATGTCCTGGCTCCAAAGTCGGTCAGATGATGAGAGACTCAGGCTATGAAAACTTCAATTTTTTAATTTTTTAGGGAAAAAAATAGTAACTGAAGGAAAGAGACTAATGATTTGTGTATTTTTGTAAGCATTAACAGGGATGGCGAAAGGGAGCTCATCTTGTACCTAGGTAATATTTTAATGTCTAAGGCTGAATTTCACCAGAGCGGATTTTCGGAAGCAACCACTTTCCTGCTGAGTGGACTCTTTACTAGTGTAGTTGAGGAACAGGTAGCAAAGGGGTGCTAATGTTGTGAGCTTTGTTCCAGAATGACCAGTTGCTTTCTTGAGTGTGACTGGCAAACGAATTTAAGCTTAGTTTTAAATTCAAGTGTGATTTGCATGTGAGCTTAAAAATATTTGTTTGTTATAGATAGTGTATTGATAGGATTCCCAGGTGATGCCACATCAACCCTAATTTACGAAGCCATTTTAGCTAGTTAGTTACTTAATGACATTTCTCAGCCTTATGGAAAGGGAAATTTTCCTTTTTCCTTTTTTTTTTTTCTTTTGTCTGGGTTGTTTCCCAGCCTCTGACAGGACAGCAGCTTCATCCCTCTAACTCAGAATGGCGAGGGTCGCCACCTTCTTGCTGTTGCCCTGCCTTAGAGGAGATGAATGCTATCAAGGAGTCCAAGCTGGTAAACAGTTTTATGAGGAGCCTAAACATTTGCAGCCAATAATTAGTCTTTTCTTATTCAGACAACTGGGGGAAGCTGAGCTGCTGCCAGCTCACAGGGATAAAATAAGGGCAAGCAGAGATGAAGTCAAGTGAGTCTGGCAGTGGAAGGGAAATAAAAGCAAGAAAGAACAGTATCAGGGAAATCTTTGAGTACAAGAAGTAAGTATAATGAACAAGGAGCTGCTAAATCAGTGGAGTGGAAATAGCACGTGCTCTTTCTTGCATAAGCATAGAGTGACTGAAATTTGAGGACCTCTCATGTTCCACTACTGTTGTGCTCCACTGCTTTGTAAACTTTTTTAGATGAATCTATCAGCTTGTGAACATACTTTAAGATTTGATGTTATTTAAATAGCAACACAGGTTGATTTTTCATTTTTAAAAATCCAGATTATTTAGATCAGGGTTTAATACAGTTCAAATCAAGGCATGACGTTAACTTGAATAAAAAGAAGGAAGGGAATTTCCACACACACACCCCGCCTTAATAATGTTTTCTAGTTGGGAATCATAAATTGGAGGTCAGAGCTTTCTGCAAAGCTATCCTTTCTTTTCCCTCTTTTGGATTTTTTGTCTTTTCTTCCTTAAAGAATGCTTGAAAATGAGTATTAAGTTTGGGAAAATACGCTCCCCAATCAGAAAGTGAGTAATTGGGAGGCAGTTGCAAATGGAGTCGTTGATTCTGATACTTAGCGGATTTCCAAGTGTATCATCATCTGTTGCTGTTCTGAAACACTTTGTATTTTGTTTCATTTTCATTTGATTTGAATGTCATGGTCTTCCAGCAGTGAAACTATGGAGACCCAAACAACAGGTGATGATACTGCCGATATCCGAATGGATTATTATTAAATGCATGCAAACAGTGGTCTGCAAGACCGGAGGCACAATGTGCTTTGTTTCAAGATTGTTCACTTGTGGCTATTATGGGACTGACAGTTTTAAAAATAGTAGGTCCACTTCACCCTTTGGGTGCATGGGCAAAACTCCTGTTGCCATTAACAGGAACTGTGTTCTCTTTACAGTGGAGATTAATTTGATTTCTTGGTGACTTGTTGGAGGGGACAAACAGCAAAAAGATGCTCTGGTTGTGATTTATTGTCTCGTTGTCATCTTTAAATATAATAATTAGCGATAGGATTCCAGGGCAGGCATGAAAAGAGTTAAGTGATTTGTAAAGTACATTTGTAGATAGAAAAAGCCTCTTTCGCTGGCTATGGGTTGAACACCATTTGAATCATCTTTCCATCCCATCTTTTTTTTTTTTTTTTCCTTGGTTGATTGGTATGAGGTGATGAGTGCCTGCGGTGTGGCAAAAAACACGTCAGGTGCTAAGCAGGCAACTGCACTGAGGCACTTCTCTTGGTTCAGTCCCAGCGTTGCCAGGTGCCTTGCTGAGTGCACTGGCCCCAATAATCAAAGCTCCTATGTGTGTATTTCCCTAGAAGTTCACGGACTCTATTTAGAACTGCGAAGAGAGATGGTGATAACTGATTAGCTATAGGATAGGTGAGTGCTGTGGCAAGGAGAACTCTGTATAGGCACTGAACCCTACTTCATTAGCTGTTAAGAGAACACCCGAGTCCAGCAGAACGGCCCTCGCTTCCCAAGGCAACCCACCTTATAATGTAATGGTCCTTACTGAAAAGCTGAAGCCCAAACGCCTGTGTTGTTGCAAAGAGCTAGCTTATGTAGATGGAAACTGGTGATATGTGAATGATCATTATGCCGTGTCAAGTCTGATTTTAAAGCCCATAAGTATACCTTTTTAAAAGAAAAACAAACTACTTCACCCGTCTCGAGAGAAACATAAATCATGTATTTTTATCACCTCAAAAGACCACTAGAAGATGAACTCTAATATTTCAAATGCGACAAGCAATCTATACACATGAATCACAATTTGAGTTCCATTACAACTGAGCTGATATATACCACTATGTGCTTTATGGATTTTACTCTAACAATATTAAGTAAAAACCCCAAGCTTTTTGTGATGAATACCTAACCTTTTTACAAGAATTTGTAGAATTGTGATCCAGAACAACAGCTTTAGCCTTGCCCTACAGGCTTCAATAAGAAAATATTGTGGCCACTTTTGACCTCTCAATATTAGCCTCTGTGAAGGAAATGCGTGTATTAATAGAAGGCTAATATTGCAAAGGTAAAAGAAAATGTGAAATATGGAAAGAGTATATGGGAAATGCACCAAGGAAAATAGAGAAGGGTTAAATAAATGAGCAAAGTTTCAAGAGCGGGATTTTTTTTCTTCCTTCTGCTTCCATTGTTAGGCCCAGTCTTTTTCTTCCTGGACTCAAGGACTTCTGCAGCAACCCGGTGTCGGTTGTTCTCAATTCCTCTCTTTATACTCAAGTCACCACTTGAAGTCCTTAGTCTCCCTTGGAGAAATTCTCCCGTAATGATATTTTCGTATAGGTTTTCTTTTTACCTCTGGGTATTCTCGTATTTTGTGTTACAGGAAAGGAGGGCCTTGCTTGCGATGAATCAGAGTTCAAATTCCTTCACCTCTGACACTTTTCATGCTCTCGCTTCCCTTTGGGGGAATTCATTGTCCAGTGACTTGGGTGAGGAAGCTGGAGAGAGAAGGTAGCGCACAAGGTTAATTTTCAGACGAATTGTTGCTGTTTTGACATTCTTGCTTTCTTTTCGTTACTTTCCCTTTTACACTAGAAAATTATTAGATATGCAAGAACAAACCTCCTCAAAGCTATACTCCAAAAGCCTATTAAAAAGAGGCTGCAAGCAGAACAGTGTGAACACACGTCAACACCTGAGTGTTTCCCAAGTGGCTCTAGCACTCAGTGGTGTGATAACAAGACATGTGGGAGGATTTTTCTTGGCTTTTATCTTCCATATATTGATACTCCTGGCTTTTTAAAATTCATTTCATCAAGTGGCACTGCAACAGAAACAGCAGAAATGCGAGGAGATAGTTCAAGGTGTTTGCAGTGGTACACAGTGTCTTTTGCCTCCAGGCCATCATTTCTGATTCAGCCCAAGTTGGCAGCAGTCAAAAATCACTGCCAACTGACAGCTGTTTGGTGGCCAACACAAAGTGATTTAGCTCGTAGTTCCTACTGGACAGATGTCTGTAGTATAGAAAGTGTGAGTATAGCTGGCATGTGTTTCATTTCAGAGGCAGGAAAATGTGAGTGCATCTCAACTGCAGCTGCTTTGGTTTAGGAAGGTTAGAAAGGACACCTGAATTTAAGCAAGCATGAGCTCAGCATGTGCGCATTAAACTTCTCCACCTTCTGGGGTTAAATCCTGATGTTATGGAGCTAACCCCTTGTAGCACTTTCATTGTGTTTCCATAGGCACCGTACGCTGAGGGAGAAGGGAGACTGTAACTTGGTCTCTAAAGGCGACTGTGCAGAGGGATGTGGTAGGAGACCACACCGTAGAGTGACCAACTCTTCAATCCCCCCCTGGCTGAGGAAGTTCTTCAGTTGTCATTTAATGCTTTTCTGGAGTGTGAGCGATCAATAACAACTAGAAGTTAATAGGGGGGAAAAAAAAATGAGTCTGATTTATCTTTCTTTATATGGACATATGTAACACTAGAATTAATCTTTTGAAAACCGTGAATTACTTTATGTAAAATCTGTGCTACTAAGCAGAAAATCTGTCCTGCTGAGAAGAAAATAAAGAGAATTCTTCAGTACAATATCTGGTTTTGTGGGGAAGGAAGCAGGAAGATTTTACAGTTTACAGTATTATAGAGCTTTGGGATATTTAAACAGGCAAGTAAATGATGGGTTTGAATCACTGTTGTGAAAACACTTTTGAATCTTGGATTTGCAGCAGCAGTAGACGTTGCTGAAGAAAACAAATATGCGGGGTCGAGTGTCTACTGCTCCTTAGTAATTTTTTTTTTTGTGTTCTATTGGCGTGATGTAAAGCAGGCTTAAAAAGGGGTTAGGTAACCGGCTCAATCTTCTGCTTGCGTGGGATGTGGAAGTGGCACACAGCACCGCTCAGTCACTCCTGCAGCAGGGCATTGTCAGAGCATTTAGATGAATCTGGAGGGCTGGAATACGTGCCGATCGACTCAGCAATTGAATCTGCTACATTGCCCTGACAAACGTTGCCATGTCCTATCTGTCTGGCACTGCAACTGTGTTCAGAGTTATTGTGCCTTCAAGCTTGAGTTTACTGATGAGGCAGAATTAGGATTTTCAGTGTTACGTGCTTCTGATGCTATTTTATGGGTTTGAAAACTCTACGTCAGTTTTTGTCCTTTAACATCATTATAGAAAAAACTCAAATGTATGCGTTACTTTCCAGAGCTAAAAAAATCTAGGATTTCATGAAGAACAGTGGAAGGAACCCGTTAGTACGAATTATAGCTCTGTTTTAAGGAATACGTTTCTACTAAATTTGCCTTGTTCTTTAATGCTAGAATTAAACCAGATTGTCTTTGGTGTCGTAAATGGAATTTATTTTCTCTTACTCTAATATTCTGTCACATTATTCATTTTACTAAGCCTGACTGTAATTTTCCTTGGTTATTCTTCCCTGCAGATATTGATGAGTGCGCTGCCAAGATGCATTATTGTCATGCCAACACCGTGTGCGTCAACTTGCCTGGATCCTACCGTTGCGACTGTGTCATGGGGTACGTCCGCGTGGATGATTTCTCCTGTACAGGTAAGTTTGTAGGTACACAGCAGGAGTAGCGTTGTACTCAGTGTGTTGTGTGTATCACTTAGCTTCAAATTAGTCCCTGTGCCAGACCAAAAGCCACCCACGAGCTGGCCTTCTGTTGGCATAAAATTCAGGGATGAGCGGAGATAGGTAAATGCAATATGAGGAACTTAGGTATGGGCCTTTTGGGATTAACTTGGAAGGTGGCTGAACAATCCTTGTGGTGCACACACAGAGTGCTGTTGTCAAGCAGGATGCGGTCCCTTCGTGTCCCACGGCAGCTAGTGTGTGAAGTGTGGAGAATGACATCAGGTCGCACCTGTAGCGAGCAGTAACGTTCTATACTTGCTTTATGAACCTGGTCAGTGGATTGAAATATGAGAAATTATCCAGGAGGAGAAGCTTTCCGGACAGAGCTGAATCAAGTCTATAAAAGCAAAGCTGAAAATGTCTAGAGTCCTCAAAACCAGTTATTACTAGGTGGTTTGGAAATTTGTTATTAATGCTGGGAATGAATGTCCTCAAGACTATGACACACATTATTTAGAAAAGAGAACAAATGTCATAGCATTGGACAAGAAATCTAGTGATTCTTTTTTAATACCTGTCAGCAAAATGAGCTCTAAAACTTCTTAGTGGGAAGTAGGTAGGTCTCATTTACATCTAAAGGTTTTTAAGAGACCTTTTTTGACAAAATCTGAGAAAAATGTGAGAAGTTGCTGAAACACTCAGTCCAACTATACCTAATGGGAAAACATTTTTCAATCACAGCACTTCAGAAAGACTGATCTCAGGACTGTTTTGATGATGCACCTGTCTGGCAAAGGAGGAAAAGATCAGGCAGATGTATTGAGATGGAAACAAGTCAGCTTGACACAATACCGTGTTTGCAATTGTGTTGAGTGAGCTGTTTTCTCAGGTGGAAAGATGGCGCAGGAGTGTTCCATATGAGGATGATTTCCAGCCTAGAATAACTATGTTGTAATGCACTTGTTACCCTTAGGGAAAGTCGTAGGAAATGTTGACTTCCAGGGTGACAGCATGTCTTGTAGGTAAGATTATGTAATTTATAAAAACCGTAGGAAAGTCCTGCCCACCTCTTGAGAGAGGCTGATACTCAATAGTTGTCAGGAAATTGATTTTTATTTTGCCCAGAGAATCACTATTTCTATATAATCTGTGTCTTTTGAGTAAACTTCTGAGTAAAGTTTTGAGCTGTAGACGTGGCACTTCAGGACATGGTTTAGTGGTCATGATAATGTTAGGTAGATGACTGGACTTGATGATCTTGGAGGTCTTTTCCAACCTTAATGATTCTATGACTTTTTCTTGATCTTTTACAATGGACCACTTCAGAAAAGTTTCAGACCTTAAATGCTGTTCTAAAAGAATGTGCTGTGTGAGGTAGTGGCCTTCACAGGGATAGGAGAAGCGTTTTTGATAATCTGATCCTTGCTTTCCATATGTGCACTACTAATTTCCTAATGTTCCTTTCCTTTCAGCAAGGAACTGTTGTTAGAGATCCAAGTGGTTTAGAAAGCAGACTATTTTGTGATTTACAGGAAAAGTGAAGTAATAAGACAAGTTGCTGGACAGTAATAGGAGAACATTCATTTAATATATATGAACAAAAAAAATCCAGAATGCATGTAAGAACAAAATAATAGAATGAGATAGATATTTCTTGCAGGTTATCATCTTTCTCTAGTACAACTTCTTTTTTGGACATCACAGTTAAAGCACAACAAGTATGTAACAGATGAAACTTGGTTTATTGGCCATTGTACACAGAAACAATTGTATGTTAGAATAATAAATGTATTTAAAATAGGTATTGTGTAACAGAAGCACTAATCCCGATTTTGTATCTTGCATTATGTTTATGCAGACTTTACCTCTCATGAATCTTAAAAAAAATAAGCAACAATAATCAAAAATCAGGCAGCAAATACTTAACTGGTTCCCCCTCGTGCTGGCACCAATGTCTAGCAGGTGCAAATGAAATAGATGTAGCTATTATTCAGTTTTAAAAATATATTCCTCTTTATTCAGGCAAAAGAAATGAGTAATTATCTTGCAATTGAGCCATGCATTTGGGGACAAATCTGCAAGCCTGAGACAGGTTGGTGTTCTGATTACGACTGAGTTTTGTGTTCGGAGGGTCAGGCTCTAATGGGTTGAAGACAAGGATGAGCAAGTTTCGAGTGTAAACGCTTAAGGCACATACACAGTGCCGCGTCTATTTTATACACTGTTGGCCTAAAAGCAGAGTTACTCCATAGAGCAGGAGACGTTGTGTTTTGGGAACATTCTTCTGAGTCTAATTCATCAAGGTACAAAGTCATCGCCTGCCGTTGGGCAGGTGCTTTGTGCTGCTGGGCAGGACTCTGCTTGGTGGCCTTGGTGGCCAGCCCCCGTGCTCCAGCAGCTTTCACAAGGTGGAAAGCAGTGATATGGGGAAGCTCGAAGTCAGAAACAATTTTTAAGCTGAATGAAATATTTCAATTTGATATTGAGGGGTTTATCTTCAGAAAAGGAAATGAAGCGAATATTGAAATGCTCGGTCAATTTGAATAGAGCAAAATTAAATTCATCTGGATATTGCTGAATTTTAAATATGCAGCTTCCAGTGTGCTTTCTTATAACCCCGCATCTTTCTCAAATTAAACTAATTTGTACAGGATTCGTGTCAATGAAACTTCCCCCTGCCCCCTCCCCAAACAATTTTTGAATAACATTTCCCATTTCTGATGGTGAGAACTGTGGAGTAGGAACGTCCCATGGTTATTACTAAGAAGTTGTTGTACGGGAAGCTGTGTTGATTGCACAGAAAATGACTGAAATAATATTCTGGGTGAAGTCTACAATTAGAATGAATTTGGAATTATGATTTAAAATTGAGTAGTGGTAATTTTAATACACAATCAATATTCAGTCTCACGTAAGCAAGAGACCTGGTGTGCTGAGGTTGATCCCATGATATTTTGTGACAGGTTACTCAGCTGAGCAGTAACTTAAACCGCCGTTCGCCGAGGAAGGTACATTAGTGGTTTTCTGCTCACCTATTTCTAGAGCTTTGAGCTCCCAATGTCAGTTAAGTTGTTGAGTGACAGACAGTTTTATCAAGAAAAGTTCCTCTTGAATAGGAAGCTTCTTTCAGTCTCTTCCTGTGACACTGACAGATTGTTTTTGTGTTCTCAGGTAAATCAGTCTTGTCCGTTCTGAAAATAGCAGCAAGATTTGCTGCTCCATGTGTTCTCGTTTACTGGAATCTACTGATTTAAGGCATTTTATTGACTTCCACAGGTTTTAACTCTGCTTGCTTATTGAAAAATAAGTTCTCTTGGGTTGCTTTCTGCTAACATACCAGTTTGGTAGTTGCCTTCAAAAGTGCACTGTTTAGTTTCGTGCTTTTTGAAGTGTTATAAATTACAGAATAATCTTGGAATTTTATTTTCGATGGACTGCATCTGTTCTCTGGTATTATTTTAAAAATGCATGTATATGATTTTTTCTCTAGTTGGAAACTCCAATAGACAGTTTCTACATCCCACTACCATTCAATCAAGTGAAAAAATGCCGTTTCATCTTAATAGGCTATAAATTATCTGTAATATGTACAACATGCTGATAGGAAGAGGGAGCAGTGTAGGTGGCTCTCGTGTTTTTGTATTGTACTAGCATTTTCTGTGAAGACAATGGCAATGATCATGATAAAGTTTCCTGGCCTTTAACATCTATGATAGATATTAAAAAAAAAATTAAAAAAAAAATCCCTCATTTTACAAGTTTTTCCTTCAGGCTGCATAGAACACTGAAAACTTCCTAAAATCCTGCGGTCATTCAAAGAATAAGTTGTCTCATTTTTGTGTAGTTACTGCTGGGCTTGGATGCTCTATTTTGGGGTTTCAAATTAGGTTTTTTTAAATTTCCTACAAATACTCACCAATTATATACTAAAGCTTAAAAAAAGACCTTTGCACATGAGAGTGCAAAGAGATTTTACTCGTCTATTTTCCTGTATTACTCGTGGCCCTTTTTCAAAATGAAGAAACTTCCGTTGGATTTGGGAATGACTTGACCCATTTTGCCCTAGGGGCATCTTTTCAAGAAATAGTACTAACAGTTATCTGGCCTCCCAACGTACGACAGCAGCACGTTCTGCCAAAATATGGGGTGACTTCTGTGCAAACATCCTTCTTTATGTAGATGTTTTTCCTCTGTGAAGGGAACCCTACCTCCAGATTTTGCTGTGCAGTTCTGCGTGATGTTCGAACACTGGGCTGTGCTTTTAACTCTTTTTCAGTTCTCGTTTTGGGTGATAATGTTCACAATTTTTTTTCAACTTTGCCTTCTGGAAGCAATGGTTCACTAAAACATATTACTTGCAGAAGCAAGTCCTTATCTACCACAGAAACATTTTCAAAATGCATCATTTAGTATTTGAAGTCTGTGGACAAAATGGTGTTTTGTAGAAATATATTGTTTAGAGGCCTTAGAATTTAAATGTTAACCACTAGTATATATGGTAATTTGATTTACAGTATGGATAGAGAAGAGGAAGTAGGAAAATCTGATTTTGACAGGTTATTCCATAGGCCCCTTCACTTCTATCCTGTGTGGTTTCTGGAGTAACATTCAGTTTTGAATCTAATGCTCCATTCAGAACAAGCCCTTCTGCAGCATGTTATTGGAAAAGTTGTGCCTAAAGCCTAGGAAAACGTAGAGTTCTGAGTAATCTCAATTTCAAGGGAAAAAAAAATAGCGGCTCCCTCCTCCTGCTCTTGCCTTCTTCCCCTCCTATCTGTGAAAGGCAACTCAACTGCAGAAATTTCCTGCTACGGTTAGAACAAATGTTCAAATTGTTTGCTATCACTAAAATTGATGCTTGCAGATTTTTGTTGCTGGAGTTTACCTGTCAGGTTCAAGCTGATGCAGTTGACCCCATAATAATACTAATAATGTAGCAAACATCACGGTGGTGAAGTGGCAATCTGAAAGGGCAGGTTACTGGCCTCTCATCCAGAACCACTGTATGTATTTGAAGAAGACCTGAATAGAAGCTTTTAGGCAGCCCATTGATAATGCAGTCGCTCTTTGAAGACAGTGCTATTTCTGCAACCTAATCTACTGACTCTCTTTTCACCCTTTTCCTGGTTTGGTGAACTAAATTAGCATTCAAGAAAGCAATTTTTAAATTTTTTTTTTTTTGTGTGGCACCTGAACTTTTGAAGTACTGTGCAGGGTCTTGGATGTTCACAGAGGTCAGTAACTAAATGTTACCGCTGTTCACATGATGGCCTGGAGTTGGTCAGTTGATAGATGTGTCTGCTGGCTGAAAACCCAAGGCTGGGTCAGAGTAAGTAGTGAAGGCAGGTCTGTGACAGAGTAGTTTTCAATTATGTTTTGCGGAAGAACCCTCTTTAGATTGTCCTGTTCTACAGGATATCATTAGTGAGTATCTTTCCTAGCACTACATAAAATTTAAAGCAATGTTATGAAAATACTGAGTTGAAGTCATGGTTATGTCACTGTAGATTAGGTAGCAGGTGTTCAGCACGATGGATATTACTGGCGATAAGGACCCCAGGCAACTCCGGACCCTCCTGATTTTACTTGGCCCTAATATATTGATGTACACCGCTCTGAGGCATTGCCTGCTTTGGAGTCCTGTCTGCCCTCTGCATGCCGAGGGCAGCCCATTGTCCTTTTACAAGTTGCATCTTGAGTTGTGTGCGTGTCATCTCACAGCACTGTATCTTTAGGGCAACTCTTGAGCAGTTGGAAATTGGGTCTCTAGACAACCCGAATGGATGACGCAAACCTTGTATTATCTCCGCAGGCACAAAATACTCTTATGCTGGTCTCTCCTTTCCTGAGATCCTTATGTGACAAGGGCTAAAAGGCAGGACAAAGCTTAGCTCGTAGTGTTAAGTAGTGCTCTTGTTCAAACCGCAGTCAGTAGCATCTCCCTTCCCAGTTCTGGGAAGGGAAATGTCGTTTAGTTCTAGGTGCCTTGAAATACAGAAACGTTTGCTTCAAGTCCCTCAGTGGCTGTTGGGCAAGTTCAGTAGCAGGTAATCTACGCACCAGTGGGTACTGCCTGCATCAGAGAGCGTCTCTATGCTCTAAAGGAAAGTCAACGGAAGACTAGAAGAGTATTGAGTCAATCCGGCAAAACAATGGAGTGATTCCACATCAGATGACTGATGTGCAGGTCTTGACTCAAAACTCATTAACTCAGTAGAAGACTTCCAATTGCATTCATTGTGTCTGTAGATAAGTCCCACTGAGAGATAACAAGTGCACGCTTGCCATAGGGGAGCCCTGTTTATAATGCTACTAACAAAATTGACTCTCTTTTATTGCTGGAGAATGCCGTACTGATGGGAATAAGGTACCTGCTTGATGCACCCCTAGAAGGCTGCTCAGTATTTAGTCACTGTTTTGGAAAAAGGGAAGCTGAGGCAAAGAGAACTGAAGTGTCTTGCCCAAATTTGTGCTGAGATAGTGACCACATTGGACAGTCTAGTAAACAGGGTCAGAAAAATGAGATGTGGGAAAACCACAGACTTATACCAAGAAGGCTTCGGTGGACAGTGAGGTTTATTTTTATAGGTATTGACATTTTCACAAGAAACAATGGCGATTCATTGAAGCCCAGTGTGCATGGGCCCTGAGTAACCACGTGACTTTCCTGTTATAAATCTTTTCTTTCCTCTTTCCATGCAGTTTTGTAACATCTTTTGTTGCTGTGGAGTTGAATTATTCCCTAGTCTTCTAATTTTAAATGCCACGTTACCTTCTTTTGTTCCCGACTTCACCTTCATTTGTTGGGTTTAACCGCAACATTTTTTACATTCCTTCCCTTAAAAAAAAGCCTTTGGGAAACTGTGTCGTATTTGTTCCTAAGTGCTTTCAATCTGAGGAAAAATGTACTAAAAATGTAGTATTTATAGTGATTTAAATTCCTCACTGGTAAATAGTTTAATTAAACATCTTTGTGCTTTCCTGTGCTCTAGGCAGAGAAGTGTTGCTAATTTGTCCAGAGCAGTTGGTAATCCTTTCAAGTCCTTTTGACACATTGATTTTCTGTAACTATATTAATACTAAGATTAATTAAACAGCTGACCGCAAATCATGCTGATAGTTGTATTTCTTGACTTAGGCATAATTAACATTTTAAAATGATTTCTTAGCTGCAGCCTTTTGTGCTGGTGTATGTACTATCACAAAAAGTTAGTATTTCAACATTTCAGCTTATCTTGCGTACGTGTTTTCATGCTTAGGGATAAACTTAAGCATGAAGCTCGCACTTAAAAATAGTAATACTGATTTAATGCTCATTCAAGATCCATGACTGAAACTGTCTATCTAAAGAACAAGCAGGGGCGGGCCTTTCCTTGCCACCTGGTCAACATTTGTCCTGAGCGCTTTCACAGCAGGATTTCTCCTTGATACAGCAGGACTAAATCCATTTCTATGACTCGTGAATTCTTGATTCCTAAATCTAGCAATTACTACAAGCAGTCTGTGAGATGGGAGATGGAACCAGAGCCACCACACTCATTTCTTAGGGGGAACATGTTATCGTGAAAACATGCAGCAGCTGCAGGATGGATGTCAGAGGCTGGAAGCAAAAAGCTCTCATGTTTTAGTCATCTGCTTCCACAGTAAGTGTTAATACCTTTAGGAGTGTAACTTGCTTTTGGGAGAGAGTTTACTCAATCAAGTTCAGATCTTTTTGGAGCTCTAACAGCTAGGATTTGTCATCTCCTTTGTCCAAACAAGCAAAAAAATCCCCTGTGCTGTATTCTGTTTCTGGAAACCATTTGTAACAAAGTCTTTGCTCTTCAGACACGGAATTGAACTCTCCTACTAAATCGTGGAAGTAACTGAATCATAGAGAAGAGCCATCTGGCTTATCACTCCTCGGCAAGGCAGGATCCAAGGACCCTGAAACATCCTTTGTCTTATCTCTTCCTAGCAAAACCCAAACAACTTCAATGAAGGAAATTCCTTAATCCCCTTTTTGTGTCCAGTCTCCCCCCATCTCCCCCAGTACTTACTCAGTCATTTAGAAAGATTTGCTTCGTGGCTACCTTAAATCTCCCTTGCTGCAATTTAAGGCTGTCACCCCTTGTCATATTCTCAGTTAACGGGGAGAATGCTTTGACCTTTCTATTTGCAGTCCTTTTTAATATTTAAAATCTCTTTTAATGAATATGCTTTATTCTTCTCATCTGTAACCAAAAAACCTATTTTTAGGTTTGTGGCTGAACAGTACAAAAATACTCTGAAGGGGGTTTTCTTAAGAACTTCATGTTATCCCTTCACAAAATTCTGGGCCTGTGCCCCAAAACTTAGGGTATCTCACAAAAGTTTCTCTTTGCATTGAGCTGCAAGATCATTGTTGTGTGTCAAGGAAGTTGATGTGAAGAATGGTCCCAGGTAAGAGGCACAGTGTGCATGGAGTCAGCAAGTCAGATAGATGTGACCTAAACTTCCCATGTTGATGCACATAGTGTGGGGTTGAGTTCGTGTCTGCTGCCAGAGGAAGGCTGGTTGGTCAGGCACAGTGCTGACCACACTGGATGGGAATTCTCTTTGTCCCACTATATCCTCTTTCTGTGTCCAACCACGTTGTTCAGCGAAACAAAGAAGAGATGTCAGAGGGATGACTAATGGCCAGCTACAGCATCTGGAGTGTTTGCTTTTGGTGCTTGAATGAGTTATATGGCTTGTCTGAGCTCAGTAATAACGAGCACGTTACTGTTGGAAAATAGGAGATAAAAAGGCTCAAATACTCCTCCAGTATGAGTATGTACAACTTGCAGTGTGTAGTATCTGGAGTTTGGTGTGACCAAAATCTGTGCAGTGTACGGCGCGCGCGTACGCGTTTCTGCCAAAGAAATCCCCTGCAGAGGAGGAGGAGCCCATTCACTCTTGGAACACGAGAGTGCCAAATTGTTACCACTTTGGTTTAAGGTATGGTGGAAACGATCAGGGATGCCATCACTGGACCTCTAGAAAGGCCGGGAATTTGCAGTATTTTAATTTGACAAGTGTGTAACTTGGGGATTTCGTCCTGAACGGCCGTGTGTCGTGGTGGATGAGACTAGGCTGCCAAGGAACAACTGACCTATCTGGGGAATGTGCTTCTCTGCTGTTGTATCTTTGTATTTGCTGCTGGGATTTAAGTTTTCCAGAGTAAGGCCTTTATTTCTGAAACAGGAATTCTGTAAAGCTGGTTAAACTCAACAGAAATTTTTCCCCTAAAGTTCATGGTGCTTAAGTCTGATGGGCTTTTCTGACGATAAGGAACATGCATGACAAAGGCTTTTGCAGGTCTTGGTTTTTCCGTTTTTTAATCTAAATGTGCATTTTAGACACAAGGAAATAATGTATTAACATTTCTTACTTTCACTCAATCTTATTCTTTTTTATATCTATGCTGAATATTTCATAGATGTCTGCATATTGATTGGGAGACAGCTAATCTTTTATTAATAGCTATTGATCCTTGAGTGTCTATTACTGTATACAGGTGATCAAAGAATCACCTTCTGAGGAATCTTAGATACTGAAAATACCTCAGGACCCTGGTTCAATGATGGGCATCTGTGATTTGTTTGAAGTGCTGCAGTTTTTTTGAAAGCCCTATTTAGACATGCCTTGTAGATTGTCCAACTCTTGCTTTGCTGGTTCTGCACTTTTCCAGACAGTTAAAAAATGCTTTTTTTTTTTCAGCGGAAATGTGTGCACTAGGGGATGGGACATGGGACAGAGTTTCTGTTGCCTGGAAGGTGTGCAATGTGGTTTGTCCTTTAGGTGGTCTCATTCTGGCATTGGAGGACCTTTATGTTACTTCATGAACAAGAATATTGAGATATGGATAATGTTTGTGGGTGAATGCTGGTATGTCCGATAACCTAGCTCTCCTAAATTTATTTCTGGATTTGTAGACATGGGTGAATAACCGTAAATCTGGTAATGTTGCCTTTCTGCAATGCTTGAGAAATAATTTTAAAGGGTGTAGAGGAGCTGCCACTGGCAAGCAGACTTGCTTAGTCCTTAAGAAACAGAGCCTTTGGGAATAGCACAGGGAGGGGGAGAAAGAGAGGTGCTTTGATCTATCACTTTGTAGTTAATATTTTCATGCTTTCTACTGTAGGCTTTTTGCCTCCCAGTATGAAACTTCCTATTTAGTTACATGATTGCATGTAATAATTGCTCAAACCAGGGATTTTTCTGACTCTCCCAGAATAACTCTTATTCTTCATTGTCAGAGAAGTGGGGCAGAGATAGGCAAATGAATGACAGAGTCTTGCTAATAGTGCTCCCATTAGAATGGTCTATTGTGATTTTTATGAGCTTAGATATTTTACTTTTCTTTTCAGAGTTTACAGATAAAGTTTGCTTTTAGCAAATACAGTTCATGAGATAATCAAACTGAGATAATTAGGTGTTTTGAGGAAGGTTTTCCTCTTATGACAGATGATAGCGGAAGGGGCCAGAAAACAGGACTGCCAAGCAAAGGATAAGGATGGCTGTGGAGAGACAGCTTAATGACCTGGAAGAGTAAAATACTGGTTTTCTATTTATTTGTTTATGATGAGGAAAAGTTTCTGTGTTTTTGGTATCCTAGGGATTTGGTTTAGTCTGCTTTGTGCTTCTCATAATGCAGGGTTCTATTTCACCAAATTTCATATATATAAGCTTTGTCCTTTTGTGCTAGTTTTTGGCTTGCTTGTTCATTGTCGGTGTTTTGCTTTCAAAATAGCACAAGTGTACAAAGTGCTATTCTGTGGAATATCTGACATAGCAAATTCTTCTTCAAACAGTACATGAAGAGTGTGTGTATCTAGGCGTGCATGCAGTCCACAAAGGGGCAAAGGAGCCCTCTCATCTTTGGAGATTTGCTTTCAGATTCCTCGGTGTATCTGTTCGGTTCTGAACTGCACCCTGTATTTTAATTAGGCCATAAATGTGGCTTTGCAATAAAGCAGAGACATTCCAAATGTAATCACATTCCACCACAACATAAAATGTTATTATCTTTTTTGCATGTACTAGTAGTATCTGCTCAGTGCAAAGCTAAATAAATCCTCTTTTTACTTCACTCTTTACATGCTTTTAAGAGTCCCACAAACCCTATGGTGCGTTACAGAAAATCATCAATTATAAGTGATTTATGAATGGAAAAGGTAAATAGCTATCTTGCCTGGCTTTGCAGCGTCTGGATACACTTCATAACAGACTGAGGAAAAGTGGGAAGGTAGACTTCATCTAATCTTGCCCTACTATTGTACATCCTTCTCTTTTGTGTAGATCCCTTCACTCCTTGCCTTCATTACATTACTAGTACTCTTTCAGCTTCAGGAAAAAGAGCTTGCCCATGCAGAGAACTGTAATAGAAATATCCTGCAGGCTTTCTGTGGCCTAATGGAGCGGGTAGCTGTCAGATCTTCAGCAACAGTGAAGGGAACTTCACATTTCTGAGACTGTGATGAAATCCCAGAGAAAAATCAGATGTATGGTCTGAGTTTGGACCAGGGCGTGCCTTTTGAGGAACATGGCACCGAGGTGTGGATGTCAGTAGGTTCAATGTCTTTCATTACTACCGTGGCCCCATCCAGCTTGGAGTTCCATCTTAGAACCATAGAATCGTTAAGGTTGGAGAGGAGCTCCAAGATCATCAAGTCCAACCTTCTACCCAATACCTTCATGACCACTAGACCATGTCCCCAAGTGCCACATGCACCCATTTTTTAATTTTTTTTAACACCTCCAGGGATGGTGACTCCAGCACTTCCCTGGGCAGCCTGTTCCAATGCTTAACTACTCTTTTAGCAAAGAAATTCTTCCTAATGTCTAATCTGACCTTTGGTTTGTGGCCATTTCCTCTTGTCCTTAGGCATGGGGGTTAATCCTTTCTCTCTAGGAACAGGAATAGCTAAAGGTATTAAAAGCCTATTCCCTGTTTCTCTTCCTGGCATGTTACAAACACTTTTGATTTGATTCACTCCACACTTAGGAAACTAGGTTTATTCTACTCCTCAGTGAAGATTCAAGATCCGCTGTCCAGGTGACTTTCTCTGCCCAGATCTGAGTTCTCTAACTGATGTCTATGGCATCTGTTGATATAGGTTCCTTTGCATTTTTTTCTTGCTGCTATTAGAATTGAACCACTGACTGGGATTATTAAAATAAAGACGTTACAGATAAAAGCGTTGGTCTTTTAAAAATTAAATAAAATTCCTGCCTGACGTGAAATGTGTGACAGTAGCTGAAATGGTACACCTTACAAAACTAGTTGCTTAGGACAGCAGGCAGAGTGAAATACAGAAACACAAATGCTGTCTTTCATGGTTGGTGCTTCCAGAAGAACCAGAAAGGACAGTTTTTAAGGTCGACAGAGCAGCCTTGTTCCATCTGCACTGCTCAAGTTTGTGACTAGTTTTGAGTGACTGAGTATCCACAGCTGAACATTATTGATGATACTTGTGGAGACACCAAGAGGCTTCTTTATTGCACAGAAACTGAAGAAGTTGTCTAAAAAGTCAGCTGGAAAAGCTTAATCCACGGCATTAATGGAATTTGCAATGTAACTTTTTTTTTTTTTTGAGAGAGATGTTGGCAACAAAAAGCCGTAATGAGGTTGGAGAATTTAACAGCCCTTTAATATTCTCATATGTAATATATTCAGGCGTTTTTTTAAAGGCCTGAATATTTTGCATATATTTTATCAATAAATAGTCATCTAAGCACTTTTGACTTGGAACACAGGCAGTTGTGAAAATTAGCAGGGAGGGGTTGTGGCTTCATATAAAAAAAGTTACATGGCTTAAAGACTCAAGCAACAGTCAACATTGAGGTTGCTAAAACTTTAGTTACCTACAAATCCCCCAAATCCAGAGGCTGGGTTTATAGTTGATAGAAATCAAACTATATATGGTTAATTAGGTCTACTTACAAACCGGATTCTGAAGTCTTTTCAGTTGCTGCTGCTTTTGATTTGTTACTCTGAGATTGTTGATTTATTAAAAATCATCTGTGCCGTTAGACGACCTGTCAGGGTCCATAAATTGGATCGGGGACCAAGAGCAGTTATTGCCCTATGTGGATTTTGGTTTTGCACTGCAGTAAAGAGGCTAATTAATTCACTGACAAAATGAATACGCACTTCTTTTGAAATATGAAGCCCTTACCTGATATTTTTTCCTGAAGTCCGTAAGGATTATGTTCTCAGATTATTTCAATGGGTCAGCTGCCTTTTTTGGACAAATTTCTGTTGCATTGGAAACCTTTGTATTCTTAACCCAATTAATTTGAGATGTTGAGTTTAAAACAGATTGGCAAAATACAGAGAACTCTAGGAACTAATGCTGCATTAAGGTGAAGTGCTTATTGTGTTGATATAGGAGTACATTCAGACAGCTCTTGAAGGACACTAGCAGGTCACATTTGAGTCCTGTGCTGTAGGTTGTCCCAGTTATATAAGTTTTCCAGAAACAGGTGCAGTTTAAGTCTAAACCACTAGCAAAATGAAAAGCTGTTATTCCTGGTTTATTAGCATGGTGCAACTCTTAACAGTTCAAGATTTGTGTACCCAATAAATAAAGACCTTACAAGTATGCCTTGCAGGAAGTCAGGATAAGACTTCAGAACTGCTCAAGTTATTGGAAGGATTTTACAAGGTGCTGAGCCGTTGCTTGCTACTGGAGCCTACTCCAGGCATGTCTTGGCTTTCCAGTCAAAAGTAAAACTTGTCAAGCTGGGTCTGAACCTGCAAAGTATTAAGCATCTGCTGCAAAATTTTAAGTTCGTTCCCTTTTTGAGTGTTAATACGGGTAGTGGGCTGGCAGCAAATCTCCAGAAGGACTCTCTGTGCTATAGATGTTTTGGCCTCTGCTTTGATGAACTTCCCCATCTCTCCTTTTCTATGTGCTACATGGGAATAGAAATTAATCAAGATTAAGCAGTGATTGAGGCCATGAACTCTGTAAACAGCTGGACCTTAAGACTATTATTATTTCAGTCTTTTAATGTCTCAGACTTTTTTTTCTCTGAATATAAGTTACTCATGTAAAGTACTTTCTGAACGTATGTTGCTTATGAAAAAAAAGCCACATCTTTTTTACAATGTTAAAAAACCTCACATTGCTAGCCTGGAGGACTTTTTCCAATGATTTCTGTAATGAATCCTGCTTGAGTTTCTTGTTGACAGCTCTATGACCACAACAATTCTGTCCAGAGAAAGGTCTTCTGACCTTACCCTTTCTTTTATGTCTTCTGAAAATAGCACTTTGGGTGATCATCTCAGAATATTTTTTTTTTAAAACATAATTTCATTACGTTTTAGGAATATAAAGCTGAAGTCCATTTTTTTAAGCTATGGAAGTTACACAGATGCTGTTTTTCGCCTTATTTCTGTTCATTGTTTGTATTATTAATTCCTAGTGTTAGATGTGCATTTTTACACAAATCAAATTTACCACATAAGCAACGGCCGTCTGCAGATCCTGTGGTAGTTTTTTCACTCTCTTCTTATTCACAGTTCCGTATGATGTTGCCTCTTAGAAACAAACATTGTAAAGATAAGACATCACAGGTGCCATAGGAAGAATAAACCCAAACCACTGTCCACTAAGCGTGGCACTGGGTAGCTCGAAAATGATACAGAAGTGCTGCATTAGTCCAGTGCCCTGCACAGACAACCTTCTGTTGCTTCTCAGAGCTCTTGTGGAAGCTCTTTAACACCAGCATTGCAGAGACTAAAACTCAAAGTCCTCTCCACTGTTGTGAAAGATTTAATGATTTCTTTCCAATTGCTTGCTTTGTCTAAAATGAAAGATTATAATTTTTGTCCGCTGAGTATATTAAAGCCTTATATAGTGAGACTGAACACATCAGTCTTTTCTAATGCAAAGCCATCATAAAATATATTTAATGCCTTCTGCTAAGGACAAATGCAAATCTAATTTCTGAAGTACAGGCTCTCCTTTTGCCTTCGATGATGTCCACATTGTTGTGATTCATAGGTAACTACACCTGCTGCTAGCTAAGAACTGGCAGGAAGAAGAGTATGGGGTGTGTGTTCAGAGTCTTGGAGGAGACCTGAGAGCTTGTGACACCTCCTTGAGTGAGCAGCCCTATACTACTATGTGAACTGGCTCAGCTAGCCTCAGATGAGGGCAAGAAGGCCAGCTTCCCACTTTTCCTCCTTCCCACAACCAAACTAATTTTAAACTTGGTCTTCTGTCAGGTGAACTCATGAAAAACCAAGTAATTAAAGTGGTGTAAACTGGAAGGCCCATTATACGCAATAATCCTGGATATCCTTCTACCTCTTCAGATAGCAGTCTGAAATATATGACTGTTTCTTTTTTTTTTCAGATAAAATTAATTGCCTTTTTCTTAGAACCTGGCATCTTGACCTGCCATTGACCTAGTATTTATCATCTGACTGCAAAGTTGGTTGCATCAAAGACAACACAGGGCTCCCTGCTACTAGAGTATATCATGGAAGGAATCTCTTTTCTTGGTTCCATTTAATAATCATTTTTTGTGCCTTGAACCATAGAGATCAATAATTTCATAATTAAATCCTGGCTACCAAAACTATTGGTGCTATTTGTGTACATTAAGGGGCTGCTATTTTGAATATTATTGGACTTAAACTCAATACCGTCTAAAGTCTTTTATCAGTTAGACCTGTTCTGTAAAATGACTTTCTGTCTGTCCTATCTGATTTTTTTCCCCTTTAATTTTACCAAGCAAGAGAGCCTTTTTTTATTAACATTGGGTGAGAGCATTTCCTATGTTCTGTTGCTCGTTTTACATACCTTTGTCGTAGCTGGTATTAATTTTCTCGTAAGTACTGAGTAATCATAATCTTTTAAATCTTTTTGTTCATTTCTTTAAAGAAAACAAATGGGACCTTCCAAGGAAGAAAGTTAAGTAGATACATGAATATTATAGTGATCTTGGAAAAATAATCATTTTTATCACTTTCATGCTCCACAAAGAAGAGGATAATTGCTGCTATCTGTTTAAATCCTCAAATGCTATTTGTTGGTATAATTTGGATTGGCCACAATACATTATTTTCAGCATCCTTGTATTTTAAGCTCTAATATAAAAATGTGATTACTTAGCAGATGATAAGAGTAAAATTGTGTCTGGAAAGGCAGTCAGGTTATTATGAAATATCTAATCTAATTAGTTTAGGCGAACTTGATGTGACTTCAACCAATCTGTTAGAAGCAACCGTCAAAGGAGAGTAACAGCCAGAGAGTATTTAACAACAACAAGGTGAGTAATTATAGTCCTAAGATATTTCCATCTGAATGCTTCAAGATCCCTCAAAACAAAAATGCGTTGAGTATCGTAGTGTTTTTGTGAATCAGTTACCTTAATTTTACAATGAAGCAGGGATTACACACAAAATCCTATTGCAGGGATTTTTTTTGCTCTTGAAGTATCTGTAAGCTTCTCTTTCTTTTTATTTTCTACCTGTAACTGTTCAAATGATAACCCTTAAAGTGCATATAACTGCTGGGGGCGGGGGGGGGGGCGGGCAGGAGGGTTTAGCTGTAGTGAAATATCAATTTCAGACGTGGTGTAATGATGACATCTACACTTTTTTTCTGTAGTTTCTTGCCATTTGTGAATTGGTGCAAACAGTGATGCCCCCGATTCTCCTCTGCTTTTCAAATGCTATCTCATCTTTCTTTTCTGATAACCGGCAAGAATATGCAAAACTTTGTAAGAATAATTTTTTAGTTGTTTTTAGTTAGCTTATGGAGTACACACTTTAGTTTTGCTTTACTGAAAACACTGTTAAATATTCTGTTCTAGCTCATCTCAATTTTCTTTTGAGTTTTTTCCTTCTGAACCTTAATGTTATTATTTTTTTTTTTTAGTGTTGAGTTGCATTTTTTATTCATTGCGTGGTTTTTTTTTCTTTTTCTTCCCCCC